>OW052222.1:272991602-273591602 GCA_932526605.1 Nephrotoma flavescens | reverse complement strand
CAGCTAACATATAAAAGTAATTACATTTTAATCAATAATAACTAATTAAATGTAAATTAAATTATACGCAAATTTTATCTATTCCACTAATGCTTACATACTTTGCATGCACACATCAGTTAGTTTCATACATATATGCAGTTTAATATTGTTAATTGATTCCATCAATACCTGTTCGAAACAAACGAATACAAACGCAAGTGAAAAATAATGCGTTTTGAAAAATTGCGTGTCTCAATTTATAATTTTTTTTTATAATCTGAAATGAAAACATAATAATATTATAATTAAATAAATTAAATATAAAAAAATTATTAGAGGTAATAATTAGTAAAACGCGAACATGATTCGATTTTATAAATGTATAGACAATTTTGAAATTTGTCAGAATTTTTAAATTTCGCCTGTACAAAATTACGAATTAATAATTTTTAGGTTTTGAGAGTTTTGTGACTTTCTCACTGTTGCTGTTAACAAGTTATTCAATGTCAATTATAAAATGCATAATTGAATATTTATCATTCCAATTTACATTCATGCGAAGATAAATCAATACGGTATCAATTTAACTGAAAAAATCGTATGTCACTCGCTACTCTACTCGTATGTTGTATAATGTATACAAACCACTATAATGACCACAATGAAAAATTATCTATTACACATTGTATTGTTTCATTCATTTACTATTTAGTAGCGTATGTACATTCATAGACAAGACAGCATAAACACGAAAAAAATTCAAAGTGTTTTTCAAACTGAAACATAAATTTTTCTCATCACAGACAACACGACAACGCTGTGTGAGTTGAGTAGAGAAAAGCGACAAAAAAAATAACAAACGAATTTTCTTTTTTTCTGTTTCCATTTAGCTATTTGTTGCCACTGTTGTAGCTAGAGTTGATCTACATAACAATAACAACAGTGAACCCCAGCAACAAGAACCAACAACCTAATAAATAAAACCTTCTTCTCTAAATGTTCTATTTTTTTTGTATTTTTCTAAACAATCAAACCACATATCAGCGTGTTAGATCAACAGAATATACACTACAACAACACGAAAAATATCTTGTTTGCCGGATTTATGTGATTTCTGTGTTCTTTCGAGAGCTACAAAATCCAACAACAACATGATATATAATAATGTTATTTTTCGCAGAACATATGTTTTGTTGTTGCTGATTTTGTTGGCCTTTTGTATATCATATAATATTTAAATATATCTATTTGGTTGATGTTTAGAGGTTTTGCTAAAAAATATGTGCGATGCCAAGAAGCTTTTGGTTTGCTTAACAACCAAATTCCGCGTTGGTCGTCCCAAGTTACTATAAATGTCTACCGTTTGTATTAAAAGTTAGCCAGTTATAAGAATTGACTTGAGCGAAAACAACAATTTAAAGTGTCAATCCCCTAAAATTTTGAAATAACTTTTAAAACCCTAAAATATTTGGTTTCTAATTGAAAGTGACTACTCAAAGTCGCGATTATGAGATTTTCTTTTTGGTAAATTTTTTTTATATACAATTTTTATAGTATCTAGACTAACAAGATTGCATTTCTGACCTAATTTGTTACTTTGTTGTATGTCCAGGACGTGGTTTCTCTTAAATTTTATCCACTGTTGGTTCTACCTTGCGCTGGCTATCTCAAGCTAACTCAAACGATTTTATTTTGGAATCTTTCCATGATACTCAGGTTACACGGTTTAGTACAACCTCACAGCTGAATACCATATGGGCTTTAGTATTTGCTTATGTAGCATCAGTTTATTATGTATTGTGAACTCGTTCCTAAAAAACCATTTCATTTGTCTGTGTTTCAGTTTGAAAGCTTCACATTTCTTCTTGACATACATCTTCCATCGCAGATTCATTCCTATAGGTATTTTGCTGAGTTAGCATGTCGTGAGGTATTATATCATTAGTACCACATATAATTGGTATATTTTTTTTTAATGTAGTAGAATTCAGTATATTTTTAACAGTAAGAATGATTGAATGAAACCCTTGATCTCTTTGGTACGCAGATTCAATTTCGATTTCCGTTGGTGGTTTCTTGAAGCTATGTTATTATTTTATCGCTATATCGCCACTGACAATAAAGTCATGTAACAAAAACTGTGTATGTGTGCGTATTTTGTGGACTCTCTACAGCTCAAATGGTTGGACTAATTGGGGTGAAACTTCGTACTTTAGCTTTTTTCATAAATTGAGAGGTCCAAGTGATATATGGCCGAAATCGGTCGAATGGAAGTGACAACTTTCAGAGGAGCTTTATGCAAATATTTTGAATCATTTATGAGAAAAATGACAATAAATTTAAAGATTTTAAATTAAATTTGCAACAATATCGACCAAACATCATTTTTTTTAAATTTAAGCGTAAATATACACATTTTATTAAACACTTGTTTTTTATTTGGCAAAATTGGATTTTTGAATATTTTAGTTAAAAAATTTGTTCAAAAAGTTTAAAAAATCACTCGATCGATTTCGACTTGTTAGGTCATCATCAGGAGTATCTACTGATTTGTAAAAGTAGAAATTTGTTATAATATAGCAGGGAAAAAGCAAAAAATAAATAAAAGTAGCAGGGACAAAAAATAGGCAATAAAAATTAATTGTTAGTCATACGGAAACATTAATAAAAAAGGGGAGGAGAAGGATCGCAGGTAGGCGATTAGTCATCGGCTGAGTACCAAATTTAACGTATATTGAAGTACAATTTAATTACCCGACGTATTAGTCAAACTATTACGAACGGGAAAATAAAAAAGTGCGGGGTCCGTAATTAGTGATTTCTCTCTGTTCGTTAAGGATATTTTGGTGAAGAAATATTGATTTTCAAATTTCGTAAGATTCTAAGGTATCTAAACGTCTGCCTTTGGGTTGTATGTGTAATATATCTAAATTGTTCAAGCTAGCTGTATGATTTTCTAAAGTTAAATGGTTATGGAAAGTTGATTGATTGCAACCAGATGAATGTTCTTTAGCTGTAACTCTAAAATTGCGCCCAGTCTGTCCAATATATGAGTTAGAGCTAAAGAACATTTATCTGGTTTCAATCAATCAACTTTCCATAACCATTTAACTTTAGAAAATCATACAGCTAGCTTGAACAATTTAGACATATTACACATACAACCCAAAGACAGACGTTTAGATACCTTAGAATCTTACGAAATTCGAAAATTATTTTTTGCTTTTTTCTGCTATATATAACAAATTTTTACTTTTACAAATCAGTAGATACTTCTGATTATGACCTAACAAGTCGAAAACGATCGAGTGATTTTGAACAAATTTTTTAACTAAAATATTCAAAAATCCAATTTTGCGAAATAAAAAACAAGTGTTTAATAAAATGGGTTTATTAAGTGTAAGTGTGTTTCGCCAAGTGCCTAGCTACGGCAAATAGCGTAAAAAGTATTAAGCGTAAATGATGATAGTTGTCAAAAAAAACTTTTCTACCCACAAAATTCGGCCACAGACCGAAGGGTTAACCGAGGATTAGGGCATTTACGAAAACCAACGAAAACTTAGAAGATTTTAATAAATTTAAATATTAAATTTTCCAGAAGGATTGTCGATGAAGAGTTTTGGTTAAACCAAGGCAGTTTTAACCAAAATTCTGGTAAGTGGCTTTTCGTCTTAAAAATCAAGTGTGGTGTGTTCGAGATTTATGAAAAAGAAAGTCGGGTGTTGGCCACAACATATGCATCCCTCTATTTTTTATTTTAAATTTCTTTATGTTTCCATATTTGCATGCCATTTATTTATTTATTATGATTGTTTTATTTCCAAGCATGCGCGCTATTAAACTTCTATTTTAAGCTCTTACTGTGGCACGGCACTATTCTGGTAATTCCCCGGGAATAGGGAATTGGGTAAAGATTTTATATGTAATTTCAGTTGAAATAATTTTTTTCCGGCCTACTAAGAAGAAAAGTTATAAATATTTATAAAATGGGAATAGTTTTTCCATATCTAAATTGGCAGGAAAAATTATTCCCAATTTTATTTTGTTTTCAAAAAAATTACCACTAGATTTTTACCTCAGTATGCCAGAAAAAAATTTTAAAATAGAAATTACATATAAAATCTTTCCCCAATTCCCTATTCCCAGGGAATTACCAGAATCGTGCCACTAGGGTAGATACTCGATCGGCTAGCACACAAGCAATTAGCTAGCCAAAATCCTGGCTACTCAATCAATTTTACCAAGAAAATTTGAATTTCAAATTATATTTTTTTATAAAATTTTTGTTTATTTTTGCAATTGCACAGCAAAGCAATACAAAAATTTGCCGTTCATTTTCTGAAGCCAGTAAATTTACTGAGCAATCGCAAAAAAAAAATAAAAGTTTTTTGAAAAATATAATTCGAAAATCAAACTTCCTTGGCAAAATTGATTGAGTAGCCAGGATTTTGGCTAGCAAATTTCTTGTTTGCTAGCCGATCGAGTATCTAGCCCACTATTTCTTCATTTAATTGCAAATTTTGACAACTCTGCGGTTTGTTGTATATTGGGTATCTGCGTTACAGACTTTGTTCAGGGCTTTATTGTTGTTGGTTTTGCTTCTAACCATCGCCGACATGGACTACACTAGAGCTCAAACGATTGAGTCTTCGGATCATAATTTAATTATTCGTGAGCTGTTATGGAGAAATATTGACGTGTTTCTCAAGCCTTTCTCTATGCCTTCGTGAATTTTGTAACACGACTCGTGCTATAGGTGCACATGATTGCTTGTATTTATCCTGAGTGCTGGGAGGGTTCAAAAAGAAAAATTTATTTTTCATGTGCAAGAAAACAAAACTCCATCATCCACGAGAGGTGGGTATATTGTGGCCAACAACCATACATCACGTCTTTTACAGCGAATGTGCATAGATCGGAATTTTGGTAAAAACTGTCTTGTTTATTCGAAAGTCGTTATTCCCAACGAGTTAAAATTAAAAATGAGCTATACAAAATTTAAATTTTGAATGAAAACAAAATGGTGTATATATGTACTAAGTTGAACTACTGTTTTCATCTAAAAAACCTAAAACCCTAAAAATGGGGGGAGTGCATTTTTTCTACTTTTGTGGTACAAATATTGTGATTTACTCACAACTCTTTGTTTTCTGCGACGAAAAAAGTCTACATTAAAAATAATATTTTGTCCGATAAAGCCGAGTAAAAAATCCTAAAACCATAAATTTTATCATTGCAAAAATTGAAAAGGCTCGTTCGCCACATACAGTCCAGACACATATTTTCTCCACATTTCGCAGGAATCTCCGAATTTATGGAAAAGCTTAAGTATAAAATTGTATCCCTATTAGCCAATCCGCCAGGTAGAGATGCTAAATTTTACAGAAATAAACATTTTTATCAAAACTCGTTATTTTCATAAAAATTTAAAAAGAGATCTGAATCGTTTTTCAAACACGTTTTTCAACGTTTGAGCAGTGATATAGACTTTTTAAAATATTAACAAAAAAAAAGAAAAAGCTGTCACTTCTTGTGGACCGATTTCTGCAAAAAAAAACCTGAAACCTCCAAATTTATGCAATAAGCTTAAGTATGAAGTTTCATCTCGATTAATAAAGCCGTTTGCGCTGTAGAGAGGACAGTGATATTTAGTTTGCGCGACATTCCCACAACCATACAACTTTTTTAAAACCGCAGTTTTTCGGCATTCAGTTCCGTCCGGTTTTGTAGTTTTCACATTCTAAACAACATGCATTGCGATGACATTTCAAGCTCCATGTGAGCCTGGACGCTAACATGAAGGAAGATGTGTCGACGCTTAAATCGTTACAACCCCAGAGTGTTATAGTTCTAATTTTTAACATCATTAATAGTAATCAGATGAAAAATTTATTAAATGTGTAAATTTTCATCGTCTTTGTCTTCATGTTCAATTAACACCGCACTTCAATGTTATGGGAAGTTGAGCGTAAGTCGTATAGGCAGTGGGAAATTTATGTTTATGAACGAATAGTCGAACAATAAATATAATCCAGTTGTTTTTTAAACTGATTGACCGTTATTACCCAGAACTCGTATGCTGGTGATAGAAAAAATAAATAAATGCTTGACATTATTTTCAACTACAAATTTTATATTTCGCGATCATGATCCTTAAGAATATCTTGCATAAATTTCATAAATACCATTTTAAAGCTCTGTTCGGTAATTAATTGCATTTATTCGCATGTTAATTGATTATTCAATCCAATGTAGGAATGCTCAAACCGTCTATGTAAGAAATCGTGTGCCTCAAGAAATCGCAACAACAAAACAAAACATTCTAACACTTAAAAAGTTGAATGGTCGAAGTAATTTTCTTTTTGGCTTTGGGCATGTTATAGCGGTTAATTATCACAAAATGCGGGAAATAAATAGTAATTATATCATTCCTATATACTCGTACGATTGGGTTTCACTACATTACACCTTGCATTTTAATCACATTGGTAAAAATAACAATAGTAACTAATAACTTAGAGGTGGTATGGTATGTCTTCATTTTATAACACCAGTGTATGAGAATCATGTAAAAGGTGAAGTGAATTGTACAAAAAGTGGAAAAAGGAATAAAAACGGATATATTGGAATGCCGGTTTGTTGTGTACGGAAGAAACAATTAAAGTTTCTTTACAACATATCATGTTACCAACATAGCATAATTTATGATTGTGAAAATGTGAAAATTATGGAATATGAAATATGTATATAGGGAAATAAAATACATGTCCATGCAAGATTTTATAGAGCCCTAATTGCATACGAAAATTATATTTTATTCTTATATATGCATTACGTACAGCAACGCATCATTAATCAATTGTAATTGAGTTGTTAACGGAACGGTATATTTTTGTATAGTTGCCTGGCGGAAAAGAGGTTTTTGGTACGAGAATGGCGTGTTTTATGAGTATAAATCTCAATATATTTCTTTAGACGTTTTATAGATAATTACTTTATTTAGGTAGTATTCGAACACGCTCATCATAATTCAATTAGTTCTAAATAAAATTCTCAAATATTTTTTAAATTGTCAAGTCAATTTATGTTGTTTTATACCAAATAATAAATAATTTCCAATCATTTGCGCATCCCGGTGTACGATCAACGGTGGCTCGTTTACTTTTTTTTACTTTTGTTCGCCTCTATCTATGTATAACAATCTTTCTTACGAATGTTATTTTTAAGATAAGAACAACAAAAATTAGTTCTGCGGTTTTTCTTTTGAGAATACATATAATATATTTTGTACATATATATGCACTGTTGATATATTTATGTATTTCAGTAATATCGATTTGGTTCTGGTGTCTGGACAAAAATGTTTGAAAAATCATTTTATAGTTTTTCCGAAAATTGGCTTCGATGTACATGAGAATATTGATAAATTATATCACTTAACTCTATTAGTTGTTGTACCCCTCCCCTTGACGACCAAATTGTACATTTGGGAAGATATGAGGGTTTATTAATTTGTTTTAATAATTTCAGTAGTCAAATAGTTGCTTGTTTTTAAATCCTTAAATCGAAGCACCTATTAACGACTTTTTCAATAGTTTGTAAGCGTGAAATATGTACATCTTAAAAACTATAACTACCAAATTCGTTTTTATGCAATGTAGAATCGTTTCTGACCAACAGAAAAACTTAGTACACTAATTCCTGATATGTTCAACTTCACTCTGAACAACTCTGATCACCAAATAATACATTTACATAAAAATTACTTTACCGTCAACAAAAAAATTATCAACTATTTTCTATGACTCGTAGTTGGACCATATCGTGACATGTCTACCTTACCGATGATATCTTGAGAATAGCCGTTGAGGTTTAAATTATTTTCTTTGTCAACCTTCTTCTATTTTACATGTGTCAAGGCGGTTGAGAGCGTACCAAAGGAAATCACCCCAAAATACACACACCCCAGCAATAAGGCTACAGCCTTTTTCATTATTCACATATGCGTAACGCCTACAACTATTGGCACTGTATAATTTCGATGTAGTTATTGGCACTACCGACTACCATAGCATTTTCCTCTCTTTTAATAAGTCCTAATTATGTTTTATCAATGTGTTGGTATAAATTAGTTTATTTTTTATGTATTGTCAAACAAAAAAAGTAATTAATAGGTTTAGTTTCCTCTAACATTTCATTGCGAAAACATCACGCGCAGAAACGTCTCGACTAGTAAAAAAATAGCGTATTTCGTTAAGGAGGCCAGAAATGTAAGTACTGGTTTTATATAGATACAGCAGTGTAATTGAACTTTTTTATACGATTAATATTCTTAAATATGATAAAATTAATTAAAATGAGTTATTTTTGATTATTTGTTTATGTTAAACATTAAAAAATAGTGTGCCAATAACTAGTTCCAATAAAGTCAAATTTTAATTATTGACACTAGGATGCCAATAATTGGTTAATAAGAAACTACAATTATTGGCACGTGCCATTTGTTATACCTTAATCATGTGCCAATAATTGTAATTATTCTTTTTTGTTATTATACTCGTAGATTTTTAATTCTGTAATTTAAAAATGCCAAGAAAAAGAGACACATTTGATGAAGACCAGGTTCAAAAGGCATTAGGTGAAATAAGAAACGGCCAAATTAGTAAAAAGGCGGCAGCCAAAAAATATAATGTGCCTAGATCAACGCTTCAATTTCGATTAGGGTCCAATTTTTCTAAAGCTCGACCAGGCCCACCAACAATCCTAACCGAAGAAGAAGAGCAACGCATTGTTGAATGGATAAAAATTTCCCAACAAAAAGGATTCCCGAAGCGAAACGAGGATGTTGTTACAGCAGTAAAAGAATTTTTAGAAGATACTGATAGACCTCATCCATTTGGTGAGAACAAAATTCCAGGAAAGGGTTGGTTTAAGGCTTTTTTAAAACGACATCCGTCTTTATCGCTTCGAGCTAGTGATCCTGTTTCGGCAGCAAGTGCTACAGTTGCTGCTTCAGATATTTATTCATGGTTCGATACAATAGAAATTTTTTTAAAAGACCACGACTATTATGATATATTAGAAGATGCAACACGAATTTTTAACGGAGACGAGACGAATTTTCTTTTATGTCCTAAAACTAAAAACGTTTTAGCAGCGAAAGGCTCTCGAAATGTATACGAAATTGACAAAGGATTGGCCAAAGCAAATTTAACGGTCATGTTTACCTTTTCTGCTGCCGGAGTGTTAACCCCTCCCATGATAATCTACCCATATAAAAGAATACCGGAAGAAATTCGTAAATCGTTGCCTAAAGGATGGGGAATTGGAATCAGTGACAACGGGTGGATGACAAAACAAGTTTTTTACGAGTATATATCAAAGGTTTTGCATCCGTATTTAGTGCAGCTGGGCACTAAATTTCCCGTTGTATATTTTGTTGACGGGCACTCAACCCATCTAACGTTACGCTGTGTGTGAAACTGCAAATAATTTTAGTAGCATTATATGCAACTGCTACTAGAATATTACAGCCCGCTGATGTGGCAGCATTCAAACCGTTGAAAACGTCTTGGAATCGGAAAGTTTTAGAATGGCGACGTAATAATCCTAGTGCCTCTTTAACTAAAGAAAAATTTGCACCATTATTATATGATGTTGTGGAAAGTACTGTGTGTAAGGAGACTATTCAGAAGGGCTTCAAGGCATGTGGCCTCTTTCCATTCAACAAATTTGCAATTAATTTGTCGAAATGCTTAGGAAGATCATCGTCTAAATCTACATATGGCAGTCGACTAAATCCCAAATTACCGGACGATGGATTTCAAACGCTGTGTGAAGCAATCGGTGATAACAAAATTCAACTATTCGAAAGTATCGACCGAGGTGAACTTCAAAAAGATAGCTTCAACGAAGATTTCGTAATTTTATATGATTTATATAACAATTTTAAATCCAAAGGAAAATTAAATCTAAGTGTTTCAGATAAATCAACACAAACGCACGTTGAATATCAGAATATAGAAACCTCAGAAATAGACATCAGTGCCATCGATGAATTTTTTATAATTCAAGATCCGCCAAGTACGGCAAATGACGAAATTATAAATATTTCCAATGTCATTCCCCTTCAACAGTCCACAGAACTACAAACAGTGACATACATAACTGTTCCTCCGCAAAGCACTACGGCAATAATTGATGATTTCCTACCTTGGCCAGAGACTCCCTTGAGAAAAGGTTGCAAAACGGACAAAATTAAAAAGCCATATGTGGTTACTTCTCCGCTGTGGATAAAACAAGCACAACTAAAAAAAGATCAACTTAAAAAAATTGAATTAGAAAAGGAAAACCGCAAAATTTTACGAATGAAAAATAAGGAGTTAAAAAATGCAGAAAAACTTAATAAATCGAAACGCCCACGCAAAGAAAATGCAAAGTCAAAGAAGTTTTCAAGTACGACAACTTCTACAAATGTGTTAGTTGCAATTGAAAATACAGGGCAGAGTTGTATTGAAGGAAATAGAGAAATGCGAATCTTCGAACAGTTAAATTGCCATAGCAATAATAAAAGTTGTCTAGTTGAGACTCCCGATTTTAAAGAACCCATTGTAGAAAAAATTATCAAACTCAATGAAATGGATGAATCTTCCGGCAGATATCAATCTACTACAAATACGACGACGTCAAGCAGCGTGGAGCCAATCAAAGACACTCTGCAAAAGTTTGACCAGATACAGAAACTACAAAGCATCAAAAACGATCAAAATGAACTTCTAGGTAAAACGATACCTCATGAAACCATTGTCAAACCGTTCCTAAAAAACAAAGAAATACGTAAAGAAGATAAAACGGGCTTCAAACATATACTTTCAACATCGCACAGAGCGTCGATTATTAGTGAGCCACCGAAAGATCATCATGTTCGAAAACTTTTTTGTACTGATGTGGTACTGGACATTGGAGATAATTCACCTGCAGCTGGAAAGATGTGCTATCATTGCACTTATGCCTTTACGGGAAATTCTGGTTCTGAGAATTTCGGCATAAAGTGCCAAAGTTGTACGAGAGAATTTCATCTTAAATGTCTTATAAAACTAAAAATACAGTACAATCCAAGACTTATTTGCAATGGATGCAAAATATTGTGATTAATATTCGAAAATTGATTGTGATAATTACACTAGTTTTTATTGAATTAACGAGAACTTATAATAGTAGGACTATTTATTTCTATTATAATTTTTAATAGCTGTTTATTAAATACATGTAATTTTATTTTGAAATATATTTTTGTTATATTTTTTATTTATAAAGTTGAATGTTTTATTTTAGAATAATCGTTGGAAATTATCAGTGTGCCAATAAACGTAAATTTTTGGTATGCCAATTGTGGTATAGGCATGCCAATAATTGTACTAAAAAAAGGTGCCAATTAATATACGACCATGCCAATAGATATAGTTTTTGGAACACCTTCATATTTTAGTAAATTAAACATATTTTTAATTATTATTTTGAAAATGGAGAATTTCCATTTTCAAGTAAACTGGATAACCTGTTACATAATAAAATTTATATCGTAGTGATACCGTTCTCAATACAACTACTAACGATTACTATATGAGAATTGCTTAAGAGTGCCAATAGTTGTATCCGTTAGCTACTCATGTAGTAGATCGTTTGACGGGTTTTTGATCAGACAAAGATTTAGTTCATAAATCCGCCGTTCTGGCGCTGTTGATCAATTATTAGTTTGTTATAGAATAATACGTGTATAGCATACGAAATATCATTGAGAAACTCTTAAATTAGCTGAAACAAATGAAATACTCAAAACTACAGCATTGCGCTGTAGTGTAGGCAGATACATATTTTCATTCCGGTATAATTCGTTAGGTTTTAGACTAACAATAATTTTGTTATAACACCTTTCTACAAAACGATCAAATACACCGTAGTGTTGCTGATTCCAAATTCCTATTTTACAGAATCTTTGTGTTCAGTCGGACAAAAATGATAAAAAATCACCACATTTTTTATCGCGTTTTGCTATAAACCGTACTCATTTATCACAAATGATACCAACAAAATTTTTGATTATAACTGGCAAAATATTTGTAGATTTTGTTTCAGTTTGTTCATGTTATGATTTTAATAAGATTTTGTTTATTTATAGTTATTGTAAATCTAATTTTTAATTAATTAAAACTAAAAAATGTAAGGCTATGCGGTACTCAGAAAAAAATTCCTCTTTCTGTCTAAGCTGGTTTGTATCTTTAATAAATTTGAATACCCAAATTTCGTTCGATTAATTTAATTATCTTTGCTTATATTTTTCTTATGTGTAAAGTTAATAAACTAATTTCTATTTTCATTATTTTTTGCTTCTGAACGTTACATATTATAATAAATTAATATCACTTATCTTGGACACATTTACTGTTTATTAATTTGCCATCTATGGACAATAAAGAATACTTTATTTAATTGTCGTTGCGGCGTAAAGGCAAAAACTTTTCATTTTTCGATCGATCAAAATCGAAATTTTAAATATTTTTAAACTAAATTGTTTATTTATTATCAAAAGTCGTTCGGTAAGTGTTTTTTAGGAAGTTCATAATTATTTTTTTACAATGTTTCGTATGGGTGTGAATTTTTTATGAAACCTTCAGTTGAAACAGTTTCATCCATAATTGTCCGTCTATTGTTTTCAGGTTTCATAGTTGCGCTATCTCTTTCTTCTTCGACACCTGGAAATCTCCGCTGATAAAATTGCAGCGATTATATCATGGACTTATCTAAAGAGAAATGTCAGTTCAAAGTTAAACGAACTCAACTGAATGGACTCACTCAATTTTGAAGTTGTAGGAAAGGAATAACATTTAAGCATTAAAAAATAACAATCGTCATGTAATAAATAAATTTTAATTTTGTCTTTATATTTAATAAAATATGTTGTAGTAGATTTTCTCACACCTGCTTAAAATTTTAAATAGAAAAGTAGATAAATTAGCAATTACCTACTATTAAAACTTACTTATTAAGATATTTTTTCGCGTTAGCACTACAGTAAAATATAAAATATATTTAGGCTTCAACCACATAATCTTTATTTAATCCATACAAATTAAATAAGCCTTATAACAAGCATACCTTAAGATCTAAAAGAAGAATGCAATAATCAATACGGTGGTAAAGAACTGTTTTAAATAATTTTGTTGTTTACTAGTTTTACATGTTCGTTGCGTTAAAATTATTTTCCGTACAAATTTCTTATTTTTACTAGACATATTTTTAAAGAGACCTACCTATAATAGATTTTGTTTTTTATCTTCAAAATTAAACTATGTATATATTATAGCGATAATTACAATTTAACGTGCTTACGTGTAGACTTACATCCTTGTGTGTAACTATCAAGAGCGCGTTGACAGATCAAGAGAGTCAAGATACAAATTTGGATTTGAAATTATATGATCTTATTTTGCTGGTGATATCTGCTGGTGAAATGTTTTTGTTTCTTATTTTCAATATAACAAGTAGAGCAGAATTACAAAATATATCTTAAGAAATAAAAAAAAAAAAATACAACTAAGAGAGGACAATAAGATAAGAATCATGGCGACAGTATCGATTTATTACGTGAAGTCTTTAAGGAAAATAAAAATAAAAATGTTTAGCGGTTTTGTTTTTCCCATTTTTTTGTGGTCTTATTTTCAAATAATAAAGTCATGTGATTTGTTACTGCTGATTATTCTCTTATAATAATATGTATTCTTCGGCTGTTAGATAATGCAAAGAGAAAACATCAACATACTCGTATAATGATAATATACGAGTTGTAACCCGCCGTGTGTTTTGGTTCTGTGTTCAAGATTACGAGAATACTAAAAGAATTAAGTGATGAAATAAAGGATTGGCTTGTATTTCTTTCTTGAAATGTCTTGATCTACAATTGAATACATATATGTATGTATGTACAAATTATTTTCCATTCAATAATAAAATATAAAAACAGCGACCAAGGCGACTATATAGAGTATTGTTTTGGGTATTTCTCACTTTGACTTTATTTCGATTTGTAACGTAATACTTTCCTAAATGATTGTAAATATGTTAACAAGATTAGATTGATAGGTTACGAACATTTATAACTTGTATGAGTATTTTAATTCCCAATTCGGGTTTCTTTTCAATTTTCACTTTGCCGTAGGGGTTTCACATTTATTTTCAATAAGATTCTTGTTATATAGACCAACAATTTTAGTATTCTTTCAAATCCACATACTTGTGTTGTACCTTAAATTATTGCCATTTTCGTTATCCCAAAGAATCGATTATAAATCTTAATATCAAAGTATTCCAGTGGATTGGATATTCAATCCATTGTGAATTAAAAATAATTAAAGGAAACGAAAACCAAACAAATATTTATTCCACCGGTTCATTTTATTTATTCACCTTAAGCCAATCTTACTTATTTGTTTTGGGTGATAACAATCAATTCGCACAGATTTGTTAGTCTATTGTTAGAACATCATATATGTACCATAAATAAGATTTACCACAAAAATTCCTTATGATAAAACGATTCGCTTCTTTTGTCTGATTGTTCATTTTGTGCCATCTGACAAACCAAAAATTAAATTAAGAAGAAGAATGAAGCCAACAAAAGGTAAGATAATGGCTAATTTCTTTTATGTTATTTTGCGGTCATTTGAATATCCGATTATCCGTTCACAAAAAGAAACAAATTAATTTATTTGCAAATCAGATTAAGGTAAATTTAGAGATAATCCGATTTAACTAAATGAGATTATATTTCCAAAATTACCATTGTTAGTCTGATTTATTCGTATATTCGTTAGTATGCTCTTTTTAGGAATACCGATTTTCAAAATATTCTTATACCTTAACCCGTATCATCGTCATCGGTGCGTTTCAACTAAACACTATAAAAAAAGCACGTAATTACTACAAGAAAAATCACGTGTTTTAAATCACACGTTGACAAGAATCAAATTTGTTTTCCAAATACAAACCCCGAAAACAAATTCGAACCCTAGCTACAACACCACTTTCCTGTTTTATTATTTATATTATGTATTTATATGTAAATGTATACGTATACATATCTAATTTAGTATTTCAATTCCAAGGTAATTTTGAACTCAAAAATATGTCGCATGCTACTCAATTTGATTTCTAATTAACTTAATTATTTATGTGATTATACATTCTTAAAACGTATTTAAAGGAATTGAAATCCACGCGTTTGATGTAGTTGGAAAATTATTTTTCGAAAACATAAAACTCGTGCTCAAATAATTTTTATTGTATTTTATGTGCGGTCTTGAATTCCGATATAGTCTTTTTACAGTGAGATGAATGTTAATGAAGGCGTGAGTCACTTATATGTACATGAATAGTATACTTGAAAAATCAAACAAATTCATTATGTTTCCTTTATACTTGCACTAAATGTCGCTTGAATAAGGGCTTTTTACATCCTTTATGGATAAACTTTCTTCGAATGAGTTTGTTTTGGAAATACCTTTTCATCAGCAACGAGATGTTTCCTGGATTTTCATAAATCATAATCTTAAGTTTTATTTTTTCGAGATTACTTCCCAACGCTATTTTTTAGCCAAACTTCACGATTTTTAGACAGAGTTTTTTTATCATTTCCAGCAGAGGAGGTTTGTGCTTGATATTTTTTGTTAACACAGAAAATTTATTATTATTACTCCAAAAAATGACAATATGTTGCTCTTTAGCCGCCGTAATATTAGTAACTAGATTTGAACAAAACTAAACTGTTATCAACAAAAATAATAAAAATTTGTAATAAAAGTAACGGTTCTCAAAGAAATTTGAATTCGTTCACTTTTTTAAGCACACTACCTGTAATTAATTGCTCTTTATTTATTTCATTCACAGACAGCGCTCCATTGGGCCGCTAAGCACGGGAACGAAGATGTCGTAAAACTAATCGCTGGCAGACACAAAGCTAATGTAAATGTTCAAACGGTAAATTAAATCATAAAAATCTCTAATTTTCATAAACGTTTAACAAAATTTTATTCTCTTATTTTCATGTTATTATCATATCCAAATAAACCGAAACAAAACTATGTGCAACACCATTAAATAATCATATTTTATTTATAATGTTTTGGTTGGCAAAACAATTTTGTACCATTAAACCTGAAAAACAAACAAATATGAAACATAACCCATCAATTACAGAATGGGGTAAGTACTTATGATAAATTTTGTTAAATTTTCCCACAAAATAAGCAAAAAATGGAAACACTGTTTTAGTAGGTTTTATATTATTTATAATTTTATTGTCGCACTAAATTTATTTAAATAATTTAAATTATTTCTATTTGTTTTTATGGTTGGTTACTTCTAGTTTATTATGTTGGATGTGCAATTTTAACTTTTTATTGTTTCTGGTGCTCATCGGCTAAATTAATTTTTAAAAAATTTACGTAAATTTAATCAACAGATCTAAAATATTGAATTGTCCAGATTCGGGGCAGTATTTGAAAAATTAATAGCCCGGCCTAGGCAAGTTAAATGTATAGATTATGTTCGTGAAGCGACTGTATATGACGACCTGTAAAAAGTATACTCCAATATCGCCGCCTTTTATGGATAATCTTTCTAAGGGTGCTGTTTCAATTAAATTATATGTGTTAGTCAAAAATAAAATCATTTTTAATTTTTTTTACAAATATGATAAAGACCTTCAAATAAATAAATAACTAAGTTCCCGCCTCTTGCGTCCAGCGTCTATGAGACGTGTCCGGACATTCGCCAACATTCTGCCTCACGCGTTTATCGTTTTTTAACGTACGTTGACTACCAAACGTATTACCGACTATTGCTATGCTTTACAAAGCTAATGAATTGCACCTATACATAGTAGTTTAAGATAAATAAAATACGGGTAACCCTCCAAGAACACGGTATTTGAATAACACAGATACCCATTTTCTCAAACTACACGGTTTTAAACAACACGATTTTCGTTTTTTTTTTGTTTTATTTTGTTTTTTTTATATCATAATAAAAAATAAAACGTTTTTTTTTAATTTTATTTTTTGTGGTCTCGAACAACACGGTTTTAAAGAACACGAAACGAATTAATCGTGTTCTTTTAGGGTTTCCTGTATGTTGAATTACATTTCCTAAATTTGTTGAAAAAATACAAGAAATCAATTAGATAAATTAGATTATTTTTTAGAAATTTGGTTATACATATTTTGAACTTTCGGTGTGCTGTAAGATGTAGCGAAACCCCACTTTATCTTCCAAACTATTTTTTTTCAAGAATTCAAGACTTCGAATTGCCGATCAATCGATGAAGATACAAACGTACTGTGCGCTCGAGGGTACAGTTATTTGTTGTTAACATTAGTGTTTATCATTTATTGTTTGTATTGTTACGATCTCGTCTATTACAGTAATTCCGCGGGACAGTAATTCTGCATAAATTGTTCAATTAAGGATTAAGGATTTAATAAAATTTATAAAAATAGTAAAATCTAGGTTTAAGTAGTAGCATTAGAAGTAGTTTTATAACAGTTTAGTTGTATAGCAGATTAGTACAATATATAACAGAACCGTTTCGACTATTCAGTTGTAATGCGGGTGTGATGAAAGCACCGCATTAATAATCGGGGCTAAGTGAATTAATAAATAATTGTTGAAATTATTTGTTGTTGTGTTTTACTGTTGGTGGATAATCGAGGGAAAATTAGTGTTTGAGTATTTCTGGTATTTTCGGGAATATGCCAGTAGTACACCACTAAATTTTAAGGAAGGAGTGATATAATAGTTTGAGAGATTATTTCCGATATATTTGGGAATATTCCACAAGTGGTGTAAATTATGAGAATTGGTGTTGTAAACCGTCAAATTTTTAACTGTTTTCACAATCCAATGATACGAACCGGATTTGAAAGGGCAAAATTCGTATGTATATAATCGGGAGTAAATTTTTTATTTTAACTAACATACAAAATGTGTGAGGCGCTAAAACTAATAAAACATTTCGCTAAAGTTATTCAGTACTCAACAATTCAAAATTATTTTATGTAAATATACATCTGGCAACAGAATGGAAGTTCCATAATGTCATGAAAAGATGATAAAACTGTCAAATGTACGTTTTTTATAAGTTTACGTGATTATTCGCGATTTTTACTGTCCGAAATCAAAATCAGAAGCAGTTGAACCCATTTCCTATATTTATAAATGAGTCATTTATTAAATCAACTATATTCAGCTATATCCAGTATCCACCGACCACAAAATATTTATCAAAAAGTTTCCACACTCGGAATTTATGAGACGTTTCAAAAGATTTTCACTCTGGAAACAGACATGTTTCTAATACGAGTATTAACGAAGGAGGTTTATTATTGCCATCAAATATTCCAAGTTAAATCATTGCATATCTTCTAGATCATGGTTGCTCTGTGCCAAAATATTGTTAGTATATCTGCCATATTGGTTGCTGTATATATTCCCCATGAAACTTATATGGATTATCAGCTGAATATTATTAATTTCATAAATGCTACCTGCTTAATTTCATTTCGGTGCTACCGAAATTCTAGTACTTCGACTTCCTGATATTACTTGGTTTGATGTTAATAGTGTTTTCCCCTTCTATCGATCGATTATTTTGCGAACTTAGCAAAGGCAAATTTTTAGATTTAGTTTTTTCAACTGGCACATTGTATTCGAATTTCTTCCTATATGATATTACTGAATGTTCGTACAACAGTAAATATTTTTTTTGAAAAATGCAGTATTGCATTTTCTTCTAAGAATTCCTTCGAAGTTCATGTTAGCCATACTGACTACATTTCTTTAAACGAATTTCTTATCTCTAATTAAAGTTTCTAGAACCGATAGATAATCTGAATGAAACTGTTTTGACATTTAACGAGCTACTCAAGACTGTTTTTGAAAGGTTATTAAAAACATGCAGATTTACATCCCACATTTAATTCTACTCGAAAGGGATTTATAACATTAAATTGGCTTCTATCTAATAATTATATTTTACAGATCGAAGAGAAGTTGACTTTTAAATCAAAAAGTTTTTGAAACCACCTAAAACATATTATTAAACTTAGGATTAACAAAGATTTTATCAAAACTAAATCGAATAAAAAAACATAATGCAAACTTTAGACTGTTAAGTTATTATTCAGTCGTTGTTTCAATAGTTTGCCATTACACAGTAAAAGCTTTATTGAGGCATTTAAGTTCTGGATAATGAAAAACTAAAATATCAGCACTCTATCGGGTGCCTCATAGCTTGTTGGTGCCTAACACATAATATCCCTTCTCAAGCTAAAATACATAAAAACCTGGAACACATAAAAATTGATGACACTTCTACAGCTGGAAGAAAAATTCCATTAGTAAATATAAACTTATAATATGTATAAACCTACTTACAATTCCATTAACATAATCTATTATTAATTCGGGCAAACCTGAAAATATATTATTTTATTAGTAATTAGTTTAATAAGATAAATCATAAATACTTAGCTCACATCCATAATTATGCAATTTCCATTTTGACGTCTATGTGTATCATACAAGAACAAAAAACTGTAGTAGAGGTATAATATTTAAACAAAACTGCGTTACCATCAGGGTAACGCACTGAACTTTTTTCAAACCGATTTGGAAGTAAAATTGTCAAATTTATTCATGTTCCAAAAAATTAATTCATTATAAGAAAAATCTTTGTAAGCACAACATCTAAAGCTACAAACAAAATATTAAATAAATAAATAAATAAAAATAAATTAAATTAGTGTGTAACGAGTGCTGATTATAGTGATTGCGTAAGATAATTATACGCCTACGGATAAACTAGCCCAGAAGATACAGCCCACTATACGGCAACGTGGAAATAAAGGCATCGTCATTAGAGGCCACCATTTTCGTGGATTTTCTATTCAAATCCGACTGTGCTCCACCAGCTCATAAAGCACGTATTTATTGCACTAATATTCCGAGAACCAAGTTAATTTCCAGAATCTAGCGGTTAAATTAATTAATACCCCGTAAGTTTTATCTAAGTATGGCCAACCAAATGGCACAGTGGGTAAAGCTTTGGCGTTTGGATTGGGAGGAACTGGGTTCGAATCCCGATAGGGGCAGGATGCAAAAGGAAATTTTCATCAACAGATTACGATCTGTGATTAAAAAGAACACAACTACGACCCCCTATCAGCGTGCAAAGCTCATGGGCCGACCCATCTTCCATGTCCAACTTGGCATAAATACGTAAAGTAGGACGGGAAAATGAACCGCGAAAGAGCAGGGAGAGTGCTTCGGCTCCAAAACAGATTGCATCGATCAAAAAACAAAACAATTATCCAAAATATAAAACTAAAAGTTAGATATAAAATTAGAAAATATATGTACAAAATGTACTTTAACCTTTATTTAAAGCAGCCAAATTTTTACAATTACAAATTTAGTAGTTTCAGAAATTTTTTGTAGTTGTCCTGTCCTTAGAATAGGTTAAACACAAATTATGTTAACAATGTTTAATGATTTGTATTTCTGTTTCGTAACTAAAATGTGTTCAATGTCGAACAACTGCGTATTACGGGGAGTATATTTTAGCTGATTAAAATCCTAACCTATTATCATCCAAAGATTTTGGTCCTTCTAATATTAAGCGCATGCGCGCGAAAAAATAAAACCAACAAATACGAGTATATCAACTCGAGTACACCAGTCTTCACTGTTTGCAAGTCACATAATAAATAAGATTTATTTTAAAATTATTTAGTACGGAACCCTTGGTGCGCTTTAAAAACCATTACAAATTTAAATAATATTTAGTGTTCCTATTTATTCTTATTATTGTGTGTTGTGTCATTAAAGTCGTTATGTTTATATATCAAACAAATTTTGCAAAGAAATAAATTTCAAACGTCCTCTAAGATACACGTCTAAATTATCTCAACTTGTAATAATACCTGGACATATTTTAATCTGTTATCTTTGAATATAACATTTACGTTATGACGGGGTGCCGCGGAATGAAGAAGCTGTGCAAGATCTTAGAGTCGGACTTAGTATTCACTTAAAAGCATTTTCTTCGTGGCTAATCGATTTTTTTATTAAACACTCGAAAAATTAAGATATCGCTGTTATCCAAGATGATTAACAAATTTCTACTTGACTAACAGTTTTGAATAATCCTTAAAAATATATGACACAACACATATTTCAAAACTATAAGTATGCATGTTCTCTCACTCTATATGTAAGATTAAATAAAAACAATGTAAAAGCACAACTTCCTTATCACAACGAATATTATATTATACGATACGATTTATTATTCAAAATCATAATCCGCGAGTTACAAAAAAGCGACAACAAAACAGGATGTTTCATTTTGCTTTTCTTTTTTTTTTAATTTATGATAAAATAATAAAGTTTTACAAATCCTTTTTAAAACTATATAATACATATTAACATATACTATTTATATTATGTTTAGTACTCGTACTATTATTATTGTGATTACTATCATTATCATTGTGTTTGTTATCATATCATATAAAAACTATTATTACTATTGTCATTGTTATTTGATGTATTACGAACATAAACAATAGCGACAACATTTTAAATTTTTATGTATTCACAGTTGATAGCAAGCATAAAAAATTGTGGTAGAAGGATGTTAAATAAGGATAATGTGAATAAATTTTAATAATTGTTGAAAAGAGGAAAAGAGATTTCAGATTTCGCTGATTATTTTCAAGAAAATTTGTGTGTGTTGAATTTTTTCGATGAAAATGAATATCTTAAGGTTTTTATAAATGCAGATATTTCATCTTTTTAATGAATTTATTACGGTAAAAATAAAATTACGTACGATGGCTGCTACTGTTTACACAGGTACTTAATTTATGCTACACCAAATTTAGAAAGCATTCCAAAATATGCAAGAACATAATTGTTGATGAGATCATTTTTATTCTGACAATAATATGTTGAGGTTTTGAATGGCTTTGGTTAAGTAGCCAGTGTCTGTAGTAGCCTGCCTAAGACTTGAATCAGACGACATAACATGCACACTATTCCGAAATATAAAAACTCAAAAGTTCATAAGGTTAAGTTCTGTTCTTCTGTCCCACTACAACATTTTTGATGTTGCTGTAGTATTATTATGAGGAATAGTTTTTCAAGTGGCGTCTTGGTGATTTCTTCTTGCGATTTCGGTCTTCTTTTTTAACAAAAAAAAAAGAGTTAAATTAATGTACTTTAAACTTAATTAATTAAGGTTGTTTTGATCTGGAAACTTTAACTCTTCTGTTGTAAATTAATTTAAGATGTTTTTATGACTTTAGTTGTGAGTTGTGTGCACGCAGTGTGTGTATACGTTAATGGTTTGTGGTTTAATTTAATGGGTTGTAAGCTCTCTTGTTTAGGATATTTTAGTGGTTTTGTAGTACATATAAATTTCAATAATTTTTAAGGGTCATGTCATTTGAGATTTGAACTAGATATCAGTATGTATTATAGTTTTACATTTTTGTTTGTAGACATATTTAATTATTTTGTTGCTATATTTTTATATGTTGTACATGTTAAATTAGAGAAACTGTATTTCTAGGAGAAAGCATGTATTGTCATAAATTATTTTTTTGTGATTATCATATTTGGCGCCACATATGTCAACATGCTAAATACGTAACATCATTTATAATATTATTATTCTATTTATTTCGACATAAAACGAAATATCTAAACAACAAAAACCCCCGCAACAGATATGTACCAAAAATTTTAAATATTCGAACACACAAAAATTTAATTAATTGTTTGTACTAAAAATATATCAGAAAACCTCTTTAAACCAATTGTCCATTAAAATCTCCCCCTATATATTCATAATAATAATGAAGGAATTTTATTTTTGAGCATGCATCTAATCAATTTTTCAATCAATCTAACATACATAATTTTGAAGGATGGGCCGACAGGATAATGGAAATGGGTGAAATGAAAAAAGATCATAAAATCATTATAATTTCATATTAGGACATGCCCGTTAATTGATAACCTATGTATGATGTAAAATAGGAAAAATTTATTTTTAATTTTCCATTTTTAGAAAATAATAGAAATAGAAAATTTTAATTTTAAATTTTTTTTAGAAAACCTTCTCATTGTTGTTTTTGGTATTATGGTGTAGTGGTCTTGTAAAATAAAAATGAATAATTTAATCTTGAATAGCAAAGTACATATTTTAAAATGCAATGGTAAGGGATCTAAACGCCGAACAATAGAACCTCGAAAATCTACTACATTGGAAATTCGAAAAAAATATTTTCGAATAATTTTCGCTTAAACATACAAATCAAATCAATTTTTATCGAATTCCATGGAGTAATATATATATATATATATATATATATATATATATATATATATATATATATATATATATATATATATATATATATATATATATATATATATATATATATATATATATATATATATATATATATATATATATATATATATATATATATATATATATATATATATATATATATATATATATATATATATATATATATATATATATATATATATATATATATATATATATATATATATATATATATATATATATATATATATATATATATATATATATATATATATATATATATATATATATATATATATATATATATATATATATATATATATATATATATATATATATATATATATATATATATATATATATATATATATATATATATATATATATATATATATATATATATATATATATATATATATATATATATATATATATATATATATATATATATATATATATATATATATATATATATATATATATATATATATATATATATATATATATATATATATATATATATATATATATATATATATATATATATATATATATATATATATGGTGAAAAATTCCTGAAATCACATATTTTTGGAAGTCATGTTTGAATTTCATGTTTTTTATATTTTCTATGTATAGTCTTGATTAAAATAAAAAGTTTGTGGAAAAAAATTTTTTGTTGTTGTTGTTGTTGTTAAAGATACAGGATGTCAAATTTTGATAAAATTGATGAACATGATGTTGTATATATGGCTATAAAACAAAAACTAACTATCCGATACTTATAAATGAGGGCTCATTTTAAAGATAAATGAATAGGGATTCTAAAAAAATTATAAAATTGGTACCATGTTTCAACTCTTCCTATTCAAAATGGCCGCCAAAATACTATTTTAGAATTTTCTCAAAAACCTATTTTTTTTTTTTTTTTTTTTTTTTTTAAATTTTTTCTCATTTAATTCTATTGAACACACCAAAAAATTGTACTTGTGTTATTTTTTGTTTTCTTGCAAAAGGCGTTTGAGTATGAAGATCTACCCATTTTTTGTATATAAAATCAAAGTCATTGAGGTATTTTTTATTTTTAACTATTTTTACGATCAACTTGATAAAGTAACTGTATAAAATTATTCAGTTCACAAATCGTTCATAAATTACATCACCCTAGGTTTGATCATTTTTAACTTCCTTTCAGCGGTTTGCGTCTACGCCCTTTCAGCGGTTTGCGTCTACGCGTGTTTATTTAGTAAAATTATTCCATTGGTGACAGTTTCCATCCGAAGTTTAACTTTTTCAATAGTTATACAATCGTTTTTCCCAGGCATTATACGACTAACATCATCATCATTATAATATTCTATCACTGAGTCTCTGAGTTCATCACTTATTCGTTTGCCAGCTGGAAGGCTCAGTGACCCATTCTTGTTTTGAATATTTTTCGCTGTTCGTACCATATACTGCGTTGTGTTAAATTCTTCCTGGATTTCTTGTATTGTTAGTGATTTCGGCAATGTAGACAGCAACTGTATTTTATCACAATTTTTCTCCAACTGTTGAAATTTGGCTTTTAGTTGATCCATGAATTCATCATAAAGGCGTGCCTTATGATGATTTTCCGCTGAGTGAGTCAAAAGAGGCTCGATACCAGATACCGAAAATGTTGATGATGGCGTCACTGAGGTAGTTAAATTTAGTATTTTTGCTGCTCATTATATTGCCTGGATTCCAACTTACTCGGATATATAGGAGACATGCCAATGTCTATTAATATTTTATTAAGTTTTTCACGAGCGATAGCACTTTTTATTTGGTACTCCTGACTTTCACTCCTACTCTAAATATTCTCGTCACTGCGTGTTGATAATGTCTCCTGGGTAACAGGTGAATTTGATGAATCAGTAACGGGTTACACTTCGCTTTCAATTTTCTGACGTTTAGAAGATACCAGGTAACACGTTGTACAAGTCGATGAATCTTCATTTACTTCAGTCGAGCGCGGCAAAGGACTTTTAATATAATCAGAAACGTTTCTTAAATTTTTCGAACATTTCGTCTCAGGAAACGGCTTACAACACTTTTTGAGCCCAGACATTATTACACTTATTAATTGAACTACTTTAAATTAATTTTTTGTTATTTAAACAAGCAAATGCTTCAAATAGAACGTCACAAGTTAAACTAACTGAAATATTATTTTAAACTCTAATTTATACAAAAATGTTAACAAAAGCCACTGGTTATGTTATTTTACAGGCCTACTCCCCCAGAAAATACGCTTAATCCTAACAATATAAATGACTCATGGCAAAATTTTATTGTTCTACTAATTGCTTTAGGGGCTATCCATAAACTATCTCACATTTTTACGAGGGAAGGAGTATCGATTGTTGTGACGTGTGTCGCTGGAGGAGGAACAGTTTTATAAAATGACAAATTGTGACGTGACGTCACGTGACAACGTGTCTAATTATAATTACAGCAGTCACTTTGATAGGATAAATATCCAATATAACAATTTGCAATCAGAAGCTATTGTTCCATCTTTTGAACAAGATAGCGTTGAAAATCGCAAAAAATTTTAATCAAATGGAATAATTGTCGCCCTCGTTAGCTTAGTAAGTAGAGTGCTTGCTCTGTTATTCGGGGGTCCCGGGTTCGATTCGTGGTGGTGACCAGTAAAACAGTTGCGATTTTGTGTTTTTAACGTGTCATATGTTATTTATATATGTTCGTCCACTTTCAAATTTTCAGATTTACAGCCATAGTAGTTACGGCTTTGTCCTTAATATTTAATTTTGCTAAATAAACACGCGTAGACGCAAAACACTGAAAGGAAGTTAAAAATGATCAAACCTAGGGTGATGTAATTTATGAACGATTTGTGAACTGAATAATTCTAAACAGTTACTTTATCAAGTTGATCGTAAAAATAGTTGAAAATAAAAAATACCACATTGACATTGATTTTATATACAAAAAATGGGTAGATCTTCATACTCAAACGTCTTTTGCAAGAAAACAAAAAATAACACAAGTACAATTTTTTGGTGTGTTCAATAGAATTAAATGAGGAAAAATTTAAAAAAAAAAAAAAAAAAAAAAAAAATAGGTTTTTGAGAAAATTCTAAAATAGTATTTTGACGGCCATTTTGAATAGGAAGAGTTGAAACATGGTTCCAATTTTATAATTTTTTAGAATCCCTATTCATTTATCTTTAAAATGAGTCCTCATTTATAAGTATCGGATAGTTAGTTTTTTTTTATAGCCATATATACAACATCATGTTCATCATTTTTATCAAACTTTGACACCCTGTAACTTTAACAACAACAACTACAAAAATTTTTTTTGTTCTACAGTTTTTTTTTTAACAATTACTACATATTTAAAACATAAAAAGTAAAAAATTTAAACACGACTTCCGGTCCTATATACCAAATTTGTGATTTGACGTATTTTTCGTCATATATATATATATATATATATATATATATATATATATATATATATATATATATTGAGGCCACTTCATATTTTTATACGGTTTTGGCGGTAGACGCCCAACGTTATGTTACGGTTTTTCGACGAGCCAAGTCCCAACAAATTATTTACGGGTGGCCCCGTATAAATAAAATAAATATAATATAAAGCCAAAATGCCCATGTTCTAGAACTCAACAAAAATCATATTATAATCGTAATAGCCTAAGGTTTAACTACGAGCATCCCATTTTTCTAAATCCTAAATTATTTTCATAATGATACTCAAAACATTTAGACTGGCATTTACATTTAGTCGAATTTTTGTCAAACAAAATTTTGATCCGAGATCAAAAAAATGACTAGGGTACCATGCAATAAATTTATATGAAATTTACTGGCATATTTTTTGTAATCAATTTTTTTTTCTTGTCAAACCATCAAGGGAACACATGGATTTAGATTAAAAAGATTCTTGTGTGCAAACAAATAGATTATTTTTGTTTTTTTTTTGTAACAACTATATTTGGTGATTCTAAATTTATGCTCGAATGTCGTAACAATTGTTTTTTCTTGGTTTGATTGTTTTCCCAATGAGGCTATGTAAGCCACAAGGAGGCTATGTAATCACTTGCTCTAAAGTAGCACACAGAGACGATACATGAGGTGAGTGTTGCGTTATTTGTTGCGTTATTCCCTCTGTTTACACTTCAATCTGACCACCACATCAATTTGGATGGAATTCAGAAACTAAATGAAACGAATTCTCGACTGGAATAAATAGAAAATTGTTTACGTGATTCCCACTTCAATACCTAAGCAGTGGTAAAATGTTTTATGTTAATGAAAATGTTTTTATTTACTTGGCAAGTTAGTTTTATTGTGAACTTCAAAATCAGTTATTCGTTTGACTTGAGCTCCACTTTATATAACATTCTATAAACCGTTTCCCAATTTTATAAATAAATTGCTTATAGAACAAAAATTTTATTTCAATCAGAATAATTTCATGATAACAGATTGTCGTATACATTTTGAACAATTTTGTTCTAAGATTTCGTGTACATTTTTCCGCATAAAAATTGTTCGTCACAGGTTGGCAATTCTTTTTCTAAATATAAAAAAAAGTCTTACCATCTTTTCGTTTTCCTTTCATGTTTTGCTTTTATATAAATCTTATATAAACATAAATTTATTATATTGCGCGCGATTAGATAAAAAAAACGTCCTAACATAAAAAAGTGTTAAAAAAGCGTGACAACATAATTTTTTCAATCGTTTCCATAAAAATGAAATTTAAACATAAATACATATAAAGAATTGTTACGATAAAATTTCAAGCACCCTTTTCTGCATCATGTGTCGATTTTAAAATTTTCACAGTTGAACAGTCTGTAATTGAATTTAATTTGATTTTTTTAATATGTGAGTGTATGTTTACCAAAAGGGTTTCCGATTCTAAGGGATTTTCCACATGTCATATATAGGTATATCGAAATGTATGTACGGTTATACATATACAGCTCCACAAATGATATATTAATCATTTAATCTCTTACATAATTTCTAATTATTTTGGCAATATAATTAGAATATCACATAAAAATTTATTAAAATAACATCATTAAGCAGAAATTTTTGTGATGATGACACATTTGTATCCTTTTATTTTTAGTCTTAGATTTACTATTCCAAATTTTAAAATGCAAATAAATTAATTTATAATATTCAAATATGTGTTGATAGTGTGATACTGGGTATAAGAAATAACATAACATTGATGTTAAATGTCAGATATCATACTAATACATTTTGTCTAATGTGACACTCAAACAGATAAAATCATTTCTATATGGATATTATTTTATACATTTTGATACTCTCGGCACATTTGGTAATGATGACCGGTTTGTTATGGTGCCATTTTCATTTAATTTCGTCATTAATTTTTTTTATGCTACCTATACCTATACGTTAATTTCGTTTGAAACTTAAATCCCAGACAAAAATGCAATTAGCTCGTCTTAAACTATATAAACGAGATGTTTATCTAAAATATTGTTGTATTTTATTATTCTTAGAAAAATGCAGGCGCGCATTAAAACCGCTAAAACTTAAATTACAAAGATACCAGTGCAAAAAAATGAAAATTGAATGCTTTAAGTACAAAAACAACTCTCGCGTAATATTAATCAGATTTACTATAGATAACGTCCATTGTCGATGATAGGCTGAGTACAAATTCCTGAAAATTTACGTAAAGTGGAAAATTATGGTCTACATCTGTTCATTTAAAATTTCGAGTGGTCGTACCTCTAACAAAAAAAATTTTAATTTCCATCCTGCATCAACTTAAAATTAAGCGTAAAAATAAAAATTAAATAGTACAGATAATGCTCAGCCGAGTCTAGGACATACGAATGTGAACTGGCCAAAATTGCGATACTCATCGAGATTAAATTTGATCTTAATGCTAAATTGAAGGTTTAACGCACAAGGAAGGTTTAGTCACACGAGCCCACACACCTGCATATAAACAAATAATAATACATTATGTATGGCTGTGTCTGTATCCGAATGATCATGGTAAATATCCACTACGTATCATCCGTTTTATTATTTTATCTAGCCTTTCATGATTTCCGACAAAAATTGTTTATCAAAACAATAGAATGGTGGTAATTAATGATGCACGGACTATAAAAATAATGTCCCCATGAGTTTTTCCTGTTGACATTTATTTTTGTATATTATTTTAAAGATTGAACATTTAGATTAACGTACCCTTTAGAAAAAGGAATTAATTATTGTGAAAGGTAAATTCTCAAGGTAGAGTTTGTTAGGTCGGCTCTCGATTTATTAAAAATAAATTAGAATTGATAAATGATTTTGTGGATTAAATAGTAAAAGCGTGGTTTTCTTTTCATAAGAATAGAGACAAGGGCGGGTATGCCTAAAAATTGAGTCTTACTTTCAAAAGCAATAAGTATAAACAAGCAATCAAAAAGTCAAAAGCAATAAGTATAAACTACTCAAGTGTCAATTAGATTTGATCTGCATAATATTATAATTGGTTTTAAATCGTATTAGTGTTTAATAAAAGATTCACGGACCATGTCTACTAAAAAATCTTCAAATTTTGACTCAAATGTGGAAGCCTATGAAATTTAGAACGAATTTAAGCGAATCATGTAGAAGTAAATTGAAGGTTAGAAATTAAACCTGGTCAAAAAATATAATGTTATTTACTTGACTACTCAGGAAATCGTTAAAATCTTTTAAATTGTTTTCAATCGTTCTGCGTCCTTACTTTGAAGACTTGTGGGTGCTTTATATGCATAATGGCGATAAATGACACAAAGTTGTTTACATTACAGTAATTAATAAAGTAAACGTAAATATTATTAAATCTTGAAAGGAACTGGACTTTAAAGTAAATATTTATCAAAGTAAAGCTTTAATGAAGTGAACGTGATTATTTTAAAGGTCTTGAAAGTTAGCAAACTTTTACAAAGTAAAAGTGAATATTTCCGAAAATATAAAAGTAACCAAACTTTAATTGAAAGTGATTCGGAAAAAGAATAAATGAATTAAATAAAATTGTTAAGTTTATTTATTTATTTTTATACAATTTACGATTTTACAAAACCGCACACTCCATTTTGAGCATCAAAGTTCATTCATAACGAGGGTGCAGTTTTCTCCAAAAGTTTTATGTGCAATTTACAAGGTCAATTGTATAAAATGGATGTAAATCATAGCTCCATTCATTATCGTCTTCAAAAGTTTGCTTTTGCTCTGAATTGCACCAGGAACATGCACGATCGACATGCCATTGTGTGATAACCAGTCAAGCAGGTGCTATGAGGACAAGCGTAATAAAACCTTTCTTCAAATTCACACACCCCATTATTTTTGAAGTGTACAGAGATATCTACATTTGAACGACATTTTACATATGGCGCGCTCGGCGTTACTTGTCAATCTGTCGATCGTTAAATGCTCGTGTAGTGTGTTTCAGCAAGCTGCTCAAAAATATATCCTACAATCCACACCGGTTACCGACCAAATGGCAAAGTGGTTAAAGCTTTGGCATTTGGATCGGGAGGTACCGGGTTCGAATCCCGATAGGGGCAGGATGCAAAAGTGAAATTTCATCAGGCTGGCATGGAGCTTGCAATATGCAGGTGGTCTTAAAATCGGTCCTATAGCCGTATGTCCTCGGATTGGCTAACTGGCGTAAAAGTAAGGGTGGAATAAGCAAAACCGCGAAAGAGCAGGGAGAGTCTTGAACAGGCGCCAGAGCAGATTGCAGGGGTAATACAAAAAAAAATCGACACCACACCGGTTGGGGTATTTCAACATTTTACTGGCGGGCCACTGCTTCACTCCAGCAACAAAAATACAATTTCCGATTTCTCGGAATGATTTCGGATAGATGGGCTGCTAAAATGCCAGTACAGATTATTTGGTTTATCCATTTTGGGTATTGAAATAAAAATTATAAAAAAATATATAATGAGGAAAAACAAACGACTCAATCAACAAGAAATAATATAAAAATTTCTTAAGTGAACTTAAAAATAAAGTGAATATGTTGTATCCAACTCTCGACTTTCTTTTACCACGAATGTATATATACATATATCTCAAATACACCGCTCTCGATTTCTAAAGCAAAAAATTAAACTCTGGACTCTTGGGAAAACTGTCTTGAATAATCAAAAAACATTATCACTGTTTAAATTTCAAAAAACCAACAAGGGCCTCTCTTTTTGTAAATACTAAACTATTCACCATCATTGCAAAAACAGAAAAAGCTCTCGTTGAAGGTACCACTTCCGGATTGCGTTCACGAGAGATACATTGTTACAATATTGTTAACAATGACAGCTCAACATCGTTCATGAAACTACATTGTAACAATGAACACGTGCGTTTTTCGTTCACGAACCTACATTGTTACAAATGTCATTCTGAACCCAACTCGAGACTGCCTCTACAAATGTCATTTTTAATGGTGTATGTATCATGATGGTACTATCATCAACCATTATATGTAGTTTTGAAAAATAGTTTAAAGAACAAAATTCAATTTTTTATATATTTATTTTAAAAAAAATTGTGTTTTATGAATACGGTGATTATTTTGATGCTCCATAATATTATGTTACTCTTTATGTTATGAAGAAATTAAGAGATTAACTTTTTATTGTTTTCATTTGTTTTGACACTTGGGACAATCTCAATGTTAACTACTACGTCATTTCTACAATGACAGTTGTTACAATAGTTAACAATGTAAATCTCGTGAACGCAATCCCGGTACACAGATTTCCACCAAATTTCACAACAATCCCCCAATTAATGAAAAAAGTTTAAGTGTGAAGTTTTTTCGGAACAGTCAAACCGCCTGAGCTGTAGAGATGCTGAATATTGATGAAATCATTTTTTTTATCAAAATTCTTCATTTCGGGTAAATTGTTACTGTAACGAACTCGAAATCCTGTAAATTGGTTTTCCCAATGTTAAAGAAAAATAAGTTCCTGACATTATTGTTTTTTATCTTCGCTTGTCAAGCTCTCAAAGTCAGGTCATATATTCTGCATCGCTTTGCTAGAGTCGATACGAAAACCTATATCCGAAGGTTGGTAGCAAAAATGCTAAAACTATGTGGTTTAATGCACCACAACATGTAAATAATTCGTCCACCAGAATCAGATGCTTGGTTACGAATCAATCATGGGGTTTATTGTTGGCTCGAATTATCTATGAAATGTTATATAAAGGGCTATAAAAATAGTAAATTTGCGTGATACTTTTCAGTTGAGTTACGATTTCAATCAAAATACACCTAAAATATTAAGTTAAATTTGGTAATATTTCCAAGTAACCAAGTGAAGCAACGCTTTAAAGTATTAAAAAATCTTGGGGTGTTAAACCCTTACCCCATTCAAAGTGCTATACAAAATGAGAAATATCCTGTCACAAACAAACTATATAATATTTTATTAAATTAATAATTTGAAAATAATAAAAACTATATATATAATAGCATAAATCTTAAAACATATAAATAACCAGAAAAGGGGTAACTGTAATTTAAAATTATATAAATTGTATGTGTATTATAACCAAACATATATAACACAGGGTCTATTATACTCAATAACCAAAACGATAATTTTCATAAACAACAACAAATAATTCATCCATATCAATTTTAAAGTCATGCTAAATTTTTTGTGCCCCTTTTTATGTACCTAATAACTATTTCGTGTTTAATATGTGAAGCAGCCTTTTCATTAACCGGCGTGTACTTAAACTTTTCTTTAAAACATCGAGATGAAAATATGTCAATCTTCTTAAAAACCATACAACATAATGTTTTATGTCATTTCAATTTCATCATCCCTTTGCGATTTAAACATTTAAATTATTTTTTTTTGTCATAGCTCGGTTGTCAATCAATCAAGAATTTTTAGAGGTTTATTTGTCGCTGGCTTAAATAGAATTGAAACGGAACGAACCAGCAATAAATGCATAAAATTTTATTTTTTAATAAATTTTGTTTTTTTTCTTTTTAAGGGATATACACCTTTACATTTGGCCATGCAATTTGGAAGGGATAATATTTTCGAGCTTCTATGTAACACATACAGTAAGTATGGATTTAATTAAATTTCTTAGCCTAGTATTAAACCTAGTCTTATAATGCCAATATTCATTTTATTATCGTATAAGCATGACAAATACTCGTAGATACAACCAACAAAAAAATTCCAAAACGAGCAACAATACAAAAATTGGTATGTCAACTGTCAATAGTACTTTGATTTATAAACCTTTCAAATTGTTGTTGTTAACTGCGTTATCAGTTTTATCAAAATACAAATAAAACTAGTTTTATTTATTTATATATTATCTATAATATAAATAAATAAATATTTATATTAAATAGAAAATTTAGTTTTTTATCGGACAATTGATTATATTACTCCGGTCGTGATTTTATTAAAAAAAAATCCATCACTTTTTCAGTTAAAATAAATAAAAAAATCGCGTTATCAGTTAAAATGATAAATTCAATTGTTGAAGAATGTGTTTGCCACCTATAGATGATAATTGGTTTTTTTAATTTTTGGAAGGAAGTTGGTATAAAATGATTGATTTTATTAAACTACACACACATACGAGTATGTACTTATATTTTATGTACATATACTCGTATATAGTTAAAGGCAATTTATTATTACATGTATCCGCATATATACAGTATTTTATAGCAGATTATTAGAAAAAATATCCGCGATTGGATTTGATGACTTCTATGATGACAGCTGTGAACATTTTTATGGTAATTGTGTTTATTCAAATAGTAGGACGTGTACGACTATCAACAATATAAAGTTCTTTAATTATGATAAATTTTTTACCGATTAAAAGTTATTTTGTGTCAAAGTTTTTTTTGTCGAATATTCATGATTGATATAATTTGGCAGTTTTATTAACCAATTGACAGATACTTGAGATAAAATAATTTTATATTTATGTTATGTACTATGAAACCGTGTACGAGTAAAGTATGATTTGTTTACTACGCTAGACGTTTTGTCGACGGTATTAAATTACCTTTGATAATACATGCTCGCATTTCTCCGTTTCACCTTAAACGATTCCTTTTTAATACGCATATATGGTTTATTCATAGGACATCTTTTGTGTTTACTTTTTAACTACTCAGAATACTTTGTAAGCTTTTATCGGATCCTCACATGATGTCGACCGATAGTGACCATTTTCATATTTTGTTGTACGTAAAGTTTTGTTTTCAAATAAAAAATTTTAAAAAAGAACTGGAAAATGTTTGCAGATATTGCTATGTAGGAAGGAGAGTGGGTATTTTTCTCTTATTTGGTTAGAAAAATATAATTTTGAAGTTGATCTCATCAAATTTGGAAGGTCCACAAACTTTTTATAAATAAACCGCGTAACTTTATACACCTAGTATTTTGCGCTAATACAGGAAGCCAAATGGTTCTACCAATTTTATTATTCTCGATGAAAAATCTTAAATCTTTATTTTCAAGAACGTCTGGACTGCTTAAATGACATTTGTAAGATTTGTGAAAAATGTCCGTTGCTGCAACGAAAAACGTTCTTCTAATCTTTGATTATTATTCCAATCAAAGCAGTAGTATGATCAAGTTTGTACACCATCTCATATGGCTGAATCGTCTTGTTGTCTCTACCACTACCACCATATACCAAAACGAAATGTTATGAGACTTAAACCACTCGATGTCAGATTGTTTTGACTTTTGAAGGTAGCATACTTATATTAGGCTGAAAATGCCAATTTGAAACGAAACGAAATTTAATACAAATCAATAAGTAGGATATACCAATAATGCAGCAATTACTCATAACATTGAAAATATCCTCATCACGAAGATCTGATGTGCCGATGATTTATGTCGTTCTGATGGTTTAGGGTAAATTTGAGAGTATAATTACGAAGCGTATGCAACATCGACGCTCTTACAACCTTATTCCGCTAGTGGAGTTGTTTGTCATTTCAAGCGACTATAAAAAACTGTTATTTGTATGAAAAACTAGCGAGTTTTCATGCCTATAAGTAGCCTGAGGCGAAAGTAACAATTAAAAACTGCCATTTTGCGTCGTGTGAAATTTTGACGTGACTACTAGAGAGGAATATGATACGCTGTTTGTCATTTGAAGTTGCCACTTCCTATGCAAGCGTAAAGGTGGTATTTGTTTATATGCGAAAGAACCTCATGTTTAATTTTAAACTAATTGAACCAATTAACAAAATATTCAGTCGAATTATAGTCAACTAATGTAACCGACTTCGCTTTCATAGTAAATGAGTCACTGGCTAGCGGGATAAGGCTCTTAGACTATAAGCCGACTTCTTTTAATCGGTCTAAGTAGGAAGACATGGCAATCATTATGTATGTAAATATGAAACCGGAATTTACCAATAAATTCTACCTTTTGACAAATCACGTCATTAGCGCTGTTTTTGTCTTTTGACATTTATCAACAACATCCAATTCATAACGAGGAGACTCCACTTTCTACGAAAATGGCTCGATAACTGGTTTGCCTCAAAAGAAGAACAGTTAAGGGGGGGGTTAATGATGATTACGGAAGTACTATAGCATTATAAGATCTTAATGTTCACAGATGATCTTAATATTTACAGAATTATGGAAAATATCGACAATACTAAAAAACTGCAAGAAGGTGTCAACAATCTAGCCACTTGATGTGACTCAAACCTTCACATGCTCAACATTAATAAGTGCAAAATCATATCATCCTATCAGAAAGTAAACCATTGTTATATGTTAATGTTTCATATCAATACCATACTTTTACAAAAAGTATACGAAGTTAAAGACCTTATGGTTATTTTTTTTGAACATATATTTTTTACCAATCCTAACGAATGGTGCATTGCTATAAAACAAATTCCATGCTTAGATTCATTAAGTGGTGGACGAGAGATGTATGATGTTCAAACAATTAAAATTTTATATTGTGTCTATACGTTAGATCACAACTGGAATATGCGGTCAACGTTTCGTACTGCAAAACGTACAACTTCTCGACGCTCCAAAATGAACTGAGTTGATAGAGTTCTCGTTTATTAGTAAATGCTATGGTAACCTAAAATGGAAGGGTGAATATGTTGTGGTCAACAAACACCCGACTAACACGAATGAATATATATAGATCTCGAATACACCACACTAGATTTCTAAAACGAAAATATAAACTTGCCGCACTCTTGGTAAAATTGTCTTCAATAATATAAAAAACATTTATCTCTGTTCAAATATCAGAAAACCAACGAAAAGCTCCTATGGAAGCTGTCACTTCCAGTGCATACTCGTTTTCTCATAAATGGTATAATTTTCAAAATAATTGCAAAAACAAAAAAACTCCTATGGAAGCTGTTACTTCCGGTGGACCCGAACATCAATGCGACCTCTTAATTTAAGATAAAAGCTTAAGTATGATTTTTCATCCCGCTCAGTCAATCCGTTTGAGCCGTAGAGAAGCTACAGACATTTAGTCTCCATGCAACCGCATTTTGGAGTGCGGCGATATAATGAATGGTAAACCTGCAAAAATCTCGAGGCACAAGTTTTTTCGGCGATGCCCTCGGTTCGTGGGTCATCAGACAACAAATATTATCAAATGAAAGCTAGTAGACCAGATCTAGTAGTATCACAACTAAATGAAATCTGACAGATGAAATTGTTTCATTATCATAATTGACGATTAAAAACAACAAATTTTCTCAGAAATTCTCCACAAGGGGACTCAATTTGAGGAGCTCTAGCCCTAGCTGCGAAGTCTGCTTTTAGAAAATCGCCAACCGTATTGAAACGGAAATTCTCACAATAGAGGTCTCCACTAATGAAAATATTATAAAAAGATATTAGAAAAAATTTTCATAATAGAAAGAGAGTAAAATTATTGATTCTTTAGCAGTCTCGGTTTTCTACTTTAAGCTAACTTGGCGTTATTTCGTTTTAAAAGAACAGGAAAACAAAATTACCTTAGTGTAGCCCCGGTCATTCTTTCCTAGCCCCTGTATTGGGTACCGTCACTAGCCTCGAGGCCTGCGTTGGTTTTTCCCAAAGCCACTTAAGGTCGTGTTTCAATTGGTTAAAATGCCGCATAAAAAGTTAAAAAAAAATTCGTGGTAATTTTTTTTTTAACTTTTTATCTGTTTCAATTGGTTAAAATTTTGACAATAACATGGTTGCTTATTTTATGTGTAATTGTGAACGAGTATAGCAAATATGAAAATATGTAAAATAAATACTCTTTAAATATGTATTAGTCAATTGTGGTCAGTTTACATATATATCATTGCAATTTTTCTCAAAAATTTTACATGGAAAATTTCTGTTTACAAACAAATATTTTTGTCAGCCAAATGTTTTCTATATAAAAATTTTATCAGCTCTTGAAGCGGATAAAAAGTTTGAGATTTTTATTCACCACAATTTTTAACTTTTTATGCGGTATTTAAACCAATTGAAACACGCACTAAGTAGGAAAATTATGATTTGGGAGAATAAGTTTCCGACACAGGTTGGAAATCATCGTTTGAATTGAGATACTGAAAATTTTCTTAGCTTCTTCTTGGTTGTCTAGATGGAGTACACAAGGTTGACTGCCAATTATACAGATCCCTACTATAATATATGACAGGGCATGGCCCATCTAACACAGTCACTTTAGGGAAATTTCCAACGAGGATTATGTGACGCCCTTTACAAAAATTTAAATTTCTCAAAGCCTATACTATACAATGGCCCACCGCCAAACTAATTATTTTTGTTCACCGCAACTTGTAATTACTTGCTCGTTCACCGTTTGCATGAACCCTTGCAAATACCTTATCAACCTATAAACCAACTACAAACGCAGAGCCCCCTAACACACACCCGCTTGCTCAGGAACTTACTCGAAACATAATAATACATAATGCTACCACAAATCCAGATTATGTTATGGCTCTGCACGGTTTTTATAATCAAAAAAAGGATCTGCACGTTTTTTATAATCCCATTTCAGACTTAACCTTAAGAGAAGTTCTTATTGCTGTGTATATAAACATTAACAGTCCAACTCTCCCCATTCCATACACCATATACTGATAATGTTGAGCTAAAAGGTCAAAATCAACAATATTGGGAAAATTACTTTTATCCATTCATCTCTCTATTGACTAACATTGATTTCAGCGCCATTCTAAACAGCAGTAATAACGTTGAAATGCAGATAGGTTGCTGATGTTCAGCAATTTTTCAAATTTATCGAACATCTCCTCCATACATCTCAACATCTTTATTAGTTATGTCAGCTAAATGCAATCCGATATTATCTCACACCCTAACCGTTTACCTCAGATCCTAAACGTTTAATGAAGATTCCGACAAAGATTTCGGTTTCCATACAGATGGATTACGACACTGTTCTTGGGAAAATTAAAAACTTAAAAGATGAGTTTTCATCCGGCCCGGTGGTTTGCCATCTATTTTCATAAGCATATTATTTCATTTACACAATTTCAACAACGACTCTAGCAGGCAATACGTAAATGTCGAAAATTGAAGAACATAGATATTTCATACCAGCCAAACGAGATTACAACAAAACTTATTCATGGAAAAGAGGAACAAACTCTACTGTCGCCTTTTGTGTAAATTCACAGCCCAGATCCCGAATCATGAATAACGTATGGTAATTTTAAACGGTAATGAAAATTTGTATCGAAAAACGTTGTTGTTTTTTTAAAATTTATCAGTTTTTTTCCATTGTTTTCCAATAAATTACAAGTAGCAGTCAATAAAATTAAAACTCATATGACGCTATAAAGCAATCGAAAGAATTTAAAAGATTTTTTCAAACAACAGTATAAAACCGGTAAAATTTTCGTTTGCTTCTCAAAGTAGTCAGTACCTTCTGAAATTTCCGTGTGGTGTTCAGTAAACTCTGTTGAGCAGGCCCCCACCTTGTAATATTGGAAAAACAATCAGTGGAGAATTATGAGCTCTATATGAATATCCTCAAACAAAACATTTTAAGTTCGCTCGGCTTAGCAGGAATTTAAATAACTGTGGTAAAGGGGCTGAATTGATCCAATTGCTCAAACGACAAATTCTTTTTTTTTAGATTGGAAAAATTAAATATTTTCATGTTGGATATGATGTACCGATTTATGAGCTCATGAAATACGTATGTGCAGTTTGATTTTTGAGCTGATACCCTTAGTACCAATACCAGCTCCAATTTCCCAAGTACAAACGACAAATTTTAAAAATCCAACATTGAAATATTTTGTTTTTTGCAAACTTAAAAGAATTTGCCGTTTGTACTTTTGAAATTCAGGGTGGTATTTGTGGAAGTTTAGGGTCCATATCTACAGTTTTTAAATTCCTACTGAGCAGGTGTGCTTAAAATTTTTTGTTTGCTGATTTCGAGAGCTCATAAATAGCTCATAATTCGGCACTGATTATTTTTTAATTTTACAGGGTGAAGAGGGGGGCTATCTCAACAGGGGTGGTTTAATATCCTACAGCAGCTGTTACATTCTCTCTGATTGGCGTATAATCGTATGTATTATATTCCAAACAGAGTCAATATAACAGCTACGGCAGGATACTAAACAACTGCAAGGCCGGTAGCATCGTACCTCTTTAGTAAAGTTCGTCTAACTCGCGCCTAGCTAACCGGCTAACGGTGAAACGATCGAACTAGATTTTAGAGTAACGTAACTTTTGAAGTATGTACTACTTAGTTGATCACTACACATACAATAACGAATGGTTGTTAATGTAATTTAGAAACTTTTACGCGTTCCTATTTTACGTTTGAATTTAAAACTATGTTAAACTGCTATATTTAAGTGGCTTTGTAATAATCAAAAATCTAAACCACTAACTAATTTGTATGCAACCGCAAACTTCTGATACTGGTTTTAACAATTCTGTAAACGAACGTACATTTAATGGCAATCATAGTATCCATTCTTTGACAGTTGTTACAGCGCCACAAGAGGCATCACTGTCACGAAAGTAAATATCTTTAGATTGTGTACCGCTTTTTTGTACAAAAGAAACAATTCCAAGGGAATAAAATCTTAAAAATGTTCCTTAAATTTTCAAATTGGTTTAGAAGTCCGAAACTCCGAAGTCAATGAACTCGGTAGAGGAAATTTTGGAAGCCTAGGATGTTAGACAGCACTCAGTCATTTCTAAACTAAATAAGACGACATTTTTGATTGTACTGTCGGATTCAAAAATTCGAAACTGTATTCTGGTATCGCCATTTCTAAAACAAGTATGGTGAAATTTTTAGATACGAGCTTTTATTGGGACACTAACAAGCATTTTATATGAAATTCTGGTATATGTACATGGCGCATGAATAAAAGCCTGGAATAACTAACAACTTTAACTAATTTTATCTCTTCTTCGCCTGACCGAAGATTTAAAACTTCTTAACTTTACAAATGTCCTAATTACAACCAACTTCCTTTCCCCAACTATACTAATGTCAACTTTATAATTCACAAGATCGCGATGATTCACAATGATCGTTGTAGTAAGAACATTTTTAGAATATTCTGAGATTTATTTTAGTGTGGCACAAATGCGGTTGATAACTAATGTTCCGCAAAGTTCTCGGAAAAAATGTTGTTTGCCAAATTACATTTCCTGTTTACGAAATTTTTACACAAAATAATCTCAGTAAAATGAAAGGCTTAAACTGATAAATTACCACCTTCTGGAAATTCCTTACAAAATAAACCATCGTAGCCTCATAATTATTTTATAACGAATTCGATTAAAGTCGATATACCGCTAATTAAATTAATGGTATGAACTTCCTTTTTTAAGATTAGTGTGAGATTAACGTGTCACTTATAAAATTGATTATATTTCCCCAAAATAAAAATTATATTACATTCACAAATAGCACAATACCCCCCTCAAAAATACACAAATCAATCAAAATCTACAAATTGATTTTTTTTTTCTAATATAAAATATTAGACACATGGACGTCTCAAAATATTTTATCGTAAATATTTTGATTATAATTCTTATCAATTTTTTATCTTATCTAGTAATAATACGAGTACTAATCATGAATTGAATTTTTTGTTTCTTACTATACCGTTTTATCTGAATATATTTGAAAATATAAGAGTCGTGTCTTGAGAATAAAATAACAATTTTCATTTTAAAGACTTCGTGTGTATAAGTTTTCTTTTCTTTAAGAGCATGTAATAAGTGGAAGAATCTAAAGTTCCATGCTGATGCCTTGTCTTGTAGTCAATTACAATAAAATAAAAATCTTGCAAAGCAGCCAATCAAACAGTTTAACAACCAATTAAAAAATAATAATAAATTGTATTTCGTTTCACCGTTTCAGAAGCCGATCGTGATCTATTAGATTGGAGCGGCAGGAAGGCATTGGATTATCGTAAACAGAAAACAAGTGTCTCACCGTCGACATTTAGCAGTGAGTATTTAATTAATCAAAATTTACCGGTAATACAATCGAATATAGTAGTTCAACAATCGTATGGTACTTTACCAACAAAATCACGCCGTCGTCGAGACAATAATCGACATCAACGTTATGCGACCACTACCGGTGTCGTACAGCGCAGCTATTCGCTGCTAACCCCAGAGCATAAGCCGAAGAAATATGATTCCGAGCCGAATGCAACAAGCCCGCAAAATGATGTCGATTTAAAGCGATTCGAGAGTATAAGACGTAGCGATAAAAGGAATCGAAGTTTTTTAATGAAAACTTTTAAATCGAATTCGAAAAAAACAATTTCAGAAATTCCAGAATAATATTTTATTCTTATGTTATGCGCAACTAACATGCACTGCACGATAAAAAAACAGTATATGATATAGCTAATTATCCCAAACAGCTTTTTTATACCAATAAGGGATCCCTTATAGTTTAGAACAAATATCTCTGGTTACGGGGCCAACAACAAAATTGTATTTATTTATAAAACTTAAACATAAAATTATTCTACTTTCAGTACTCAAATTTATTTAATTTGTTAGATTTGATGTAATTTTATTATTCAACTAGACAGACATAATAAAAAATCGCATCAAATCTAGCAATTTTACAATAATGTATAAATCAAATATAAATAAATCCAAATAATTATTATTATATTTCTTTCATGCAAATGATTCAAAAATAAATCAAATATAAATAAATCAATAAATAAACATAAAAATAATAAAAGAAATCCAAGCGATGCGATTGCAACACGAAATCAATAATGGTGGCAATTCAACTTGGAGGCAAGTTAAAAATTATCGTATTTTAATTGTTTTTTTTTTTTTTTCATTTAAATTTTCCTTTATTTAATTTACTTCTAATTTTTTTACTTGAAGGCTTTTTTTTAATTTATTAATTTTATTTAAGATAACGATGATGCGCATTTTAAAATCGAATAAAAATATAATAATAATTTTTGCAATTAAATAATTTTTTTAAATATATTGGATATAATCGCATGAAATTTATAATTTTTTTATTTTTAAATTTAATTAGTATTAATATTGTTTCACGAAAATTTAAATTAATATAATCATTTGTTTATGCTTTAAAAGTAGTAAATAATATTTTTATTTGAGTGTTTTGATCAACTTTGGTATTATGAATTTTTAATTAACGATAAAGTGTTATCTGTGTGTGTGTGGTAAACTATAAAATGAATGGTATGATTTTTTGAATGAGATGTTTGTTTGTGTATCCGTTTCCGATATTTGTCAACGATATTATTATTTGAATATTGTTTTTAATTGTATTAAAAATTATGTTAAAAAATTACACGTCGATCTGCAAGCATTGTATCAATAAAACAAATTTACAGTCTTATCTTGTTAATCCAAATTTGTCGTTACGGTTGGTTTTATTATAAAACATTAAAATATTAACACGACCTTAAAAACCTCAAAGATCCTCATAAACGCTACAGCACTTATATTTTAAGACAAGTGATTACAATAAATTTGTGTTCATTCAAAAATGAAAATGATAAGTCAACACGCAATTCATGATATAAAAGAACGAAATAGTGAAAATAGAACGGAAAATATATTAAATTTCTTGTTCGCAGTAAATTAATTAATAAATTTGTACAGTAAACAATTCGTTATGTTATTAACGTGTATGAACATTAACCTAAACATTTAACAACAAATCTAGAGCAGAGATTTAAAACTAACTGCATTTAATCGGATCGTCACATATATGCAAAGTGGATTACGATAAGTCAATAATGCTACTTTGTACTTTATATATGCATTTTGAAACACACGAATTTCGGTTACCCCCTATGTGTGTCTAATACATTTATGGAAATGATTTAAAATGCGTAACCCTTTATTGTAAATATTGTAAGTTTATAGCCAAATTAATCATTAGAAATTCTAAATATGCAATAAAATTTATATGGAGTCTCAATATTTACTTCCGGTTAGGTGTATACACTGTATACATTTAATTTTAATTGGTAAAACAAAATATTCGTGCCTGACAGGGTTAATTTATGTGTGTATGTACTTACATAGAGAGAAAAAAAATAGCTAAATAAGTTTTTAAAATATTATAATATTCACACTGAAATAACAATAAAAATAAATAAATCGTGACCCAAAGCAAAAAGCATAACTTTAAATTTCAATAATTCATACTAAATCTAAAAAAGGAAAGCGGGAATGAAAATAAAAATTGGTAACTGAAAAAAAATACATAAAAAATTACTATTGCAGCAACAAATTTCTTCACCTTCACACTTTCGTGCTTTGCATATCGGTGTACAACTAAAAATCGTATTTGTTCCCTTTTATTCCCTCGTAAATATGTATATATGGTCGATATTATTTAAGTCCGAAACAAACACAAATTATGTTAACGTTTTAATTACAAATGTTGTGCTGGTATATATGTTTATGATTATGAAATTATGTACTTTTTATGTTGATTAACTTTTGATAAGAAAGTCAACTGAAATTTATCGCCAGTAAAAAAAACGACGTAGAGGGTCCTTATAGTGAGACTTGAATACCACCTACATAAAAAAAATACTATGACAAAAATATAACTTATGTATAGGTATATGGCTACATTTTATTGTAAACCATTGTTCTAGCTGATCATTATATTAATTATAGGATGGAAGAAACCGTTATATCGTTTTGATGAGAATTATAGAAAAGCCTTTGAATTGCTAAATATAATGAATCCCAACCCTTTTCGATATCATCAACATCAAATCACACAAAAATCATAACCTTTTAAACTTTTTACCGTCCGTTCGATCAAATTCACCTGTAGCTTGTGGTTATATATTTTACTTTGGTTTTTTTGCAATTGTAATGGTGTTATTGTGATTGTTCTGTATATTGGTATATTTCGGCACTCTCGAACAATAACACCATTACAATTGCAAAAAAACCAAAGTAAAATATATAATAAAATTCGTGAATGCGAAAAGTCAGTTGTTAAAATAGAATATAGATGGAAATGTGAAAGAATCAAATTTCGTACGCTAAGCAGTAATTCGCTAGTAGTACAACTACATGGTATGTTCTATATATATAGACAATATTCCAATGTAATAATACAACATCAGTCGTCACGACCTGATGAGAAGACTGATTTTTTCAAATCAATAGTCTCATTTGTTCGAAACTGATTGTTGTGATTCTTACACATTAGCCATCTATAAGTCAAAAATTCAAATTGTGGTTATAGTTTCATACATGTTTCAACACGCGAAACCAACTTTGTTGTTCAAACTTTTCTTTTCAACTTAAGTTTCATGTGCTAAAGGGAAAAAACGTTTAAAGCCCGAAGTGAAACTTTCAACTTTATTGTGAGTATTGGAAGTTTCATCAAAACTATTTTATTTTGTTGTCGAGCTAGTTATTACATCAAGCCAAAAGTAATTACAACATCTATTAAGAACTTAACATCAATATTGCTTCTTCCAATAATAAATAATAAAAAAAATATCTATATTTTATTGCCGTTTCGGGTTGAAAGAGCTCTTTTAACAATTTTACTTAAAATATATCTTTCCCTCATTATAATATGTATCTGTTTCAAAAATTTTAAAGCGATTCCAACCGATTTCTCCCGTTTCCTGCGTTTCTTCCACTGTTCTTCTTAATATTTTCCGCAGCAGTTTATGATAGCACTGCGGTTGTACCCTTTAGCGTCTACATTTCTTATAAAGCGTTTTACTTTGACTTTATTGCTCTAATAGTAAAGACATCCATATGCACGGGATTTAGAAAGGATAATTTGGTTGATTCAACAAAATATTTCTACCGATTGGACAGTTTGGCGCTATATATAACTTTAATACGGCCGTTCTGTAATCGTATCTAAAAAAAAGTTTGAGCAAGCTGGCTTCTATTAAAGCACAAGTCAACTACATCCTATATTTTCCAAATGGGCCTTAAAATCAAAATATTAATTATCCTATTTAGTTATTTGGTCCTTATTATGTACAGAGACTAGAAGCTCTAGGTCTGTTTTCGATCTCGTGAAATTCTTCTCTACGCTCCGTCTCAAGAATTGTCTGTGTTCGGTTCCTCGTTATGTATTGGCTAACACATCGAAATCTAGAAAAAGTGCTTAACTTATGCTAATTGATAAGTGGCATAGATTCATATCAATATGGGTCCCATTTGAAACGCGATATTTCAAAACGCGAATTATCAAAACGCGTTATGCCAAAATGCGATATTTCAAAACGTGATTTGATATAAAACGCGATATGCCACAAAAATCTAAATGATAGTATATAGCGCACACAAGTGTTCTAAATGATAGTATATAGCGCGATATCCCTTTTCCGGCCAGAAAAACATTTTTTTTCTTTTATTTAAGTTCACTGAACACAAATGTGTACGTAAAAAAATGACAGGTTGTGATGTCTTCCGGATTTTAACAGATCTTAGTTAAATCGGAATTATTTTTGAAAAAAGCATTATAATTTGATAACATATAAATTATATAACATATTAATTATTTTATTACTATTATGTTATTGTGATTTGTGTTACTTCCCGGAAGATACCTTTTAACCCTCATGTGAGTGAAGAAAAAATATCTTAATTTGAGTGATTAACTTATTTTTCCACGTTCGTACAAGTCGTAACATTTCTAATTTTTAAGTATGACCGTAATCTATACCAATTGAACTAGAAGTTCTCACAAAATTTAAAGTTTTTATTGGGAGTAAAACATACAAAAATAGACGTCTAAAAGTGCAAAAGGTACCCGGCTACCCACGTCACTCACATTAGGGTTAAAGAAAAATAGAAAAACAAAGACATAATTGTGTATTATACACTGTGTACGTATTCGATTCGCACATTTTGATGAATGAGGAAAAAATCGATACGGAGAGATAATTTATCTAACCGTTCTGATAATATTTTATCTGAAAAGGCTACTGAAAATAAATAACGACCACTGCACATTAGTCAACCGATTGACAGTTGAGTTCAGCCGAAGTGATGGCTTGTGAAACGACCACTCATAATAAAACAAAAACAAAAAAAAACAAATTATACGAGTATATAATATATAAAAGTACAAATTAAGACAAAATGGAGCAAAATGTACTGCACTTAGTATTAGCTGAAATATTTAAAAACACATATAATATAATATATAACAGTGATGATTCCGACGAAAGCAGCAGTGAAGAAGAAAATAGTACATATTATTAATTTTACAATTAATTTAATAATAATAAGATAAAAATAATTACAATTTAATTTAATAATTACCATTTTCCCAAAGAATGGAAATGAACCAACCAACCAAAAAGGATTGATGGCAAGCACGCGCGGTACATAACTTCTATTTTTTAACGAAAAATATAATTTTGGGTTAACATTTTTCGTTGGTAAAATTTCCAAGAAATGCTGAATTTAGCAAGCAGTTTGCCTAATTGTGAACGAAAAGGTAAAAGTTTCGTGACAACTGGAACTGAAAAGAAAGAAGTGGGTGTACTACGAAATCTCGGTTTTGAAATCTTGGTTTTCAAAATCCCGGTTTTCAAAATCCCGGTTTTCTTTTATTCTAGTTCCAATTGCACAAAATAATTAATAAAGTCTTTTAATTGCAAGATTTTGTACTTGCAACATTTTGTAATCGCAACATTTTGTAGTTGCGAGATGAATAAAAACGCAATATTTTGTTAATGCAACATTCTAAAATACAATAATTGTAGAGGCTGACTGCTTCGATAACTCTCACGGGAACTTAGCCCTCCATCCAAATTCTATCCATATTAGCCATTTTCTAGAACTTTATCGCAAACTCATTTTTTAATTTTGTCAAAAAATCATTTAAGAGTCCAATTTCCCACATGCCAAATTTTAAAAATTCAAACCGGGATTTCCTAAAAATCTGGTTTTTTTTATGTAAAATCGGGATTTTGAAAACTGAGATTTTGAAAGCCGAGATTTTGAAAACCAAAATTTTGAAAATCGAGATTTAGTAAAAAACCGAGATTTTGACAAACCGAGGTTTCGTTACACACACCCTAAAGAAATGGGTGTGTATGTATTCATTGGGAAGATCATATGAGCACCGCACGAAAATTTTGGACGGAATTCAAATTATTATCACAATTAAGAATATGAAAGCTGCAGATAAAGTAAGCGATAGCTTCGTCTACAATCGCCGTTAGATTGTGGATAGAAAGGGGTATTCTCAGGTTCTCACACTGAGATAAATTTTGCTTTACGAAATTATTAATCTCATTTTTTTTAATCTGAATTCAAAGATTGATTTTAAAGCAATGCTATTCTCTTCAATTATCAAAATTAAATCGAAATCTCTTTGTTGTTAAAATGTTTTCTTTTTTCACTCAAAGAAATTATATTTTAAGAAAATATTTGTACTCTCAGTTGATTTAAAATCACAATGTTTTAAAATAATTATAAATGGAATGAAAAAGAAAGAAAGATAAAATTACAAACAAATAACCCAGTAAAGGTCGATTTATATTATCAGCGCGGCTCAGCTCAGTCATGCATCGTCTCATGCATCAACGATTTATATTATCAGCTCGGTTCAGCACATATATTGGGTTCGTATTTATTCCGGTGTGCGTTCGTATCTATCATTTTACGATGGAATATTTGAGTTGTATTTATTTATTTTGTTTGTATCTATTTTGGTTTTCTTTCGTATATATTCGTTTGCGTTTTGTTTTCAAATATTCTTTTTGGATTATACGATATGCGCTGTACTGTACTGCACCGAAATGCACTTATAATATAAATACTCTCATAATAAATTCATGTAACAATATTCTTTTAGGATGAGCTGTGCTGTGCCGCGCCGATAATATAAATCGACCTTAATACAATTTTTACTTCAAATTGATGCACCTAATTCCATGCTATTCGTATTGTTGTCGACCGAAAGCTGAGCTTTGTTTCCCCTAAAAATTAATTTATCTCTCTTTCATTTCGATTTGAGTATAATATGTAACTGTTAACTGGTTGGTTTATAATATTTTTTTTAATGTATTTTGTTATATCAAAAGCAAACACAATCATATATTATTGATTGTGTTTGGCTTTGGTTGTATGTACCAAATGTGTATTGTCATTCGCATTCAGATACAACTACACATTTTTTTAATTTTGCATACTTACTTTATATGTTATCCAATTATTTCCATTTCCATCTGAAAAACATTTACAAACATAGTCATACGTATGCATTTATATGTTTCAAAACCACGCACATCTATTACCTTCAGCTGAAATCTGGAGACTGATAAAAATGAAATAACAATTTTCGAAATGAAATTGCTAAACAAGAGATTAGGTGGGGGTAAAAATGCAGTGCATAGAAGAAACCGAAGTAAATTTATTTGTTTTCTCGCTTCGACGTGTGCAAATGTTTCCATCTATTTCATTCTGCTATCAGCGTTTGTTTGCTGGGAAAATTTGAATTTAATTTTTTTTTTTAACTTTTCGTTTAATATTCGTATTACTGGAGAAACCATTCTAATAACACAAATAATTTTCAAAGTTCACGCATTTTTATATAAAATCTATATGTGTGTAAATTAAAATGCTAGTTTCAAGTGTTGACCTCGTGAACACATCCATCAATATGGTAATACTGATACAGGAATAAAATCTTACAAATAATTATACGTTAACACGCGTAAAACGAGGATGGATTGGTAATAGTTTAGAATAACGATATCTATGCGTCACTAGTAACATCTTCTCTTATTTGTCGTGAAGTATGTTCTTTTAAACAGCTCTCAAATTTTTAATGATGTTTGATTGAATAGTTTCTTAGTTAGAGTCATTTTTATAAAGTCATTTTTTTAAATATGTCAGAATGTCGTGCGGTGATTAAATACTTTCATTTAAAGGGTTTGAAACCAAAACAAATCCTCGATAAGATGAAAACAGTGATGATGTACATGCAACTTCAAATGCAATCGTTTATAATTACACAAGCACTAGTGATGCTGAACGTTCAGGAAGGCCAAAAGAGGTAATAATACGCGAGATTGCTGACATTGTACAATAAAAATTTCATATGAACGTGTACGCAATATCTTACACGAAGGATTGCATATGAAAAATTAATCGAATGACCATTTCTAAGCAATGTTTGGAGATGTTACAGCGTAATCCATCTAAATGTTTGCGTCGATTCATAACGGTTGATGAAACATGGATTTATCACTACACGCCAGAACCAAAACAATAGGTAAAAGCTGGTTTAAGTGCTCCAAAAAACCAAAAGTTGTTGCATCAGCTGGTAAAGTTAAGGCCAATGTCTTTTAGGATGCACTAGGCATAATATTCATCGCCTGTTTCGAAAAGGGTAAGACCATCACGGGTGAATATTTTACATTATTATTAAGCAGATTGAATGAAAAAATCTAATAAGACGACATACAAAATTATGCTCAAGCTAATTAAAAACTTGTTCAGTACTTTATTTATTTAAGATGGATTAATGTTAATAATAATACATAGAATATGATTGCACAAGACGAGAGAAACGAGTACGGATTTAAATAAAATATAAGGTTGTCGAGAGCATGTTGCCCAATTGACGGACGCGGAAAAGTATCGCTTGATGAATGAATTTTTGTATTGAAATTTAATTTATTTAAGATGGATTAATGTTAATAATAATACATAGAATATGCCTCAATTCTAGATCAGCAGGGGAGGAGTTTAAACCACAACACGTACTGCCCTAAAAGCATTTTGCAGTCATTACAAATGCCATAAGCATATTGATTTAATCTAGATGGCATCTTAAATTACTTCAGAACAAGTAAATTATATGACCCACGTATTATGCACCCACGTAGCATTACTTCCAAAATTATTTCCTAATTATCGAAATAATTAAAACCTTAGTTTGAACTCAGCCAAAACTTAAAATCAAATTAAATTAATAAATTCTGGTTAAATAGCTAACATCAACAAGTCAATTACGGCAAAACAAATTTAATTCGTATAATGGCCACACACGCACACTGACTACGAATATTATTATACGAGTATGTACACAGTCATGTAACCCAGTAATTAACAACGAAAAATTAAATTATAAGGCGAGGTATTCAAAAACATTTAAAGACATAAATTAGGCATCTTAATTAGAAATTCAAATGGAACAATTTTCTTGAATTAATCATCTTAAGCATTACATCCCTTTAATCTTTCGGCTAACTAGCATTCATTCATATTTACTTATCGTTTACACCAGCGTTAAAATTGTTAAAACATTATTTTTTATGGTTTTTTTTTTTTTGAATATTATATCCTGAGCTTCCCTTTTTTATATAAAAACTTGAAAAAAAAATCAAGCGACGAGTTTGTCCTTTCCTCCACCAGGATTATATTAAAATAATTAAATTCTTCATGTACGTATATACCTTCTTATGCTTCGTTACTGGTTTCATTAAAGGACTATTATGCTGTGTAACCCTTATAAAATACCCAACTCGGTATTAAGACGACCAAACAACCTATACCAAAATACCAAAAAAACAATTAACGATTTAATTTAATGTAAGAAAAAAAGTTTAAATTTACATAAATATCTCATTTCTTAATTATTTCACTTATTTTAATTTTTTTTATTTTTTTGGTCTGGCAACTTTTGTGTGTTGAATAAGATGTTTGTTTTGGTTTTGTTGGTAACCCCTTTTTTGTTTTTCTAGTTTATTATTCTAATTTGCATACATAGGTTTTTAATTTTATAAATGTTAATTATCGATCAAAAGGATAATAAGGTAGATATGAAATGGTGCCTAGAACCAAATTAGTTAAAATTTTAAAGTTGATTGATTTATTTAAACACATAAAAATGAATTAATCAAAATTCTGTTTTTACAACAACCTGGATGACTGATGTTTCTAAATTCTGAACATTATTAAAATATTAATGTACAAATTGTTAGATACTTAGATGCCTAGATATCAACATTCGTGGAATATGTGGCTATTGCATTTTTTGTTCGCCGCAGCCTAAATATCGGAAATCGGAGTTTATTTAGCGTTAATTAATTAATGATGATGATGATTGATAGAGAATCTATAGAGAATTCTTCAGATTTCTTTTTATTGACAAACTATGAAAAATACAAAAATGGCCTCATTTGGCCGATCTTGAGATAAGTGGGTACTCCAACGTTTCCTGTTTGTTAGGGTAGCCAAAACTCGAAAACGTGAAATATTACGACCTAAGAACTTTTTACTTAAAACATTCAATGTTGCACCACATTTGTGATAAATTGATTTGCAATACTGCCAACATAGGAAACTATAATCCGTTTATTACCATTTATACCAAATTAGGCCAATTTGCCATCAATCGCCATGTTGGTTTTGAGTGGTTTTGTTTCTTCTCGTATGATTTTTTTTTAAACTCGTTTGATTTTTCTTTACTTATGAAACAAATAATAGAAATATTTGCAGTTTTCTATTTTAGAAAGTTGTGGTGTATACAAAAAAATACAGTTCAAAATTAAATTAAATGGACATAGTGAAAATAGATATAAATATTATAACTCCTATCTTAGTAGGCACTACTTGTGCAGGTTGGACAACGCAATTTGGTCACACCACATGTTTGAAAGTGACTATATACAGTCAACTCTCCTACAACGCGGTATATTCATAACGCGATTTCCATATAACGCGCAGTGAAAATTGGAACTGTTCTCCTATAAGAAAGCGTGAATGACTCAAGAATTATTTAAGGATTGGTTTTATAATTGTGGAAGAAGTGAAAAGCTTTATGATTGAAAAAAATCTTAGTTTCAAAGTTTTGTTGATCGTTGATAACGCCAGTAGTGATAGTAAAGAGCATCCAAATCTGAAAATTCTTTATTTCTCTCCTAACTGCATTTCATTGAGCCACATTCATTCAGCCGCCAAACCAAGGAATCATCCGAACTTTCAAAATGTATTACGGAAATTTCTTGAAGTCATTTTCAACAGATTAGAAGATCAAGACGGTAAAACTCTACTTGAAGTTAGGAAAGAATTTTGTATTTTAGATTTCACCCGAATTGTGTCATTAGCTTGTACAGAAATTAAACAGTGAACACTTAATGCATGTTTGTAGGCCTTTGTTACCTCAAATGTTTCAAAAGAAAAATGATATTTCAGATCCACTAACAGAAATAGTAAAGATTGGACTTTTGACTTATAGATGAATAATGTGTAAGAATCACAACAATCAGTTTCGAACGATGAGATTACTGATTTGAAAAAATCAGCCTTCTCATCAGGTCGCGACGACTGTACAACTACATGGTATTGTTCTGTATATAGACAATATTCCAATGTAAAATAATACAACCGCAGTTGTTGTGATTCTCACAAATTATTTATTCATCTATAAGTCAAAAGTTCAAATTTATCCGCGATCCAGCGTTATTGGAAAGAAAAGTATGGGGTGGTTGGGAAGTTGATTGTGTTTAGGTGTCGATTATCATAGTCGTTGTCATACAGAGATTATTGACGCTAAATGGAAGAATTTCCTACGGTTGTGTATTTAATTCGAGAGTGCTGCAAATAGACCAATATACGGAACAATCACAAACACCAATCGAAAAACCAAAGTAAAAAAGTAAAGATTGCTTCTACTTTTGGCAACAAAAGATTTGCAGATAAACAAGTAGAAGATATAGAAGACCTACTTCAGGAACACAGTTTAAATGAGGAAGAATTGGCAGCATTAGTCTACCTTCAATGAATTTGTGGAGGAAAACACTAATAACAAATTCGTTTAAAACTTCAGTTATTATTTAAAAAAGGACTAGATTTGGTTAAAGAATTAGAATGCTAATTAATCTAAAATAACCCTTCAACAATACGCAGTGAAAATTTTAAAAGAGAATTTCAAAATTGCTTGACTCCATATAAAGAGGTTTTGGAAGAACTACAAAATAAAACTACATTTGAAAACCTAGAAGAAAACTTGTAAAGTGAGAAAAATTATCGGCCAATTAGAAAAAAAAAATTAAACGGCTAATATTTGACAGTGATGTTGCAGAATACATAACGCAATATAATATCATTTTAATTTTTTGTTGGAAATATTTTTTTCTAATTTAGTTATTAATTTTATGAATTATGCAACAAATTTAGATTAAAATATCTAAATAAATTATATAATCTTTGTCATTTTATAAAATTCATTCATGAACCCTATTAACCTCAACCTGATAATATATTTTGAGAATTCTTTTTTTATATAGGTTTATTTCTGTATAATTTATTTATTTCTAAGATTCCATACAACGCGGTACGAATTCATTCAATTTATATTATTTCTCAGTTTCTTATAACGCGGTTTCCATATAACGCGACCGTAGTTTCCATATAACGCGATGTAAGTTAATGTGATTTGTCTTATTTCTATGTTTCTCACAACGCGATTTCCATAAAATGCATTTAATTACAATCGAGTTTCTTATAATACGGTTTCCATATAACGCGGTACGAATTAATCGCGTTATAGGAGAGTTGACTTTATTGGAATTCAAGCATACTTGTAAAATTTATGGAAAACATTGCGGAAAAGTAAGAGACTCAGAAATGGTTTCACACAATTCCTACTTCTTTAAAACGGCAATTATTTCTCAATTTTTTGGCTGTTTAAAATGTTGTACAGTTTATAGACAATGTTCGCGGATTTTTGTCGTGTTCAACGCACTCCTAATTCTAGCTACTGTAGAGCATCGCACGGCTCTCACTAAACCAGCCAGACTTATTCTCACGGTGTCATAATTAGAGATTCCGTTTCTGAATAGCCGTTGATGTCAAGAATTTTTCTTTAATCCATCGGTTCATTCAACATAGAGTGTATGAGAGAATATCAAATGCTAACAATGGTTTCAATTTGTTAAGGATTGATAAAATTTGGGTCTCAAAGAACACTTTTTTGTGGTCCATACCGAAGCACTAATTTTCTGAGCAATGTCGCTCATTTTGGGTTCAATAGTTAATTGTCTGTCGACATTATCTTAGACAGAACAACAAGTGCTATGTTCTTCGTCCATCTGAGGAATCTGTCAAAATATTTGCAACATTAAACCAACTCAGCTCGTTTATCTCTTCACTAGAATTTCAAGAAGATGCTAAAGCATGTGAAGGCGTTAATTGTTCTCAAACGTTGATTTATGTCATAGTATAAACCCTTATTTTTATTTCAGGGATCTGTAAAAGAAGATTACTGAATAAACTTAAGTACATTTTTTCCAGTTTAGGTTTAGCTTTCATTGGTTGACACTTAGGCCATTTTTGGCCCATTTTTCCAGTTTGGTTTGATTTAAATTTTGTTTGTTTTCTGTAAAAACAATTAAACAATGGATACTCTCCTTCATTCGAAATCGTTGAATCCAGTAAAAGCTTATGTTTATAAATTATCTAGAACTGATTATGATCATATAGCAGCGATAAATGCAGCTAACCTTTGCTTCGATCTATTTACGACAATGTACATTTTATTTTAATGATTAGAATATTATTTATACAACTTACTTAGGACCTAAACATAATTCGTGTGCAGGCGCGCCGAACACACAGTTGGCTGCATTCAACCATGTTCAGAATCAAGTTTGTCGTTTTATTTCGAACAGCATAATTTCTTATGTAAAATAAGTAAGTTCTAATCGGAAGTAACTGGTTGTAGAACGGACTGGACGATAGATTTTTTTTTGACATACAAACTAAATACATATCAATAGTAGGATTCCGCAGGATCCATCGATCCTGTCTTATGAATTCCTCCGTAATTCTTTCCATTATTCTGACTGCCAATATACCTGTGGCATAAGTGAACCTTGTTTTTCTCATAAATATTATTGTTTTATTAAATAATTACAAAATTATTGCTGCTGTTTCAACTCGGATAGTACTCTGAGCTTTAAGCGTTATTGTTATGGTGGCTATAATACCAATGCAGCTTCGAATGAGGAAAATATTAATCACTCGAAAACTGCCTTGTCACTTTAACAAGAAAACTAACCTTGTGTTCTCCTTTAGAACTAAATAAATATGTTACTAATTTTCTATATATGTATGTATATTACACATGCAGGCATACACAACATATTTTGAAGTGTTGTGATATTTTCATAAGACCATGTTTTATGTTGGATGTATGTATTGTGTTAATATTCTTTAATGATATCAAAAAAGTACAAAACACCTTAAATATTTACTTAATTCATTATTTTCACCTGTAAGAAGAAAAGTACATAAATTTTTTTCATTCTTATTATTTATTATTATTGTTATTGTTATCATTATTATTACTACTATTATCATTATTGTTATTATTTTGAATGTCTTATTTTTCATCTTCTGTCTTATGTTGTGTGTTATTATTATTGTATTTTTTGCTAAAAATGTAGGTATGTTGAGTTCAGTTTTTTTTTTTTTTTTTTTTTTATTATGTACTTCTACTTATATAAAATTTTTTGTCGTTTTTGCCTGTTTTTAATGAAATTAACAATTCCTGTTTGTCTTTAATTTAAATTCCTATTACTTAATTTTTTTGCTCGTCTTAAAGAAAATTTACTAAATAACTACATCTAGTACTATGTAGTGTTAAGGAATTTTATGGTTTCGTTGTTCTGTTATACGTACAACTGCAACACAACAACTACTGAAAAATTACAGTTGGGAAATAAAAATAACATTTTCCGCCGGAAAATCTTGATTGCTCTTTAGATAATATTGAACTGATTGGTATATACTTATGTAGAATACGCAAGAGTCTTATTTGATGAGTTCAGTAGCGCACAAGTAGCAAGTTAACAAGGGCACGCAGTACATCTCAATATAATTAAGCAATTATCACATTTTGTGCATGTTTATATTTAATTCGTTTTAAGACTATTAAAACTTATAATAGAAGTGATTAATATTTTATATATATATATATATCAAAAACACAAAACTAAATTGAGTTATAAACATTGTATAGTTATTATTTTGTTTATAAATATTTCAGTCTGTCAGTCTGTTAATCTTATGTTATTTATCAAACAGTTGTATAAGGATATTTTTTGTTGCTTTAACAATTTTATGGTATCAATTTATATTTTCAGCGTCAATATTACCATTTCGCACGCATTTTTCTTATTAAAAACCGTTCAACCTAACCGAATTTATTATTTGCATTTAAATGAACATTACTCAGGTTTTTTAATTTTATTTGTTTCATACTTGCAGTGCAAAATAAATTAAGTTTGCTGATAGTATACTAATGAGAATGTAATTGCAAATAATTTGACAACATGAACACAGACATAATAATTGGTTGCGCAATGCGAAAATTAATGGTAAAAAATTGCACCATTTTTTTTGTATAAAACTTATGTTTGTAACTAAATATACGACAAACTAAATAATCAGATGTTTTCATAAAATTTTGAGACGAGTACATGTATCATCCTTAATCTACGTGATATTATGATAAAATCCTTTATCGTTGTTATATTGAGCAAAATAATTTAGTTTGTCGTATTTTTCATTAGATAAGATATTTCCATAATTTTCTCGTTTATGAAAATAGGAAATTTAATTTAATTGAAATTTTTAATGTAACATATGGAAGGAGATTGTGTTCTTATTCAAATATTAAACATCTTTTGGTATGTTTGGTACTACTTTGACAGGCAATGTGAATTTGAATCTTTTTCTGAATCATTCAGTATTACTTTATACCATTTATGTTACAGAGGGCTTTCTAATAAGATTCCTCAAAATAATCCAATGCAATATTACGTCACTCACTATGTTCCGAGGCTGACGAATAGATGGCGCATAATGAAAAATTTATATGTTTCTTAGCAAGTACCTTCAAACGGTATGTGTCAAAATTTTATCACAATCCGACCATTAGTTTACAAGTTACATTTGTTTTTCTAACGCTTCTTTTGTTATTTTCAAAATAATGGAAATAAATGAATTTCATGGGTTGAAAACACTATTTTTTAATGGGAATACCGTTTGACAAAGCAGTGGCGTTACTGGGACTCTGCTTCATCCAAACCAACCGTCGAAGTTGGTTTGCTGAGTTTAAACATGGCTGTTTAAACACTGAGATAGCTGTCACCTTAAAGATGTCACCTTAATTAATGCGTTAATGATTTGGAACGCTGTTTGGAACTGTTTAACCGTAATAAACAGAATTCGCGTCGATATATGACAATGGATGAAGCATGGATCAACCACAACACTCCGGATTTAAAACGCCTGTCTGTAGGGTGGGTAGCAGCCGGTGATAGAGGTCCGAAGCGACCAAAACCACAAAAAAACATATGTCATAAAGTAAGGTTTCGGCCCCTTTAGTTTAAGATCGGCGAGGTAATTTATTCGTCAACTATCTTAAGAAAAGTAATACCATCAACAACGAATATTATTTGACATTATAAGGAGAAGGAGGAAATTGCGATGAAACGGCCCCAAATGCAAAAGAATGTGGAGAGCGCGGTTATTGGGAATTTCGTATTTTGAAATCCGCGATTCCATTATGTCTTCGAACCTGGATTACAGACGAACGAGGCGACATATTCCAACAAATTAAACGCTGACCTTCTTAAAATATCATCAGTAATCCAAAATAACCGAAACATCCTGAATCAACGACAATAAATTTTACCCGTTCAAAATCGGTAAGGCTAACCATCACGATTTTTTGCAAAAAAATTGAAAGAACTTTTTTGTTGAAATTTCAACTCAAATTGAGTACAGGTTCGTTTGCTACAATGGCAAAATTGCATGAATTGAAGTTCGAATTGCAAGAAAATAACAAAGTTGTAGACTTCTGTTGTAAGATAGAGGAGGTCTCTGAGACTTCTCGCCTTAGGAAAATTCTAGCTAGTAACCCAACCAGTCCTAGTTATTTAATTAGACCGGACGGGCCATGGGCAACTTCAACTGCGGAATCGTTGGAACTCCTCATCGAGACCCATTTCTCGAGAAGCTTTGATGACTCGATGGAGCCTGGAGCTCATCGAGTAACACCTTTAATAGAGATGGAGGGCATCGTGAATAGGGAGCGAATCCGGTGGGCGCTGAATGGTTTTAAGCCTTATAAATCGGCGGGCCCGGATCGGATTATACCAGCAGAGATCCAAAAGAACTCAAGGGATCAAGGGATGTCTCAAACTGGTCTATATTCCTAGAAAATAGACGGAGGTCAGAGTGGTCTTTATCCCGAAATCGGGAAAAAGCTCACATGCCTATCCAAAGGATCTGAGACCTTTAACCCTATCATCCATCCCTGTTGAAAACCTTGGAAAGGCTGGTAAATATAGGTATTCGATCACAAATTGAGCCCATGAGTTGCTACCAGCTCTGCACGATCTGGTATGCATGATTGAGAAGTCAATTTACTCGCAAGAGTTCTGTATGGTAGCATTTCTCGGCATTGAGGGTGCCCCTAATAATGTAAAAACGGAGGCGATCATGGAAGGATTGTTGTTTTTGAACGTGGATTACCCCATAAGTAGGTTGATAAATCAGATGCTGGTAAGCAGGATTATTACCTTGAAACTGGAGTAGGCCACCATTAGAAGGCGGGTGGTTAGAGGAACCCCGCAAGGAGGTGAAATGTCCCCCTTTCTTTGCAGTGTTGTGATGAAAGGATTGCTCTTGGAACTGGAGAGAGAGAGGATAGGGGTTGTAGCATATGCGGATGATGTAGCGATAGCTGTCTCAGGCAAATATCTGGACACAATTAGGGATGTTATACAGAATGCACTCCTGATCGTTACGAAATGGGCCAGCAAATGTGGATTAGGGATCAACCCTTCCAAGACAGAGCTGGTACTATTTACTATAAGAAATATAAAATTCAGATAGTTACCCCTCCTACAGTGAACGGCATTAGACTGGCCTTTGCTGACAGAGCGAGATTTCTGGGCATAATCTTGGGCAGTAAGCTCACCTGGAAGCCTAACATTGTAGAAAGGGTGAATAAGACTAATGTAGCGATTTACTCGTGTAGGAACGCCATAGGGAAGAGATAGGGTCTGAAACCAGAGCTGGTACACTGGCTCTATACGGCAGTGGTAAGACCTGTGCTGACGTACGGGGTGGGCGTGTGGTGGCCAGTTCTGGAGAAGATTACATATAGGAAGATGATATGGAGAAGGTGCAAAGAACGACCTGCATGATTATAAGCGGGGCGCTTATATCAACACCTACACGCGCTTTAGAGGTTATATTCCACCTTATTCCAACCGAAATTTTTGATAAGCAGATGCCAGCCAATGTGGCTACGAGACTCTCAGCTGTCTCTCAATGGAAGTGTCTTCAGGCGGGACACTCGACGATGGTATCCGATAGAGATATTGCAATTTATGTGGGCAGTCAGGCGTCCGTCAGATCGCTAGAGGCGGTTTGTCTGAAGTTTCGGATTGCCGATCATCTCTTAACGAGATGAGCGAGTGTTTTAGTATCCAGATAATCTGGGTCCTCAGGCGTCAGGCGTGGGCAGTCAGGCGTCGGTCAGATCGCTAGAGGCGGTTTGTCTGAAGTTACGGATTTATGTGGGCAGTCAGGCGTCGGTCAGATCGCTAGAGGCGGTTTGTCTGAAGTTACGGATTGCCGATCATCTCTTAACGAGATGAGCGAGTATTTTAGGATCCAGATAATCTGGGTCCTCAGGCGTCAGGCGTGGGCAGTCAGGCGTCGGTCAGATCGCTAGAGGTCGTTTGTCTGAAGTTACAAACGTTCGTTTGTCTGAAGTTACGGATTTATGTGGGCAGTCAGGCGTCGGTCAGATTGCTAGAGGCGGCGGTTTGTCTGAAGTTACGGATTGCCGATCATCTCTTAACGAGATGAGCGAGTATTTTAGTATCCAGATAATCTGGGTCCTTGGTCACTCGGACGTCACGGGAAACTGCAGGGCAGACGAACTAGCAAGGTACGGTACGACTCTCCAGATGCAGCCGGAAAGGGCAGGTCTGGGGAGGCCTGTCGCAATCGCCTTGAGAAACGAGAGGTGGACCAACACCCTCACGTGCAGTGTAGCAAAACAGGTTTGGCCAAAACTGGACCTGCGACGCTCCAAAGCACTAGTATCCCTGGGAAAACGAGAGGTAGGATTGGCCGTAGGGATACTGACAGAATACGGCCTTTTTGGGGAACATGCGAGAAGGCTGGGACTACAGACGAATGACTTTTGTAGAAGTTGTTTGGACGAAGAGGAAGAAGAGGTCAATAATTTTATTATTTACATATGTAACAAAAATTTAATTACAATTTAACTTTTATTTTATGGTGTTGTTGATTATTATAAAATTGTAAAGAAACACAAATAGTTTTGCTGGAAAACCTCACTATAAACGAAATTCGTCATAACCGACCCTGTTAACGTTTTTCCTTGTCTTGGAGTTTTTAAAACTTTAACTCGGTCTCGATCAGAAATAGAGAACATGGCTGGGAAATAAAAGTGCCAACTTCTTAGAAAGTATGATATAGTCATAAATAAAGATCTCAAAGATTTAGGTAACAAATGCTTGTGAGCCTCAATTAAACAGTTCTCTCATTTTCTACTATCACTAATTATAATCCCACTAATCCGTCGCTCTAGGTCAGGTGTATTAGATGATTAAAGGTTTTGAATTGATCGCTTCAAATGATGTACATTCAATACCTTTAACGGATAAAATAATTAGTCGAAGTTGGTAACGCTCTATATCTCTATGCGGGGAGTATTCCACCGGTTTTCATTCAAAATTCTTCATACGCATAATAATTCGGAATGTCGTTAGAGAGAGTTTATGCGTTACGTTCTACTATTACTGGAGTTGTTGTTGTTAGAATCGTATCACACCATATAACTTATACTTTTAAGGGAATTCTTATTAATATTTCTTTTCATTTAACATAGATGGGGAGCAAAACATATTTTGAGAATAATCGCTGAAGAAATCCGGAAATTGGGCTATGCTAAATATGACTAAACAATTTTTGACCGATTTGGATCAAATTTAATTTGTAGGGTGGGTTTAAGATTCTCACGCACCTTTGAATATTGACTATGCTGAATAGAATTTTGTCATGGTTAAAGAAACTCGATCATTTCCTAACCAATTACATACCATGGAACTCGGTTTGTAGGATAATACCGATTGCGTAAGAATTTTAAACGAAGTTCTGGAAATTGGCAATGCTGAATATAATTCAGTCATTTTGATTGGATGTGCGATTTAATAAACTCAACTTTTACCCTCTGAAGAATGCAGATATCATCTCCGACTAATCTTTCATGTAGTTTTAGAGATTGATATGAACCGATTTTTCCTTTATTGTTGACAACGCTGCTACACTAAAAAAATTTGGTAAGCGTCGATATTTGAATGCCTAATGAGACTACCTAAATCTTTGTCCAATTACTTTCCTTCAAATATGTATATTGTTTATATCTATAAAACTAATTAACTATTTTCTTAATTTAATAGAGAGACTATAAGTTCTACTGCTATGTATTGCATATTATGCAGGTTAGTGCCAACTAATCAGCAACTAGGCCACATAAATTATTAATTTTTTTGCCATCTAGGGCGTAAAACGCAATTATATTTTACCGGCGCCTATTAGTTAATTAGTTATTAGTGAAATGGTTGATGTAAAGCGCATCAAAATGCCTAGCTTTCTTTTCTTACAACTCTGAGGCAAACGTAATTTCTATAAATTTTTAAATTTAGTCAAAAAACGTACGGAACAATCACAACAAAACCATTACAATAAAACAACAACAACGTAAAATATAAAAAACGTAAACCTCATCACATGATGGTTGGTCTGAAAAGAAAATATTATACTTCGGATATTGTAACAGTTGTTCCCTTGCAACACTATTTTATTTTCTTTCAAGTAGAGAAGAACGATCCGGTGGATAAGATTTTCAATAAGTCTTTAGCAATATTAATTATGCTTTATGAATCACAGAGAGTCCTTCATAAATCGTTAATGAACTCAGCGTGTTTTAACTGAAATTGCATCCAACCTAAATCAATAAATTAAATTCTAAACTTGTTGCCGAACGAAATTGTCTTCAAACCAATTAAATCTCAATTTCTCATTCAATAAATCCAAATAAATAAAATCACAATCTTAAATAACATAAAATAAAAACATAAATGATAATCCTATTACGATCATAATAATAATCATAAAATAAAAAACTCGGTAAACATCCCAAAAGAGCAAAACGATAATGTTTATACCTCAAGCCCACTGCTAAAAATCCATAAAACAATATTCTTGTTATTATTATTATTTTTTGGTCTCTTATTTATTTTTATTCGAACAATAAAAATAATAATAATTTTCTTCTTAACAATGAATAAATTTCCTTTTCTTTGGATTGGCTTGAATTTATCATCTTTAAGAATTAATAAAGAGAAATAACGACACAACATAAAACGAAGACGACAGGGAAGAATTTCGTTTTTTTAAGCAAACAAATCTTAAAATTGAATACAATAAAAATAAAATTGACCATCCGTTTGGGCTTACAAGCATAATTTCTCTTTTTTTATTTGGTAGGAACATAAAAAAAATGTTAGAATTATCATTATTATTATTACAGTTTACTTATAAAATAAAAGACGAGAACTTTTAAAGAAGAGAAAATTCTTTTTTTACGGTAGCCAATTTAAAAACTGTTTTAAAGTTATTCAAGTCGGGGTATTACTGCGCGACCTTAAGATTTGTATATGTATAACACCAAAAAGTTGCAACATTATAATATTATTTGCGGGAATAAAAGTTTGCTTGTAGGTGGTACAAAACATTCAAATCATATCTAATTAAATGAATATACGTCCCTGTACTAAAATAATTCCCAATTATTCGTTTAAATTCGAGCTTAAATTGTTTTACATAACTATTTACTATGTATAGAAAAAACACTGTATGTACGCTACGTAAAGCGCTCGCATCTACATTGTAGCAGTCACAAAAGACGATTAAAAATTATAAACATGCCATTTTACAAAAAAATCCCCTAGAAAATACGCAAGCACAACATAATAATCAGACCTAAATATAATAAAAACTAAAAATGCACAAAGTACGACAAAATCCTATTTTCAATTGAAAATATTATGCATAAAAAACTGTTTGCTGTACAACAAAAGCCTAAAAATGCAAAATTGCAAAAAAATGAGTTAAATCCAATTTAAATAACTGATAAATGTTCGACATGAAAATTTACACGAAAATATTGTAACAATTATAAAATATAATTTAATATATTTTCACTATACAACTATTATTATTGTTATTATACGAGGATTATTATTTTTATTACTTTTACTATTATTTTTTTTTTAATAAGAAAATTTGCATATTTTACTACTTCGACAAAAACAAGCAACACCTAAAATAGCTTAAGAATAATGAAAATTATTATTTCATATTTTTATTGTTTTAAAAAAAATTCACTACTACAGTGAAAAAGTTGTGAAGAAATGAAACTTCTCAATTTTCGGATAATCATTAATGAATTATTTCTCATGAAAAATAAGTTTTCGAGGTTTATGATTCCCATTTCATTTACATTTTCATATGTAAATCCATATTTTTGATATCATGTCGTTTTCTTGGTTCTCTTTAATTATGGAGAAAAGAAACGAAAATTATCTTCCTGTTAGTTGATTCTCACAAAAATAGTTGATTCTCACAAAAATCAATGTGCCATATGTTGTGTCTATGTGTTCCGTCATACTCTCACGCCGTTATCTGCTTTTCTCTAAAATAATAAAAAATCAAAATTTAGCCTAATGTTGGTACGCAAAACAGTTTATTTTGTCCCCTTTTACTATTTTGGAAATGATCTGGAGGTAGGTTCTAACAAAATTATATCTGGGGGTAGATTCTAAAACATAATTTGTAACATTTGCAGCAGTTTGTAGTAGCTACACTTGCATTGCTAATTTGTATTAAATTTCTTACTTATTTCTCTAAACACACAAGCAAATTCGCAATACTCCGTTATATAAAAATTTGCATTAATCCATTATAAAAATTTTATTAATTTCGTTATTTTGAATTAATTCAATTCGAAAATTGTTTAAAAATTGTATTCACACTAATTGTATAGGAAAATTTAAAATCACCGAAAATTAATAGGTGACAATTTTGTACTATTTGATGCTCAATTTTCCGTGACATTTTGAAAAGGTATTCTCATTAGCATCACTTTTTAGGACTTTAATTAAGAATCCATTTGTGTGCAAAACCTTTTTAAAATATGTATCAAAAACGAAAAGGCTCCTATATGGAGGCTGTCATTTCCGGTATAAAAGATTTCTGCCAAATTTCTCTGGGATCTGTCAATTTTTCGAAAACCGTTAAGTTGCAGTTTTTTCCAGTCAATACGTTTGGTGTAGGACAATAATAGAACGACAAATAGACACCACCTCGAAAACTGAAGTTCCAAATTCGGCGATTAGCGAATGGTAAATCTGCAAAAATCTCAAGGTCCAAAATTATAAACCAAATTTAGGGGTAAACCAAAGACTAACTTAAACCTGTCTCATTGCGTTATCACAACTAATTTGCAATACCATTAATCTGTTATAAAACTACTTTTAATTGTACTATTTAAACCTGATATCACTCTTAATCCTTGGTTGACAATTTAAGCTGAATTAATGTCTCGGCCAATTAACCAATACTGGCACCACCTGTACGCACATTTGCTCATCCATGCTGCCTTCCTCGACAACAACGAATGCCTTCATTGTCAACGCTCTCCTTGACTAGCATTTCATCGGTATTTCATCGGTTATCTTGTCCGCCTTCGTCTAACCCTCTCGAATTTTAGTGACATGGGTCCAGCACATTCTACCTAATATCGCTCTCGTTCCTCCAAATTCATGGCAGATTGTGCATCTTTTCCATAAACCAACCTTCAAGTCGATCGGCCTCCATACGGCTGTTACTCGTCACTGAAATCTGCCAGATGGCAAACGTATACCAACCCAATCCTCTGCTTTACGTTGTACCATCCAACAAACGTATGCCAAGTGTCTGCTTTACGTTTATAAGATTTGAACAGAAGCAATTATAATAAGATAACCTTCGACTAGCAGGTTCTAGTAAAATATCGAGCTCCTCGCCAAACAGATCAACATCTACCAACCTTCTTGATTTCACTAGTAGTCTAAAAAAGATATTGAAGTTCATAAGCAGAGGTTAACCTAACACATTTTGGGAAATCCTTTGATTCAGTCATCGTAAGACACTGGAAAGTTTATATAAATTCGAACTCCCCATGTGTTTGTTGCTTGGTCTAAACCATAATTGAACAAGCGGGTTCAGTATCTTGAATTTGGTAATAAAAGGTTAAACTTAATTTACACCATCTCTGGAGTCCCAGAAGGTTATCATGTGAGCCCTTGGATATTTATTATATTCATAAATGTGATTACTGAAGTCGCCACACCTTGAAGTGCACATACCACGAATTGTAGCTGTATACAACGTAGCGCTTTGTTCTGCGCGGAGTTCCATGGATGGACATTATAACATACCTCCTTATCTCGACCGCATAGAGCTTGTTAACCTAAAGCCACTTAGTAAGCGTCGATTTGTTGCACACATCATTTGGATTCATCAACTTTTATCTGGTAGGATAGATTTTTCACCTCTACTCGAAAAGGTAACTCTTAATGTTGCTCGTGCTTTGAGAACGGTACCTGCTTTTAGCGGGAGTAACTAATATTTCGAATTTTTTGACTATACCACATTACCAAAATCGCTATTAAGAAATTATTATTTGCTACCAACCGATAGACGAAAACTTAAATGTTTTTTTTATCTATTTGACTTAAATTCCTATCGAGCATTTATAATTTTAAACATTTTTTTATTTTTTGCATTTGCGTTTCATTTAATTTAATTTTTACTTATTTTTATTTTTTTATTTTCTCTCTTTTTTTATTTTTTCTTCATCACTAGTAGTTTCAAATCTGCTTGCTTTAAGCAGACCAAAGGTCGGTCATTTAGATTCAGTCATTTCAGTCATCAAACAGCCAAATAGCTATAATTAAGAAAATTAGCTCTTTGGCTGTTTTCCAAACACCGAATTATTTGTGGACACCGACTTATTAAAATAGGTCACCTCGCGAGGAGAGTTATTTGAATAAATACGTCAACGACCAACTTGTCAAGAAATTAATTTTCTTCCATATAATAGAAAAAGCGTTTTGTTTTTGCTATTACGTCACAAATAAGTCGGTACAATGAATTGGAATGACTTGACCGACTTATTCAAGATGGCGTCAAATAAGTCTGAATAAGTCGGTGTTTGGAAAACTCCCTTTAAATACATTCTTGTTATTTCGGTTAGTATTAATTTATTTTTGTTGTTTTTTTTAATTTAATTTAGTAGTCAACAAACACATTTTATTAAACGCTTGTATTTTATTTCGCAAAAAATTTAAATTTTTTAATATTTTAATTTAAAAATCTTGTTCAAAAAGTTTAAAAAATCACTCGATCGATTTTGACTTGTTCGGTCATCATCAGGGTCATTCTATGGTGCTATATCACATTTGTGATATACAAGTGTGATATAAAAAATGGTCGTAGCATGCTGTGTGTTAATTATGGATGAATCATGGATGAATTTCGTCATATCGTATATTGTTGTGAATGAAAAAGACCCCAACAATCAACATCTTCTGTTTTATTTCCGCAAGTGTAAAATTTTTTATTACAACGTATGTTTGTTAAACGTCATTCCAGTTATAATAGAATAAAATGTGTGATATATCACAACCTTTCCATGGTCTTCATAAAAAAGTTCATATAACGAATTTTTTGTTTAGATAGAAACGTCAATATATCACTTTTTTCATTATTTCTCCTCAAAATTTATTTAGCAGGGTTGTGTTTGTAGACTTCTTTGTTTTGAATTATATCACAAAAAAAGTCACCAAATGTGATATAAAAAAGTGATATAGCACCATAAAATGACCAACCAAGAGTATCTACTCGAGTAGATACTCTTGATGATGACCTAACAGGTCGAAATCGATCGAGTGATTTTTTAAACTTTTTGAACAAAATTTTTTAACTAAAATACTCAAAAATTTAAACTTTTTGCTAACTAAAAAACAAGTGTTTAATGTGTTTGTCAAGTGTAAGTGTGTTTCGCCAAGTATCTACGGCAAATAGTGTAAAAAGTATTAATTTAGTAGAACGATATCCCTGTTTATAGTTCCCCGAATTATATTAAAAAAAAAATAATATTAATGTTGATGGTAACAACAAGAGTTCTGAAGAATTTAAAAGAAGTTTCCATTTCATCATTTCTCATCCATCTGACTTTAATTATATTTGTTACTGATCTTGAGGCCGCAAATTCATGTTGAACCAATTAAATCACTCGAATAGAAAGGCATTGTTTTAGTAAATTTCGAAATAATTGCAAAGTATCGAAAATTATCAACTATTTACAATCTTCTCCGCTACCCAAATTTCTTTGATATTAATCTAATGCATTTAAAATGCAATCAACACTCACTTGTCTACCCTTGAAGCCGTATTTTATTTCTTTCTGGTAATTTCAGATAACTAAGACTGTGTCCGAATTAAATGATAAATATTTTTTAGTACAAACATTGTGGAAATTTCGAAGACACACGAATTATCATAGTCTATGAGCATAAAAATTTTTGACAGATAAGTGAAAATTTATTCGGATGGAAATTATCGAATGTACTTGTTTAGGGCATTGATTATGATTAGAAGCTGTTTATTATGTAAAAGAAATGGACTTAAGGTTAAATATTCCACAATATCATTGTATTTTGATTTTTAAATAATTCAATACAAAGTTATAATTAAATAAATATTACTGGATTTATTATTTCAAGTGTTTTTAATAATGTATAACTTAATCTTAATCTTATCATGATTAAATTCAAAATTTTCAAATTAAAATTAAAACTGAGGGTGGGTAATTTTTACCAAAAAATTAACACCGAATTCGGGCAGCAACTTGAAAAAAAATTACTGGAAGAGAAAATTTTTCACGTAAGTGCCAAATATTTGTGCTAGAAAATATTTATCACACAATTCGGACACAGTCTAAATAACAACAACAACAACAACAAAACTAAAAAAAACACTAACATTATGCTTTAGCAGAATGACTGAACAATAAGATCCAGCCGAAAAGACAAATTGCTGTGGATGGGTTTATTTGCATAACTCGATGTATGAATGGGTTAGCAATCTATACTTTTATGTTTATCTTGTACGAATGTATAAATATGGTGTTTGGTTGGTTGGTTGGTTTATTATTGTTAATGAATTACAATAATTCACCGTTCGTTTTTTGTGTGTATTCAAAATAAAATAAGTGAGTGTAGTTTTCTTTATTAATTTAAAACGAAAAAAGGCGTGGATTTCTTTCTTTGAGTTTTATTAATGTAAAGTTAATTAAAGAGTGGATTTTCGTTTTATACAGGTTAACATGCTAAGATGTGAGTAAAATATTTAAAAACTAAAATTTTTATTTAAAAAAGTGTCCGTCTTTTTTGAAATATTGATCAGCTGGATGGATAGGATAGGCTTTATGTTTTGTATGTAATGTGTATGTATAGTGTTTTGTATATGTGTAGTGGTGAAATATGGCTCATAAATCTATTAGATTCGCATTGTATATCTGGTACTGTGATTGACAATCGACCGCAGCGTTTAAAAATTTGCTCTGCCATTTTAATAAATACAGAAAATATTTCTTTCGAGAAGCGAACTCGCTTTTTTTAATTCCAATATTGCTTTTACTAAATATAAGTTTGCACAGTTTCAAAATTATTAAAAAATAAATTTAATCTCTTCTAGAATTCGTTCAGAAAAAAGTTCAAAACCAAAATCTAAATGGTTCATATGAATTGGACCAGTTTGATTTTATCAATAAATTAAATCATTTTTTCGACAACAAAATATATTTTAAAAGGAAAGAAAGCTTCATGTTTAACATCAAAAACTTAATGAGAGACACTCGAAATTTAAAATGGACTTAAGGGTCAAAGGGGGCTGATTAATTTGTATTATAAATATAATTTAGTTTATGTTTGTTTGGTGAAAGGCTTCCGGGTGACGTTTGATATTTTTTTATTATAATTTATGCTTTTACATGTTTTTCTATATACACGTATATTTATTAATAATAATTGTTTTTCATATAAACCAACATTTATTTCGTTATTAATAATTTTTGGATGGTGAATGTCTCTTCGTACATCACATATAACACCTTTTTTATATAAGTTGATCGTATTTGATCTTTGTTTTATAGAGTGTGTCCCTCAACTACAAAAGCAAGTGACTATTAGTAGCATTCCTTTTTGGTGCTTGAATTATATACGAGAACTCCGTTGTGCTAATTTTCTTATAAGAAACAAAACAATAAAATGTAAATTTGATTTGGCAACATTAAAAAATGTAAATAGTGCCTAAAATTGCTGGTCTGATTAAAACTGTAATATTAGGCATAGATTTAAATTACTGCAATAAACTCAGCAATAAATCAAAGCGTGTTACTTATTAAATAATAATAATTGAAATTAAAAGTAAGTCGTTAGTCCTCACCTTATAATTTACACTAAGATAGGTAAATTAAAGGTGTAAAAATCTTGCCGTAGGCAAAACTATTTTGAAAGAAGTTCTGAATTCTGAGGGCCTACTATTGCTTTCGAACGTTTCCGATCATCTTCGTCTATCGTTCAACTATTTGCTATCGTATTTCGTTAGTTTCGGTACTACTGCTTTCGATTAACAAAATAATTTTAGTATACCAAGATTATTTAAGTGTCGCCAGACTAGTATTTTCATATAGGGCTCTCACAACAAAGTACGAGCAATGTAATTGCAGAAACTCTTACCATACTGCAAGAAAATTTATGTTTGGAATGGATTTAACGTCATATTTTCGTTAACGTTCACAGTATGCGAAAGTCATAGTACAAACAAATTGATGGCGCGTAACCAACGAAAACGATCGAAAGCAATATTAAGCCCTCTGGTGGCTCTACTGGATAGAACTGTATATCTCAACCAATTATAATGAATTTTGATTTATAACAATGTTTCTCAAAAAATACCATAATTTCCCCAAAAAATTTTGTTGAAATCCTAATACAATCACATACCAACCAAATTTCATAATGATTGGTTAAGAAATAGCAGAGTTTTATCCAGTATAGTAAAATTTCAGGACTCCCTTTAAAATATAATATTAATTTCTTCATCATTGGTTAAGAAATTTTCGACTTCTAATCGGCAGTGTCACAGTTTTCTGATATCGGCGCCATCCAATTTAATCGAAACTTTTGGAATTGTATTCTCTTAGAACGGTTTCTTTTGTGAAAAACATGGTATGAAAATAATAAAACACGAAATTAAAAAGTATAATTCAATTGTACGATAGCGCTGCCTCTTACGAGGATTAGCAAATAATAAACTGCTATTTTCCTCTACCAAATTTATACTACCTTTCTTAGTATTAGCTGTACACTGCTTCGTAGAAAAAGATTTTCATTTAGGAAGCACCAATTTGACGTTCTTAGTAATAGTAAAAAAAATCGGATCTTAATTCTCGGTCAGGTAGTTTCAACTGTCGAACGAAATTTATTTTCAACATAGCTTCAAACCAAACTAAATCTAGCGGCCTTTGCTTCCCCCAAATTTTCGTAAAAAATATTAGGTATATGACTTAATTTTTACTGATTTTTTCTTCCAGCTTAAAATTATATTTAAAATAAAAATATTTTCACGGTATTCACGATCGGAAGCAAGGTTTCAGAACACCCAACGACAAGTCTACGTGATTTACAAAAACTCTGAGAATAGCAGAGTTTACGATGATAACTGATAAACAACATATTCTGCACCGCATTCTATACAGAATTGCAAGCTCTACTGGAGGCTCAGTGCAACCGCAACAAGAGCATCTCAGCTAGGAGTCACCCAGAGTGCTATTTCCAAGCGTTTGCACCAAATACGAAAATTTTAAAAATTTGGAAGGTGGTTCCCATGTGTTGACATCTGTCAACCTAACACAACCTAGGTCAACATATGAACACGTGCTTTTTACTGCTTGCTTGCAGCAACAGAAAAAAGACTTCTTGTAGAAAATTGTGACTAGTGATGAAAAGTATATTTTTTACAAGAATCCCAAACGTAAAAAGTTGTGGATAGATCTCGGGCAACGCAGTACATCGACAACGAAACAGAACATCCACTTCCACTTAAAGAAGGTTCTCCTGTGTATCTGGTGGAACATGAAGGGTGTGCTTTATTTTAAACTACTGAAAACTGTTCAGACGGTGACTGCAGAACGCTACAACCGGCAATTGAACAAACTGAGAGAAGAACTTGATCAGAAAAGGCCATTTACTGGGGAAGGAAGCAGGCAAGTCATACTGCTGCATGACAACGTTTGAGCTGACTTTTGCGCGACTCAGAAGACCCTCTTGAACTTGGGATGGGAAGTTGTCTCACACGCGACATATTCATCAGACTTGGCTCCATCCACTACCATGTGTTCCGGTTAATGCAGTACGCCTTAGTGGATAAACTAAATTCAAAACGCTGAACGATGTACGTAATTTCGTCGATGACTTTATTGCGACGGCATCACGACAGCATTCGCATGTTACCTGCGAGATGGCGCAAGGTCGAAGAACGAAGGACAATTTTTCCAAGATTAAATTCGTCGTTGTCTATTTTTTATATAAAATAAATTTGCTGAAAAATCTGTAAAAATTAAGTCATACACCTAATAGTTTTTTATCTTGATATTTGTTATGGATAAGGTGTGCGCTTGGTTGCTATGAAGGATAGAAACCAAACACACGAAGAATTTACACATCAAAAATATCAACATAAAAAATTATGTTTTACGAAATTAGAAAAAAAAGAAGTAAAATCAAAGGCCTGTTACAATTTGTAGTTTATGTTTTGGAGTTTGGCTGACTAAACTAAATTAATGACTGATTAATATGTGGCACTAGTATCTTTTGAATATGCTGTGCTTCCGATTGTAAACTAAATTGTAAACTAAACTAAATTTTGACTTTTCATACGTCAAATTGTTATTATTTAAAATCAAGGAAATAGACAAAATAAAACAAATATGGATATGGAAATTTCATTATTCATGAATGTGATGAATAACGAAAACAGAAACATTACAAGAACCATAAAAAAAATTTTCTCTCCGACAAAACAGAAACATTACAAGAACCATAAAAAAAAATTTGTTTGAAGACAAGACAAAATTATCCGCCTGCAATGAAACATTAAGACGTGTGCCTAAGAGCGATTTTTTCGACTAAATTGCCGACTAAACTAAATTAATGAGTAGTTATGATATTACCCACCAGTTTTTATCATTTAGCCTCCTGATGAGGTTGCTTGACTATTTAGTTGTCATTTTCATTTTTTGTTTTTATTATTTTTTTATCGAATACAATTGGGTTAAAAATGTCTAAAAGCAAATACTCTCATTCTTAAATTTCGATTGTAATTTATAATCACATTCATGAATAATGCGATTCCCCTATCCATATTGTTTTTATTTCTTCTATTTCCTTGATTTTAAAAAATAGCAAACCGGTGTTGAAACCGATATGACGTATGAAAAATCATAATTTAGTTTAGTTTACAATTTAGTTTACAATCGGAGGCACAGCATATTTAAAAGATACTAGTGCCACCTTTGAATGAATGATATGAATCAGTCATTAATTTAGTTTAGTTGGCAATTTAGTCTGCTCTGAGGCACACAGTCTAAAAAAAATAATCAAATCTACAGAAACAAAACGAAAAAAAAAACAAAAACAGAGTAAATTGATTTATCGATTGTCTAGAAATTGTCGCAAAACACAATGTTTCTGTATTTTTACTTTACATTTATACAATATTACATTTTTGCAAAATGACTAGAGTTGTGAAAAGTTACATATGCGTAACTGATCACATTTAAAAATGATTAGAACTAAGTGATATATTAAGGATTCGCTGCAAAGCAATCTTGGATTACAGATAGAAAACATTCTTGATCATAGAAAGGCTTATATTTTTGTGGGTAATTGTCAAAATTACAATGTTGTCATGTTACTTTACATTACCATTTTCTATCAGAAAAAGATCTGAATGATGTTTCAAACTCCAACGTATTTAAACTTTAGGGCCCCTATCCAAGTCGCTTGTGTTCCTGTAGGTTGTGGGGCACCATGTATATTATTATGTTGGCTATAACTTATTGTTTCATATTTGCTTAAAATGTTAAATATATTTATTTCAAGCTGAGACATTCCATTTATGATTACAGAGGCTATTTATTATAAGTAAAAATTCGTGCTTATGAAAGCATGAAATTATCCTACAAGAAAACCAAAATAAACAAAACTCTAAAGTCATCAATCGGTAACTTAAATTTATTGTCTTTCGTTCCATATGACTGGACGGTAAATTATCTGCAAAGTTTCTCTCTGCACACACCTGACACCATTGAGATGAAATGGAGTGTCTCAGCAAAATGTTAATTTTATTATTTTATTATTAAAACAAATTAAATAATTTAATGTTTATATTATTTTTTTATGATTATGACCATTATTATCATCAATAAAATAAAACTGGAAAAATATTTAGTTTTTACTATCAAGCAACACTAAAACAAAACTATCATTATCATGTTATCTGGTTTGTAAAACAAACGTAATAAAAATCATAAAAAATTTATTTAATTTGATTTAATTAATTTACATGTATATAAATATTTTTTTATAAATATATATTAATATTAAAAAAAATTCTTTTCTTTTTATTTTCATTGTTATTGCAGAAATCAAGGCAAAGAAAAAGCATTCAGGTACGTCAATTTCGTTATTTGAGAATGTTAATTAACCTTCTGTAATGATAGAGCTGTGGTGAAGGTACGTTCCTTTAATAAAAGCGCCAGCTCAATGTTGGAATTTCTAATTAATATTTAGTAAAAATTATTTTATGAATGATAATTATTTTCAACCATTTAATGGAAACGTAATTTTCGGACTAGATCCTAATTTTATTATATTTAGTTGGCAGTTCTGGAGTACTACATAATTCCTTTAGTAATAGAACGTTATTATTGGTATCTAGCTAGCTCATTCTTTAATATTACTATTATTGGCTCATTAAATATTTTCCAATTATGTAATTCCTTTAGCTTTCAGTTTAGCAGCCCATAACAGGTTCCTATTTTACTTATTTCGCCCGTATAAAAATATCGAATAGCTTTGGAAAATAGCATTTTCATGTTTCCATTATTTTCTTTCCCTTATTACAATGTTGCATATCTACATACTTTGTAAGTAAATTACATAAAATTTATTTTCATTTAATGTAGAATAAAATGAAGGAACGAACAAGTGCAACGTGATGATTCATAATTGAAAGAAAAAACTGAAAACAACGATCTGTTGATGTACAGCAAAATAAAAACTAAATAATTTAATTTAATAATTGTTTTATTTTATTAAGATCAACAGACAGATAGTGTAATAAATTATGTTATATTATAATTATTATTAAAATCTGTTAATAAAAATGTTGATACATTCATACATCTGAAAAATTCTAATTAATATTCTCTTCGTTTTCTTGTCGTCAACGGCATTGTTCGTCATTTTCCCTCGTTTCTGTAATTAAAAATTCTTTAAATTTACATGTTAATTATGCCAATGATCACGGGCCAGACGACTTTTAAGCAGGTGTGCCTAAATGCAACCTGAACATTAAAATATACCAACCAGAATTAGTATTAAAATTGTCATTTACAAGTTAACATTTTTAAATAATTTGCATATAATAACCATCATTAAACTCATTTGAAACACTTTACACATAAATACATAAAATTATGAAATGAAATCTATAATATAATGATTTCTTGTTGTAGAAAAAGATTTGGGCTTCCTGCGGATTGGTTCATTGAACGTCCGAGTCAAGAAAACAACGGAGGCGTTCAGCAACTTTCTGGGAGTGGGATCGAATCACCACAGCAGCAATCATCCGAGCAATGCGATAACACTGGCAGCACCGAACAACCAGCAGATGGATCGTGCGCCGTTAAATGCGAGGACGAGTGCCCCGCCTAATTCGACATATTTCGAAAAAATACATAAAAATTGGGGTTCAGCAGATAATATTCCACATAATGATTCGTCCAATAACGGCATGCCACCACCAAAATATGGCATTAAAAAACACCGTACAAAACGTGGTGCTAGTGATTTTAATTTGCCAGTACCACCGAACCGTATGCATAGTCATTCCACTCCGACTACTCCAAATCAAACACGAGCGCCCATTGGCATTGTACAAGAACAGCCTTACGGTGAAAAATCGGGCGATTCTGATTCAGATTCAGCTTATGGATTTGATTCAAATTGGAATGGCAGTAACGCAAAAGACAACCAGCGTCCAACTTATATTTAAGTAAACGTGTTTTTATTGGAATCTCAATTTATATTAGTATTTTTCACTAGAATGTCAAATTAAATGATGTGAAACCGATTTGCTTTATTAACAGTGGCAAATTTCGATATTTATTCACTTATTTATTATCTTTGCACTTTCAAATATTGACTGTAGGTAAATAATCGGGTAAATCATTCTCTGTGGATATTTAAAACAATTGAATTTGTCTTAATTCAAAATAAAATATAGACTTTTACCGGACTATTCGCCTACAGACATTATTGAATCTGATTAAGTAATTAGAATAAACGATTTATAAAAATTTACAATTTAATCCACAAAATCAATGTCACACATTTAATCTGTCTTTTTATTAGTATAAAAATTACATAAATTATAATTTTTATAAATTATTAACGGGTCTGTTTTAAAAATAAAAAAAAATTATTTGAAAATTTATGATTCTTTGTGATTTATGACATTAAAGGAAAATACGGTAAGTTATCAAATAATTATATATCTAGCTTGCATTTTCTGTAAGATTGAGATTTAGCTCTAATTTAGAACAATCTTAACTAATCTTCTTTATTCAACACACTAGCCAATGTAAAAGGTGTTGCCCTTTTTCCATTACAGGAGGATATTGTACTTAGGCAATTGCGTAAAAAAGTGCATGTATGTGAGTATAAGATTTTTGAGCTGGTGTCTGTTTTACAAATAAAATCATTTTTCAATTAGCAAAAGTGAATGCAATTTAGTGTTCTCAAAATCATTTCCAACTTGAACCTTACTGATTACTGATTTTAACCGGATAAAATTGATTGTCACAGATTCTAAAATTGTCGGTTGTTTTGTCGAAATTAAAGATATCTGAATGAAGTTCCGCTTAGCTTGTTGCAATATGGTGCCTTATTCGCCCGTGATTAAGGTTTGACTACAAAATATTGCCGGTTTTCAAAAAACAACTTCCAGTAACCGCACCTCACATTATAGATGTAACTTATCTGTTTCTTCTTGCTCAATGTGCTATTCTCATTAATAATGGATTGTGAATAACGTTAGAATTTGGCGGTTCACAACAATACTCGTAATTTACACCTCTTCCCGAATATTCCTAAAAATAACTTCGGTCTGATTCATACTTCTTCAGACCAACCATCTCTTGTAAAAAATGAAGAAGAAAAAACATCGTTATTTTAAAGCAACGTCCCTTTTCCGGCCAGAAAAAAAAATCAATTTAAGTCCACAACAACAAAATAGTTTTCACTATTATTTATTATTAATTTCGCACTGTTACTTTCGCGTTTAATCTTTCGCTTACCATACCCCTGAATGACCCCATTGTGTTCGTGACACTCGTATTTATATACCGATCGAACGTTTCTAGACGCCTGGATTTATATTCTCAACAGATTGTGCTTGAGACTACTATAATCTGTTATACAACAATATTCTTATAAAACTATTGATAACGCTACTTTTTTAACGTAGATGCCACTTATTTCACAAAAATGCAAATGGGCAACTTACGTTGATTAAATGTCAAGGTATGCACAAAGGAAGTTTGAGAAGTCGCAGCAAAACTAAGCGAAACGGGCTGAACCCTATATTGCTAAAGTTTAAGAAGAACAGACGTGAGAAATAAGAGTGTTGGTTTGTGGCTAACAATTTTCATTATGTTTATATTTATTATTTGTTGTCGAAACATACTAGATACTAATTTGAATCTTTAATTAAGATTTATTGACCTCTAGTTTTCGAAATTTTAGTTAGTTTTCGTGGAACAATTTTTCTTAAAAAATAATTTTAAACCAAAAATCATTAATAAGTGCTCCAGTTATATAAAATTGGCCGCTTCCAATTTAATCAATTAATATTAATATATATACATATGTATGTATTTAATTTAATTCATGTTGCTTGATAATTGTTAATAAAATAAATATTTTAAAGACTATGTGTGATAACTTTATTTGTGAATTAATGGGGTCGATTCCGGGAACTAAAATTTCATATTATATTATGTTAATTTTGTTTTTTCAATATATATTCCAATAGGAAGCGGGAAAATAAAATAACAACAGCAATTTTATGCCACGAGAATCGGCCCAATGTTAGTGGTAAAGTGAGGGGTAATTTTACGATCTCGCCTGTTGGTTTGATGGGCAATTAAATCAGCATGGGCGAGATATTTAAGGCGATGATACATGTACAGATTTTTCCTTTAAGGCATAAAAATTCTGCGCGCTGATTGGTTAAAAGTCGGCCATGTTGAATCGCCATAAATTTAATAGGCCCGATTCTATTAAAAAAAGAAAAATAACATAACATAAAATTATAGATCCCCGAATCGACCCCAATATTTTAAAATTGACCAATTCTCAATTTTGGTATAAGGCAAATTTTCTTAACATGGACTCTCCACCTGCTATTGCTATCTAGTTATGCTAGAAAATTTCGATCAAATAGCAATTGGAGACTCGCAATAATATTTATATGCTATCTATATGCTATGAATGCATGCTATGTCGGCAGAAATAGATAGCATGTATATAGCTTGCATATTTTGACGTTTCTTCTATTTCAATGTGGTGCCTACTAAATTTTTTGATCGCTTTCATACAAAAAATGATGACAAAAGACGACAAAAGAATGATTTATTAACGTCAAAATACAGCAAGTTTACCACACCAGACTCCATCTTGGCAATTTTTGATAGAAGGAGAAAATACATTGCAATAGTATTCAGATAGCAGGTGGAGAAGCCGTGTAACCTGAAAAAGTGGCAGCTAACCACAAACAAAACAATCAGACAGATTATTACAACGATAAAGTGCCGGATTGAAATAAATTAAATAAAATCAAATTTGTTTTATCTATCTATTAATTTTGCAAATTCGTTCAAAAATGTTTACGGCACAAAAAGCGCCTTATTCCAAAATATTACATGAATTCTCTATAAAAGAGTTGTGTTTTTTGCTTTATAAGGTACTGTAAATTAACCAATCGGAACGCAAAATTCTTAAGCCATAAAGGCAAAAATTGTACATGTATCATCGCCTTTATTCAACGAAAATTCTTCATTTAAAGTTTAGAAACTAATTTATTTTCTGATATTAGTGCCATCTAGGTTAAAGTAGTAGCGTTAGAGATAGTTTTATAACAGTTTCTGTATAGCAGATTTAGTAGGCTAGAACAGCACCGTTAAGAATATTACTTCTGTATAAATCTAGGCGAGTCTAGATTGTTTGATCAGAATAAAAATACGAGTGCAGCGAACACAAGGAAGGAGTTATGTGGGAGATTCGGTACGCGAAATATTAGAATCGTAAGTGATTGGCGGGCAAATAATAAGTAGTGTTAAATACAAGTGATGAATGCCGCTCGGTGGCGAAGTGGTCAGCATGCTTGCTCCAGCGACCGGAGGTCCCGGGTTCTCGATTCCCTGTGGTGACAAGGAAAAAATGGGAGCGGCTAAAAATCCCATAAGTGCAAAATTCCGTAAATCTATTTAATCCCGTATTCCAAAATCCCGTGTTTCAAAATACAGTTATAAAATCTCGTATTCTAAAATCCCGTATTTTAAAATCCCGTAATTAGAAAATCTTATAATAAAAACTCTGTTTATGATTCGAGTCATTTCGTAATGCTAATCATTCAAATTTATTTATTTTAATTATTATATAAACATTCAGTTAAGCATTACGCTATGCGCAATACGCTTCAGGTATTCTAATTTTCCAAGGCTATTTCGTTTTTTCATCACTCTTTTTATTTTTTTGTTCCTACAAAAACGATTGTGTGGTAAATCATTCACACACACACACACACACACACACACACACACACACACACACACACACACACACACACACACACACACACACACACACACACACACACACACACACACACACACACACACACACACACACACACACACACACACACACACACACACACACACACACACGCACACACACCAATGCACCTAGAAGACAAGGCAATACTGCTTGTTACGTCATCAAATTTATGTCTAAATAAATACATAACATTTAAGGGTTTAACGAAATGTTTAATTTTTGATAGTAATATAATATTTAAATTATTTTTTTACCAAATATAAAAAACTCGGATCATTTATTTGACTTTAAAGCTATACCAAAGATTGAAATCGTCGACATAAAATGACGTCATACAGTAAAATTTTTAAAGCAATGAGGCCATTAGTATCTAGGTGCACTGCACACACACACACACACACACACACACACCAATTCAAGCCGTCATGAGACATGTTACAAGAGCCTGTGATGCAGCAATGCCAAGAAGAATGGTGGATAATCGTAGAAAACCGGTCTTCTGGTGGAACGACGAGATATCGGAATTGCGTAAAAGGTGCCTGAACGCAAGAAGGCGATTCCAGCGTACTAGACATGTCGAAAACTCTCCTCTTCGACAACAGTACTGTAAAGCTCGATCGGAACTCAAACATGCCATTAAATTAAGTAAACGAAAATGCTTTCGCGAACTGTGCGAGGAGATCGACCGCGATCCCTGGGGTAGATCCTACCGATTGGTGATGAAAAAATTCAGAAGCAATTACGCCTCTGTTCCCACATGCCCGACAATGCTGTCTGACATACTAAGTCACCTGTTCCCGCAACAACCCGATAGTGTATTAGAAGTACTAGGCAACGAGGAGGATGATGTACCACCGGTTACTGAGGAGGAGGTTCTGAAGGCATGTGGCAGAGTGGGTAACAATAAAGCTCCTGGCCCAGATAACAATTCGAATATTGCATTGAAGTCGGCGGTTAAAGCATACCCAAACTTATTCACGGAAGTATATACTGCATGCTTAGTTGAGGGGGTGTTGCCTAGTAAATGGAAGGAACAAAGACTGGTATTGTTGCCAAAAGGAGATAAACCACCAGGTGAGCCGTCCTCCTGGCGTCCAGTCTGTCTATTGGATACGGCTGGCAAAACCCTAGAGAGAGTTGTATGTGACCGGCTACAAGAGGCTATAGTTAGAGCAGGAAACCTGGCAGAGCATCAGTATTGCTTTCGAAAGGCGCGCTCAACAGTGGATGCGGTTAAAGAAGTTGTAGATACGGCGCACCAGGCGATATCCGGTTCTCGATGGCTACGTGGTAGTAAAAAATACTGTGCCATAGTTACATTGGACGTGAAAAACGCATTCAACACGGCAAACTGGAGCTGCATATTAAGCGCACTTACACGGATGAAGATACCGAAGTACCTGCTGAGACTAGTTTCTAGCGGACGACAACGCGATTGTAGTTGTCGCAAAACACAGAGAGGAAGTTGTGGAGATCTGTAATAGGACGGTTAGACTTATTAGACAATGGTTAACGTCTCCTGGGCTGCAACTAGCAGAACATAAAACAGAAGCTGTTCTTATTACTAGCAGAAAAGTAATGAAGAGCGTAACCTTAGAGATTGGAGCCCAACAAATTGTTAGTCAACCATCCATCAGGTACCTAGGGGTAATGATCGATGCCAGATTGTCATATAAGCCAGATTGTCGTATATATAATGCGGCACTAGCACGAATAATGCCTAATACAAGAGGGGCGCGGATGAGCAGCAGAGTTCTCCTCGCCAATGTCGTTACATCGATAATGATGTATGGGGCACCAATTTGGATCAACTCGTTGGAGAAGGATATCTATAGGCAAAGAGTAGCATCAGTTCAGAGGCTAAGCACTCTGAGAGTATTATGCGCATTTCGGACGGTGTAAGACGCTGCGTGTGTTCTTACGGGAATGCCCCCAATAGATCTTCTGGCCAAGGAGCGCCAAACCACTTACCTGCGTCGTGGTCAAGGAACAAAAGCAGAGAACCACCGATTAGCACGGGCTGAGAAGATCACTGTATGGCAGAGAAGATGTAGTGAGTCGACGAATGGTAGATGGACCTATCGCCTGATCCCTTACATCGAGGTGTATCTAAACAGGCGACACGGAGAAGTGGATTACCATCTTACGCAGTTTCTGACGGGTCATGGTTGCTTTAGATCATACCTGTTCAGATTCAAACACGAAGAGCCACCAGATTGCCCTTTATGCATCGAAGTAACAGAGAATGTAGAGCACGTAGTATTCGAGTGTCCACGATTCATTGAGGAGAGAAGCAGTATATGTGCACGTGGGGTCCAACTAACACCGGAAAACATACTGGAGTTTATGCTGGCATCTGAAGATGGGTGGAATGCCGTAAGTGGAAGCGTCTCACGGATAATGGGAGAGTTGAGACGCCTCGAAAGAAGCAGAAATTCAGTGAGGAGTTAATCCCAGCCGAGCAGCGAAAGCTGAGCCTGCCTCGCGAAGTAATACCTAACGGTAGTTCCACGGGGCCGAACGGCATGGTTTACCGGGGGTGGTGGTTTAGTCGGTAAGAATCCGACACTATCACGTGTTTGATATATGGGTTCAAACGTGAAGCCTATCGAAGGTTCCCCTCCTCCGCCCATAAAAAAAAAAAAAAAAAACACTTACACACACACACATACCATAAAATGGAGTGTATTCATAAAAGATTATTATTTTATTCGTATTTATTACCCCACAATCCAAAATCCCGTATTAACCATGACACATAGGCATCAGGGTTAATACGAGATTTTAGAATCGGGATTTTGCTTACGGGATTTTGGATTACGGGATTTTAGAAACGGGATTTTGCCATACGTGATTTTGGAATACGGGATTACATACCTAACCCGGAAAAAATTTCACGGCTGGGGCGGTATGTTGTACCATCACTTCGAATCGAAATTGGAAAAAAGTCGAATGGCGGTATGTTGTATCATTTTCGAAAAGCAAAAATGATACAACTTTCACTTTTTCGATTTGATTTTTTTCGAATTCGACTTTTTTCGAATCGAAGTGATGGTACAACATACCGCCCCTGGTTGGAACAATGTATTAATCACTCATTATCCGAAATGAAAATTTGAATACGAAACATCATCTGGGGCGACCAAATCCCTTGATGGGATGTAGTGCTAGAGAGAGAGAGAGAGTTAAATGATAGTAATGGTGTAATTAAAAATTGTAAGTTTTGTGTTAATTAAATGTTGTGATTTAGTGTTGGTAAAATAATACCCCATTTACATGCGACCGACATTTTTCTTCGATAAATTTTTGTAGGTAAATAAGAAGCATTCGCTATATAAAAATATTTAATGTGCGAGAAAGAAAGAAATATGTATATATAGTAATGTCACAATTTTTTTATAGCATTATTGTTAATTTATTTTTAATTAATCAAAATGCGAAATTTACATTTTTATCTACGACGTTTGTTTTTATCAAGAATAATGAATATAAAAAAAATTGTTAGTTTTAAAACTGTTGGCATAAAAATACTCGGATCGAATATATTTTATGGCAACATTTATTTTTATGGCAACATTTTATACCTAGTGGTTTAGGCAGCGTAGTGGCTTAAAATTATTCTGCAAAACATTGTTGGGAAATAATTCTTTTCTTGTCTCTCGTGTGCAAAAAGTCAATGTTATATCTCTTTCATTTTGCGGAAGGAAATATTGGTCGCATGTAAAAGAGGTATAATAGTGGGAAAGTTATTGTCGGAATATTTCGGGAATATTCCAGTGGTGGCGTATGAATTTCACAAATATTTGGAAATTATTCATAGATTAGTTTTGGTATTTTCGGGAATATTCCGGAAATGGTATAAAATACGATAGTCGGTGTTGCAATTATATAACGATATTCACAATCCGTGATATACGGTGTCACAGTGATACGGAGATATTCAAATAGAATTGAGTGATTTTTAAACAAAAGTTTAAAATTACGCCGTGTTTTTTTATTAGCGCCCGATAGATGTATCCGGAGCAGCCAATTTTCTATATAATTAATTTATTTAACTCTAAACTAAGATTTTTCATTCAACTTGGAAGTTAAAGATCGATAAAAAAAATTTGCTCTACCTATTTATCGGGAGCCGCTATCGGGAGCGCTATCTATTTCCGGTCTGTTTTTTTATTACATCGGAGAGATCAGAGAGATAAAAAGAAAGCCTTTTCCGTTTTTTTATTTTATCGGATCGATCCGATAAATTTTTTTCGTTTTTTTATTTTCTCCGACCATTCTCAGATCGTCATTTTTCCATCTGAATTTTTTTTTCAGATAGTTCAGAGAAAATCTGGCGGACGCTATGGAAAATGGTAGTTAATAAATTAATTTATAATTATTTTTATTAAATTAATTGTAAACTTAATATGTAATACGCTAATTTATTATGTTTTCGAGGTAGATACTCCAATTACATATTTTCAGTACAGTGTATATAAAACTCGGTAAAATGTCTTTTCAGATAAAATATTATCCAATTTGTTCGATAAATAATCTCTCTATTTTATCTGATATCTCGGATACAATAAAAAAACAGGCCATTCAATGAGAAATTTGGAAAGGCTTTTATTTTGTAAACTCCTGAAACCATTAGAAACTTACAGCGCATCCCCAATAGAATTCCTTTATGAAAAAAAGCTTGAGAAAAAAACAATTCTCAAGTTTTTTTTTATACTTTTCTGTAAGGAAAAAGTTAAAGGAATTCTATTGGAAATCTGCTGTTAATCTTACAATAAAAGTTTAAAACGCAGTAAGAAGAATTCTTGTTGTCAAAATAAATGATAATTAGTATATTTCTAGTGATAAATGTTTGTTTTACGGATGTATTAATTTTTCATTTTTATGGTATAGCGACACATAGCTGCAGTAGAAATTTTCCATTCGGGTCCGGATAGTGCTCGAATAATAAAACACGGATATATATATTGTTTCCATGCAGAGTTGAAAGTGGCTTGAGTTGGAGTTAGCGTTCATGGAAACAGAGTAGAGTTGAGTTTTCGTTAAATTATTTTGAACTCGACGAAACTAATGGGATTGAGTAGAGTTGAAATTCAAAATGGTGGCAAATGAAAAATTTTCATTTTAATGTCAAGGAAATTTATATTAAAAATTTTAAACCACAAATATGTATATTTAAAACAAAAAATTATTTTAAAATAATTTTCCGGGCATATAAAATTATACATAGAGTATTATTAGTCACAAATTAAATTAACTTTATCAAGCTTTACCAAAATTTCAACTCAACCTAACTATACTCCATGGAAACGATCAACACCATTTTGGAATTAACGAAAACCTAATTTCAGCTCAACCTAACTCCAACCTGGTTCATGGAAACATGATAATAGTCTTGAAAGGGCGTGGTTGAGTTCATTTTTAAAGTCATCATTTTAATGCTATGCGTCGTAATGTGAATTTGTATAAACTGGGGGCCAACCTAACTAAAATTTAAATTTTATTTACGTCTGTTTAGCGTTGAGTAGTTAAACTAAATAGAAATTAATTTTTTTATACATACTTCTAATAGTTATGTATAAATGGGGCCGTGTCATGATGCTATATATAGCGGCAATGCGTCAGACTATAGAATTCGAAATTTCGAACACATCCATCAAACTAAACGTCAAAACACGAAAACATTTTCACATTGCTGGATTTGGTATTAAAAAAATATAAATAATTTAAATAAAAAAAATTAAATGGGGAAGAAAGACAAAAATAAGAAAAAGGGCAAAGGAGCAGAAAAAACAGCGGTCAAAACCGACAAAAAATTGGCACTGAAACACAAAAAGATGTTAGCGAAACTTGGTGAGGTTAGAATTCCTTATCCACGCTAGTTTTGAAAACCATTAACATGAATATTTTTCTTTGTAGGCCGACATCGAACAAATTATAACTCAGTTCGAAGAAGATGAAAGAAAACGTGTCGAAACAGTTGAAATCGTAAGTGCACCACCCAGCTCTCGAGTCAATTCGGCTATTTGTGCTCATCCAGATAAGGAAGAGATCATTATGCATGGCGGTGAATTTTATGACGGCCAAAAAACTGTAGTCTATAACGATATGTACGTGTATAATGTGCCAAAAAATGAATGGAAGTTGATTAAAACACCGGCTGGACCTACACCACGGAGTGGACATTCAATGGTTAGCGTTGGCACGGATGGTGGTCAAATGTGGCTGTTTGGTGGTGAATATGCTAGTCCTTCTCAACTTCAGTTTTATCATTACAAAGATTTGTGGGTATTTCGACTCAATGGTAAAAAATGGGAAAAAATTGTTGCACAAAATGGACCAAGTCCAAGAAGTGGCCATAGAATGGTGCTTTCTAAAAAGCAACTAATAATTTTTGGAGGATTCTACGATAACAATCAATCTTATAAATATTACAATGACGTTCATCTATTTTCGTTAGAGACGTATACTTGGAACAAAATTGATTTGATAGGATCAGTCCAACCTGCACCTCGGTCTGGATGCTGTATGGCCGCTTCAAATGATGGTAAAATATTAGTTTGGGGTGGTTACAGCAAAGCAGTCGTTAAAAAGAAGTTTGATCGTGGTATTACACACGTCGATATGTTTTCCTTGATTCAAGATTTGAAAACTGATCCGAGCGGCTCGAAATGGAGATGGACACAGGTGAAGCCAGGTGGTATGCGTCCTCCGCCAAGAGGTGGTGTCAGTGTGGCTACAGCCCCAAACGGCAAAGGATATGTATTTGGTGGTGTATTGGACACAATTGAAGATGAGGAGGAGCTTCAAGGTCAATTCAGTAATGAATTGCATTCCATCGATTTAAACAATCTATCGTGGAGGTTAATTGATGTAACCGGGAAAAAACCAGTTAAAAAGAAGAATAAATGTGATGTTGATATGGGAGAGGCATCGTCAGCGCCAGAAACTAAAACTGTTACAACAGACGGTGTTTTCACAATGGTTATCGGTGAAAGTAAAAGTAGTAGTTCTTCGACCTGCGAGAAATCAGAAACAAATAATGCAAACCATCCGTCACCCAGAATGAACTCCGGATTAGTTGTATGCAAAAATAATCTATATTTGTTTGGCGGAATAGTCGAAGAAGGTAGCAAACAATTTACGCTTTGTGACTTTTACAATATTGATCTTCATAAGTTTGATTCGTGGAAAACTATCATTCCAAATACAATAACTTCGAAGGATTGGTTGGGCTCAGACAGTGAAGACAGTGGCTCGGAGGGTGAAAATGCATCCGACTGTGAGGATGAAAGTGATTCTGATGAATCGGATTCTGATTCGTCGGAAATGGATACCAATTAAAAATTTTAATTTAAAAATAAAATGAATTGTTTTGCTCTACTTTCAATTTGAATGTTTTTTTTGTACCAAAATAAAATGTCTAGTTGACCAAAGAAACAAACCCTTGTCATTAGGGAAATTTTATCGTGTTTGGCAATACTAAATACTTGTCAACAAAAATAATTTTGGGCGTGACATTTCTGCTGTACTGTTGTAGTACAATCAAAATGTTTTATGTTTAAAAAGTACATATAATTATTGTAAACATGTATTTTTCAACTGATAAGAAGTGCCTTTTATCTTTATTAGTAATATTTAATAGTATTTTAAGTTTAAATGGTTAGTAGGATATTGCGCATTGGATGGAAAACTGCATTAGAGTGAATCAACAGTTGTTTTCACAACCACCAAGAGTAAAGCCCAGTTTTTAATTTAACAACTCATTTCAGCTCAACACAAATTTGAATCTACGAATAAGAATAACACAATAAAATGGTGTACGACGAGCCTAGAGGAAAAATATAAATGTGAAAATTTCTCGATCGCCGTGGAACGTGATCTTGCTTACTTTGAGGACTACTACTATCATCTGACATGTCATCACGGATTTAATGCCGAAGAATGCATTCAGTTGATCTATAATGATAACGCGCAAATAATGAGTTTAGACGCTGGTGAGATTTTCTTAGCTGGTCGTCACCATTCATTGATACCCTTAATGCGGGAGGCCTATGAGGGTGGATTTACTTATTTCTATTCCGTGGCTGTGATTAAGAAAGATACACTTCAAGATGTCACGAATATACAACAATTAAGAGGTAAAAAAGCTTGCTTTGCTGGTGTCGAAACGTATGCTGGATGGATGCTTCCAATTTTTACACTTCAACAATATGGGGGTATGGAAATTATCGACTGCAATAATCATGTAAAGAATGCGATTAACTTTTTTGGTGAATCATGTGCGGTTAACTCTCTCATAAATCGTAACAATCCAATCGGAGACAATTCCGATAAATTGTGTGCGTTATGTACTGGTAAAATACCAGGAGGTAAATGTAATGCTGCTGATCCCTACGCTGGATACGAAGGTGCATTTAGATGTCTCCTAGAGGCAGGTGATGTTGCTTTTCTAAAACATATGACGGTTCATGAAATGCTAGCCAGTAAACAATTTCGTAAGTATAATATAACTAAATAAACCTCTTTAATTTCGGATACGATTAAATCATATTTCAGAAAGCGTTAGTGAAGAACGATTCGAATTGCTCTGTACAGATGGTTCCCGGAAACCTCTTCACGAATATCGCCAATGTAATTGGGGATCAGTACCATCAAACGCTTTAGTGATTTCGTCGGGCAAATCATCGGTTGAACGAAAAAATTATCAACAGTTCTTTAAAAAGGCTATGAGCCAGTACTCGCCGGGTGTAAAAACAACTATGGCTAACACGACCCGCCAATTTGATGAAAATCGCTTTGATGAGCGCTACAATCCATACGATACAAGTCGAACAACAAGTACAACAACAGATCGATATTTTTCATACAATAATCGAGACGATCGAACTGAACGAGAAAATGATGATTTGAATGGCAATGAAACACAGTTGTATGAAAAGTTTCAGATGTTCGAATCGGAAAGATACGGCGGACGATTAAATTTACTATTCCAGGATGCCACCGAACGGTTAGTTCCGATTCCGGAAGAGGATCAACTATTTGAAAAATATCTGGGCAATTCTTTGGATGTTATTTTTGGTATCCGCCAATGTCCAGTAGGCCGAATGGTTTTATGTGTTACATCCGATGCGGAATTGAGGAAGTGTGCTAAAATGGTAACGGCTTTAAAAGCCCAACTGATCAAACCCGAAATGATATGCTACAAAGCCCATTCACATATAAACTGCATGCAAGCTATACAATCAGGTGTAGCGGATGTTACAGCTCTAGATGCCAGTGATGTTTATACGGCTGGATTGCGTTACGATTTAATTCCTTTCATGTCAGAAATTTACAGCTCTGGCGATCCTGAATATTATGTGGTCGCAGTTGCTAAAGAACAAGACGCAACAACCGAGATTACATATCTTCGAGGTAAGCGCACATGTCATACGGGAATTAATACTGCAGCTGGTTGGGTATATCCAATGGCCTATTTAATCTCAAATGGTTGGATACGTCCATACGGTTGTGACAGTGTTCGGGCCGCAGCTGAATATTTTAGTAAATCATGTATTCCTGGAGCATTGTCGAACGAGTACAATGTAGGAGTTCCCTATGATAACTTGTGCCACTTATGCCACGGTCCAAGTTTCAGATTTTGTCGTCGTGACGCATCTGAAGATTATTTTGGACATTCAGGAGCTCTAAAATGTTTGGTAGAAGGTGGTGGTGATGTAGCCTTTGTGAAACATTCAACTGTAGCTGAAAATACAGGCGGTAAAAACAAAGAATGGTGGGCCAGAAATTTGTTACCGTTTGATTTCGAATTATTGTGTCCCGATGGAACCAGAGCCTATATGAAAGATTATAAAAAATGTAATTTGGGTAAAGTTAAGGCAAACGCAATTGTTACGCGTGGCGGAGATGGATACAGCGAATTGCAAATCGCAGCTTACATTAATCTGTTCGTTTACGCCCAACAATTATATGGCCGTCAAGGTGCCGATGAATTCAGTTTCAACATGTACTATTCAGAACCACCACACAAAGATCTTATATTCCAAGACGAAACGCGTAAACTTCAAATTATAGAACGTTCAAAGCGTCGTTACGATTTATATTTAGGCAAGGACTTTATGCGAGCCCGTCGTATAACGGATTGCTATGCAGGAGCCAATACTGTTAAGGGTTTAAGTTTCGCAACATTATTAACATTCATTTTACTATTATTAAATAGTAGATATTAGAAAGCAATCTCATTACAGCTAAAGTGTCGCTGCACAAAAAATTATATTTAAGTTACAAATTTAGAGAATTTTAACATTCTCTCCAAAATTAACGATCCGTCCATAAATAGTAGTTTTGTAAATTTATAGTTAAAGTATTTATGTTACATTAATTTGTTAAATGTAATATTATTTTATAATAAATTTTAAAGAAACAAAAATGTACCTATTCTCTTATTTTTGGCTTGATTCTTGAAATTCAGTTTTTTGGTTGACTTGTAACGGTTTTTCTTGATTGTAAGATTGATCATTTATTTTATGGCAAATTAAGGCGCTTTCGACTTATTATCTCTAAAGCTTTGTTTAAAGAGAAGTCTGATGCTTATTAATACATATTACACCCATATATAAAAAATAGTGCTTATATTATAGTAGTGGTACTGGAATAAAATACATATATGTAATTATGGTATTGGTAATTAAAACCAAGAGAGAATGTGTTGAAAGTTTTGCACATTTGCATAATCTCTTGAATAAATAAAATACCAGCACACCCTATAAAAGAAGTGTTTGCTCGAACGACATTCCAAAGGTATAACAGAGCAAGCAATATTGTAAAACATTTCACTTTTACTATTGTGTATTCTACCTATCTCCCTTCAACCAATGCATTTTCAAACAGCTTTTTAGCCCATCCAATACGCAGACGTGGGATTGTAAATGTCATAAGGAACGGAATAACGACCCGACCAGTTTTCTTTAGTTGTAGATTTGTATTTTGACAATTGACAGTCAAATTGGAATAAAGTTGTTAATTTAAATTTAGTAGTGATTTTTTTATTTAGTCATAGTTCAATAAAATCTTTATATAAAAATGTCAGTTAATTTAAGAACAGTGTACGCTTTCGCCAGAGAAATTCACCCAAAAACAGTGAATGAGGAAATACAATATGGTACAGCCGGTTTTCGTACAAAGTAAGTTGAGCCTTCAAGTGATATAAAGAAATTTCTTAAAAAGTAAAGAAATTAAACCAAAAATATTAATTAAACTTGTATTAAGAAACAACCAGATTGGCAGATAAACACATTATTCCTTTGTTAAGTGATAAGATTACTAATGCGATACAGAAATTGTAATATTTTTGTACATATTCGACTTTGAGTGAATGATGTGATATTTAATAAAGTAAAGTTAAAGCAAGAAACCTCGACTCCACTTTAATAAACGAATTGTTAGTGCATTGCAACTCTTACTCAGCAGAATAAAGACATAGAATTAAAGGAATACATATTTCAATTATATGTACATGGATTACTAGGGAAATGCAAACCGTTTTTATGTTGTGGGTGGGTCGGATATTACACATTTACCAATTTATTTTACAAATCATAAATCAATAAAAATATTGTATGAACTTCACATAAAAATATGTAAGATTTCGCGTTTTAGTATATCTAGTTTATGATAAATTGTAAGTACAAATAAAGGTTTTAATATTTTCTGTTGCAACAGTTTTCACTGATCTTACGGTTGCAATATTTTTCTGTTTCCGGACAAAACCGTTTAATGAAAATTTAATTAAAATCAAGTTAAATAAAAATTTCATTCTTCACTAATAATTTTCCGAGACGATGATGGTCCTTTTCGTTATAAATAAACTGGCAGTTTTTGTTAGTTTGACTCACATACTCTGAGGAATGTAAAATCTCCCATTCACACGCGGTTTTTTGTATTTGGCATTTTTTTCAAGCCAAACTAGTTTTATTATGTTTTGTTCTGCTCTCTCTTAAATAAAATTTTAACTAAAATGAGTCAAAAATGTCCTTGAAATATTTTTATTTCATTTATGTTTCAGCCGTGCTACATGTAGTCTCATAAGACCGGCTTCACCTTACTTTCCCTTTTACTTACAAAATCCGTTTTAAGTGCGACATTAAATTTTTCGGTGAATCCGAAATGAAAAAATAGAAATGAAAATAAAAAAATTTAGGGCCATTTTTGAGATGTAGATTTTTGTTTAAATGTTATTTTCGAGAGAACAGAATAAAACAACACAAAAAAATTGGTGTTTTAATATAAAATAAGAGGTTAAATAATTAACAATAAAAATCTATTGCGACGTAGTTTGAAACCGAAATTAAAATCTCGTGTAGCTTGGATGTTTGAGTTGTGGTGTGGTTGAACAGAAAATTTGTTTAGTCGCAATTAAAACTTGTATCATAGGTAAACGGGGAAAGGAACGAGGAAAAATCCGGTATTTTTTTTTCTCGTGTGCCATCGCTCAATCAATATTTTCTCTTATCACATTGAAACATCACTATTGTGTCCTATCCTAAATTTTACGACTTCTTCATTCTTGTTAAATTTATTTATGGTTATCTTAAAATAATTTATCGTAAAATGAATTGATCTGAGATAGCTGATCAAACATAACATGACCTCCTGTCCAAGGGCTGACATAGAGTTCTGCAAGGCTTAGATAGTCTGCGTAAAATGCTTCGACTCCAAAAAACCAAAACAGTACGTAAACAATTTAATTAACTTATTAACGAAATATTTATAATAAATTTTAAATTTGTAAATGCTTTATTCCCCCGAACATTAATATAACACTTAAATATAAACTGAGATGAACTTTTTTGTGTAGTAAAATAATCCATTGGATATAATGATCGAGATTTTCCACACCTTATTCCTTATTAAAGAAAATATCACTTATTAACTGGTACGCAGGAACGAAAATATGTTGCAGGATAGCTAATTTTATTGTTGTAAACACAAAGTAATCCTCGGATAGGGAATATTCAAACTATATGGGATGTTAGATACTCACTAACCACTCGTAAACATGATATAAGATGGTTCAGATTATTATTTCAATCCACTTTATAGAAACGCAACACAGAATAGGAAATCTTATTTCTAGTATTGTGACCATTGTACTCAGCTCATGCCGTCTCTCGCCACTTCAATAGAATTAAATCTGTATCTTACAAAAATAAATTAAATTTTTATAAATGCACTCCTATTTAAAATCCAATATTAAACAATTTTGCCACAGAATATATATTATCCAGAAGCGCCATTGAGTAGACCAAGAAAAAATTACCGATCGACCATTTTACTACCTTTTTTTACGACTCTTGAACTGTAATCATTTTAATATTTATTAATATTTATATTAATATATTTAATGACCCTCTGATGGAGTGCAGAATTCAGCGCCGACCCACCGTCCATGTGAATGTACAGGTTGACATGGAGCTTGCAATGTGCAGGTGGTATACTGTAGTTGTGTGAGTAGGTGAATGGGTTAATGATGTGGCGTGAATGCGTGGTGGTATCACAATGGGCCAAAAATGGCCTAAGTGTCAACCACTGAAACCTAACCTAATAATCTATTTAATATATATTTCAAATTTAAAACTCAAAAATAACAATAACAAACAAAAATAAATAGAATTTTTCTTTCTATTGGGTGCCCCTCAAACAATTTTTCCTACCTTTTCGCGAAGCAAGGCCAACAAAATGATTCAATATTTTTCCATACAAAAATAGCGTTATGACGTTTCTGTCTATTCTGTGGTTCTGCCATATATTCTAAATTGATTTTCGATAAATTGTTCAATTTTTTAAAATACATAATATACATACGAAAACTCGCTTATAACGTACGGTCAATGATCAATAATGTAAGTACGCTTTGAACGAGGTGTACATTAAAGGCACCGCATCCCAAAAATACTAATAACTAAGTTAAACTAATCTTCCTAGTAAATTTGAATAAATCAGTTTACATACCGAAGATAAAAAGTTAAACTACCGGAATAGTTTGTTACACAACTTCACATGATTTATGGTATCAAAGATTATCGACAAGTCCAACATAACTGTAAAATGCAATAAATCAATAGCACGTCTTATATCACAGGTGAACTGACGCAATGCATATGTGCAAAATACTGCAAATACTTAGTTCATAATTTGGTGTGCGACAATTTCCAACATATCGGGAAAATAATATAAGATATTATGAAATAATGTAAGATACCTATTTAGGATTGAATTTAGATCAATACTTATACTTCACAATTCATATTAATAAACAATTAGGAAAAGCTAGGAATATGATGGGGAGGTTAGGGAAACTGTTCTTTAACAGAAATATATTTATAAAAACGAAACTAATTTGTTATCAAACACTAATTAGACCACTGCTAACATATGCATGCCCAATATGGTTTAATATGAGTGCCGCCTACATGGAAAAAATGAGAGTATTTGAAAGACGATGTCTGAGAGCTTGTACATCACAATACAGAGAAATAAATAATACACATAAAATGATATCAAATAAAAGATTATATATTAAAGCGAATATAACCAGAATAGACTTATTCATAATAAATACGATACGTCGGCATATTAAAAGAGCTACAAATGATGTTGAACATTCCACGATCTCGTCTCCATACTTACTTCCGGATATAACTCAAGCATATACTTTTGAAAACCAAATTCCAACTCCTGAAATGTTTACTACAATGGATCATAACAATGTAATACAATTATCAGACGGTACACCTATATTATATCATACCTTTAGAAGAACGAATAATAAAAATATAAAAATAGATGACATAAACAACCCAGAATTAACAAGATACAAAATAGATATGTTAAGCAACGATAAAAATTATTATATTTCAAATTTAAATAAATACCAATTCTGGTGGAAAGACAGATTAATGTGAAAATCAAAGCAAATTAGAAAAATTATAAAGATCTAACTTATGTAATAAATGTAAATAACTTGAAGGTGGAGGGTAGTATTTAGGCGTTTTTAGCTTTATAAGTTAAATTTAGTAAGAATTAGTTTTATATCCAATTTCTAATTCGAAGGTAAAGATTTATAATAATAAACAAAACAAAAAAATATATAAATATAATATTTATATACATAAAATGATGAAAGATATAGAATATAATAAATAAAAATTATTAAATTTTAATGAGTCCTGAAATTGGCATATTAAAAAAAAAAATAAGTATTGATAAATTATAGTTTGTTTCAAATAGCTTTAAGATTACAAAAAAAACAAATGTTATATTTAAATGGATTAATAAAAGCTAAAATTATAAAATTAAAAAAAATATTTTGTAACAATATTATTTACATTTTTCAATGTAAATCAAATTATGTAAAATTTGAGGCAGGAGAATCCTGATGAAATTAAGAATATGTTGAATTAGGTACGGTTCATGGTTGATCACCGACGACGTGCGTTACCACTTAAAGATTTCCGAAAGGCTCCAAGATACAGAAGTGGGTTACGGCTTTTTATTTAGGCAAACGATCACGATGTTTTTGTATTTTCTAGTTTAGGTATCTTTGTACATGTTTTGAACGATTTTAAATGACCCAAACCAATAAAAAAATTCAAATGTATTAAATCTCCAGACTAATTCAAATTGTTCTTCATTAATTTTCAAATATCGTAAATAAATATTTTTTATTTTGCATACAAGAGAGGGATCTCAACTGTTTTCAGGCTAAAATAAAAACAAGTGTGAAAACATTTTTCTATTAAGGTCTCTGTGGTTGCGATTACCTCAGTTTGATGAAAATCTATGTACTTCAAGCAAACTTCAAAGCGTAAGAAACGGATTTTTTTTTCAGAAACAGAAAATAGTAGGCCATATCAGGTGAGTACGCAGAATAGTTAGTTAAATTAAACTATAATTTGCGCGTTGTTTTGATGCATAAGCACGTTCGTTTCTTCCAAATAAGCCCTATTTCTGTAATTGGTGTCTTCAACTGATAATAACATCGATTCGAAGGTTGTCCAGGACAATTTTAAATTCTGCTACCTACTTTTTCAAGGGGACAAATGTTGCGGCAAAGTCCTACATGTCCCCTCCTCCTCTGCATTGTCTCTAAGAACTTAAACGTGTTATTCGTTTTTTTAAGCACCGACATCAACTGATAAACTACCTGTTATACAACAACAGAGTGTCTTAAATGTCTGAAATTTCTATCGGCTTTCCACAGCTGTTGAAGGTTATGTACTATAATGGCATGTACTAAAATGGCAGTCATAGAATATGTAACGGCTCTATAAACGTAAGATTTGTTCTATAACTTTGCAGCACCAAATTGATGATGTAACGTTACATACCAAGATTTCGATGGAGGTTTTTAATGAAATACACGTACAGTCGAAACAAATAGTTTCTTTGCGATATACACTGAAAAAATATTGTTCTTAAGGTATACAAACGAATATTGCCAACTGCACTAAAATGTACAAACATATCAAATTTGGTCAAAAAAAATCGTAGTAACATGGGCCTTGGCTAGGATAGGAATCAGACATATATTCCAGTATTTCCTGATGATCTAAATAAACACAATTTTCAACCTGATATACAATAGGGGCGGTATGTTGTACTATCACTTCGAATCGAAATTCGAAAAAAGTGGAATGGCGGTATGTTGAATCATTTTCGAATCGCGATAAATGATAAAGTTTCATCATTCAAAACCAAAGTTAAAATAAATGTTGCTGACATTTCATTCTAGAAAAAGTATTGCAAGATTAAAAACGATAAAAGCCGAAAATGATACAACTTTCACTTTTTCGATTCGACTTTTTTCGATTCGAAGTGATGGTACAACATACCGCCCTAGATTTAGTTTTTGTGTGATCACCTTTGATCAAGGGCGGTATGTTGTACCATCACTTCGAATCGAAAAAAGTCGAATCGAAAAAGTGAAAGTTGTATCTTTTTTGCTTTTCGAAAATGATACAACATACCGCCATTCGACTTTTTTCGAATTTCGATTCGAAGTGATGGTACAACATACCGCCCCAACTGTATAAAGTGATTAATTCAGTGAATAGTGCACGTCTGTAGATTTTCCCCAAACATTATTTTACAAAAGGATTAACAATCGCAAAGTTGCGATTTATTTTTAACGTAATTTTACTATGGAAAGTATCACCAATTCCTCTTATAGTATTTATAAAATCGTAAATAAATAAAAATAAATACAACATAAATAAAGGCTAAAATCGTAATAAACCAATCTAAAATAATAATTAATAATTGTTAAAAAAGATAAGCTGAATTCTGCTAAAATAATAATACTAATATTGAATAGCCGGCACAACACAGAAATCTAATAGATTATACTAAACTGTATACTAAATACTGATTATATTAAAAAAAAAAAAATAAGAAATACTATGAACCTGGCAGATACAAAAATTATTCTAAGCAGAAGACTGAATTAAAAAAGGCGTTTTTGTGAATTAAAAATGAGAAATAAAGCTAAAAATTTTTGGAATCACGAATTAAAATTGTTCCTAATTTTTGATATATGACCATTTTTAATCCATTTTTGACGAGCGTTTTTATTTCATCTTTTCTAATACGTGTAGCCGCAAGTCTACAAAGAAAGGTTTACTTTCAAAATATGTACGTTAATTCTAATTACGTATTTAAAATACTTAAGCCTTAAAGCAGTCCTACTTACGAAATATAATTCACAATGAACTAGCTACTCTAAACTATAAGTTATAAGATATTACTTCTACAAATAAAAATACTTAGTTCCTTGAAATTACGGCCCTAATCAATCGATGTTTTATGGCCCTAGGGAAACCTTACCTGTTTTTAAAAATTCTATAAAGTCTACTATTACATATTAATAAACAATGTATAACACGCCAATGTGTTGTGTTGCCCATAAACTACTTTGAATATGTAGGTATTTAATAACTAAATTAAAAAGCGAATGTGGTTTTATTTAAAAATAGTCACAAAATTTTATTTTCTGTATGCATGTACAAATTTAACGCCCGGAAACCTGTTTTCTTATGCTTAAAGTTATTTTGTTCTTATTAAGTATGTGATAACTTGCTGAAAACACAAATATTTATTATAATATAATAATTTGATAAGAAACAGCCAAAAAATTATTAAAAATATTTGCGATAATTAATTTGTGTGTACACAATTTAAGAAAATTAAAATTAAGCTATCGGCTAAATATAGACTTACAATTTTCTTAGCTCTCTCTACATACTGGATTTTTGTAATGGGTGTTAAATAAATTTGGAATGTCTCAACTCTTGTCTATAAAAACGTGTGACTTTAGAAATATTTTAGAGTGTAATAAATGGCCCCTTAAAATATTTCACAAATAAATTTCTTGACTTAATTAGTCAATATTCCAAAGAATTTTACTTGAATGGCCTACTTATGTTATTGCATGATCTTTCATTTGTGTTGCATAAATGTACATAAATACGTAACGTTTAGTAAGATATTATAGACGCGATTAAACTAAATATATAGTGGCTCCAATATTTGCTGACCTCGAAAATTCCATTAACCTATCTGATGATAAATCATAATTTGCATTTTCATGATCACCCATTTTATTCAGTATCCTTACACATTATCCGCCGTCCTTGAAATCAATCACTTAGACTAAATTAAATAAGAGTTTTCCGGACATACATAAAGTGTTAATTTTGTGATTATTATTTTACATTTTATTTCTACCATTCGTATTTTCCCATGTGTGTAAACGTTCCAATTGCTTTCGACGATAAAAATTCTACATGGATGTAGAAGTAGCTATACGTAAAACGAATGACAGCGTGATATGATGAATCAAAATATTTTTGACTATACTATTTCTATTTAACAGAAAAATGTATTAGTCACCGACCACGAGTCACGATATAAATAAAGTGAATCAATAGTTATGGTTAGTACATTGACTTTAGGAATTTGGCGCGTTTATTAGATAAAATTGGTCGCTTTGTACGAGTACTATGGGGTTGATAATTTAAATATCACGTGACTTTTCGCTATTAATGGCTTCGAACAAGCGAACTGAATAGCACCGTGCATATTATGTGGCATATCAGATATCATTTATGTGTATATCAAGGGGAGCTGGACAATTATATTATGATAGTCCCACATTTAAACAGCAGTCTTATTCAACCTGTTTTAAAATTTGCCGCGACACATATTTAAATTTGTATTACTTTATTTAATAAATATGAAAACTATATTTAGTTATTTAAACAAACCATAGAGGAGGAGTGTAAAATAAAATGTCATTAGCATTCTAGGCGAGTTCTATATTTACAATTTTAAAATAGATTAGTGTATTGGCTGTAATTGAACGCACAACAATATTTAATCGTTAGTACCTATATTCGTATTTGAATTATAAAAAATGATGCTGCAAACAGATCATGATTTTCACGCACTTTAGGAACTAAATAGTAAGATTTTTTTCTACTTAAAAACCGTGATAAAGACGCACCCTACGACTGATGTCATTTCCATGTGACCAAATTCTTATCGCGAAAATTGCATTTCAAATGAATCAATAAAAATATATGATATAAAATGTCAGAATAAAAACAAAATTATCAAGTTAGGTAATGTGACCCTAAAAAATCTGGGACAGTAGGTATGTGAAACAAAGGTAAAATTCATAAATTTTATTCCCATTTTGTAAATTTCTTATGTTAACACTATAAAACATGTGTTTTTGATTTCTTTCATAATTTTAAAGTAAAATTTTCTTGAAAACACTGATTATCTTCTGAAATTCGACCCCCAGGTTGCCAAGTTACCATTAACACAACCAATATTACTATCGCCTCTTGAACAATCACAATAACATTTTTTTTAAATAAAATGCTTAATTTCGCAAAAAGTTAAATAGTTTATATTTATTTAACTTTATCCACTGTGAACAGTGAACACTGTGATATACTGCTGATGGTTATCTATTTAATATTTTCCTAATATTATATCGCCAAAAATCCATGATATTTCGTTTATCACACTTTCGCAGCTATTTTTGGCCTGTGGCTGTAACCAAAATATTACAAATCTTTAGTCATCAACTGCAGCTTTATAATGATACATAATGCGTGAGAATCCTCGTACTCGTTTACTGAAAATATCTCTTTATTACTATTTGTTTGAATCTCACTTAACATTTCTGGGATTTATACAGGATGCGTTTTTTAATAATTGACAGGCGTTTATGTCGGAAACGGTGCAAGTTATGAGAAAATTGGGAGATGTTTAGTGGTGATCTTGAATGACCTTGAAACTAATTAATTTGGAAATATTAACAAAAGTAAGTTTTTTTTAATTAGAACCTACCCCGTTGAGTGCACTTTTTCACTAAGAATGGTTTCAGGTATATGGGCAAAAATGAATCCACATTACAGCAAATCAATGTTCTCTAGTTTCTACACTGTTTCATTGTAACACCAAATAAACCTAAATAAGTTCAATTGTTTTCCGATTCATAAGCAAATTTGTAACTTAGGCTCTGCTAAAATGAAATTAAAAAGGGAAAAACAAAAGTGGTTTCATTATTTTTTTTTATTTTAGTAAATGTTCAAAATGTCGACATTTAATTTATTAAACGTTTTTCTCTTTTAAAATTATTGTGAGCTGCCCCCAATTCAGTTTCTGAAAATTTATTTAATTGTTTGTTTTATATTTTCTGCTGTGGTAGTAGGCAATCAAAATATACCAAGGTTTCTCACTTTTCCCCATAAATAAAAGTCCATACAAGTTAAATCTGGCGATATTGTGGGAAAAGAAGAAGCTCCATTAATGTAAGTTATGGCTATTCACACTACCGTCATCTTTAAATGTAGCTTGTTCTGTCCACATATGTTGAACGAAGTTTGAATTTTCCTCAATTCGTTGCCTGTTCTAATGACAAAATTTGGTCCTGTGATTCTACAGCCAGCACATCTACAACAATTTTCTGAGTCTCAGTGCGTCTTGCGTTGGATTTCCTGTGGTTCAGAGCTAACAAGTGAATACACCTATTCCAAAGTGGCGGTGATCTGAATACCGTTCAGCGTACAATTTAATCGCCTGAAGCTTTAAAATATTTTCTGCAACTGTTTAGTAAAGGAACATTATTTTATAATTACTTTAACTGAAGGCACTTTTTTACTTGATGCACTACTCTCACGATAATTTCCAAATATCAAAAGTTTAGTTACTAAATGAAAATGCAATTTTAAATAAGTACGGTTTTAACAAAAAAATAAATACGGGTTTTATACAAAGCTCTAATAAACTAACACGTCCACCATAAACACTCGAAAAAAAAAAAAAAATTGACAAAACACAACCTTTAAGGGGATTTTTATTTGATATATATTACGTAAAAATGGTATGATAATTTAAGTAATGCGTAAATTGTTTCAACTCTTCAAAAAGAGACAATAATTCGAAGGATGATCACGTTTTCCTTCAATTTTTTACAATAATATTTTATGCTGTCCCAAGGCAGTCACGCCAATTTGTACTAATCCAAGCACCGTTGCTTGAGATTGCAGGGCAGTCGTTTAAGTATTGTGACTAAAAGTAAATTTTATATTTTCCGGGGAGTATTTTTAGTCTGAAGGGAGCAATTTTTGCACCCATGTATTACTTGTATTATTAGCATATAAAAAGTTTTAATAGGATACAATTGTAATCATTTGAGCCACACTCATTTTACCTCTAGTTAAATGTATTGAAAAAGTTGAACATTGCAGGCCGAGTTGAGTAAAGATTATACGAAATAATGGACCAAACACCAGACACTTACCAATTCCTTAATCAAGTGTAAATTAGCAATCAGAAAAATTTATTTTCATGACTTTATGCTCGGAGAATAAATGAACCAAAACCTTTCTTGCGGATTTTTTAATTTGACAAGGGAGTTCGAAATGAATTAGCAGTAGTACAGAACTGATGAAAGCAGTAACTCCTAAAGTAGGACTTTCGATAGCACTGCATTGATGATGTAGTTTTTGGCGCATTATATCTCTGCCACGAGCTCTACATTTTAATATTGTTTATTGTCCCTAGATGGTAATTACACTACAGCTGACACAAAAATAAAATTACAACACTTAGATTTGGCGGCTTTAAATTTGTTTGCAGGGGAACTAAAACTAGGAAACAAATCGAACAATGGTGATCTTAAGGATGATGTAATAAAAGGAATTTGGCGAATGTTATAATTACACACTATTGCATTGTTAACGACGTTATAACGACGAGCTAAAGTTTTAAAAAAATATTTTCAAGAGCAAAAATCATTGATTGAGTTTAATTGGCTCAATACAATTTTTTAATTTATCTCTAATTACTTCGCATGTCAGACCCTAGTTTTACTTTGAATTTGGGAGGGACCAAGTTTATTATGTACATACATAATCTCGAATATGTTTTTCATAAAAATTTCTGGTAAGTATTTTTCGAGGTTTCCAAAATATCATTCCAAATATCCAATCAACAATTTTCATTATCCCAAAGAAAATATATTTTGGCTGCTGTAATTGTAGCAGTAGGTTGCTGTTTTCATAAACATCCCTTTAAGTGTGAACATTCGTCTGCAAATCACAAGTAAGTTTCCTTGTGAACTATAGAATTGAAGCAAACGTGAAATTATCACTGTTCTTGGTCAGCAACTTCGATGTGCACATAAATTAGGTAAACCAAATACTATATGTGAATATGTGTCTTAAAAAAATACGTATATTTCATTAAATTATATGTATGTGTAAGTTGGTCCCCTAATAAAACATTATATCAAATCTAATTGTGATGATGTTATATGTATGAAAGGGTTTTAAAGATCAGCAACAAATTAAAAATTGGTTATATTTCAATTCGATTCTAACTATAATTAAATTTTGTATTTCTTTGTAGAGCACAAAATTTGGGATATGTTATGTATAGAATGGGATTGTTGGCTACATTACGATCACGTTACAAACAAGGAAAGGTCATTGGCGTTATGATAACAGCATCTCATAATCCCGAACCAGATAATGGTGTTAAATTGGTTGATCCAGCTGGCGAAATGCTAGAATCGAGTTGGGAAATTTTGGCTACACGCTTAGCAAATGTTAGTGATAATGAATTAGAGGGCGAAGTCGCAAAAATCATTGAATCGGAAAATATTACAATTGGAAATTCATCAAGTGTTTATGTAGGAATGGATACTCGATATCATAGCCCACAATTATTAAAAGCGGTAGTTGATGGCGTTATTGCATTAAAAGGATCAGTTAGAGAATTTGGTATTGTTACTACTCCAATGTTACATTATTTTGTCGTATGTGCAAACACAAAATTAGCGTATGGACTGCCTACGGAAGAAGGATACTATAAGAAATTAATAACAGCGTTTAAAAATTTACGTGGCACAGAATATTCAAATGGGCGATATGTTGATCGATTGGTATTTGACGGTGCAAATGGTGTAGGTGCCCGCAAAATGTTACAATTTCTGAAACGAATGCATAAATGCCTTAATGTTGAGGTTTATAATCATGGCGATGGCAAAGTTAATCATGAGTGCGGTGCGGATTTTGTAAAAATCAAACAAGGTCCTCCAACAGGGTTACCAATTCTGGAGCCTTACGTAAGATGCTGTTCTGTCGATGGAGATGCCGATCGAATTGTATATTTTTTCACAGATGAAAATCAAGTTTTTCATTTATTAGATGGGGATCGTATTGCGACACTAGTTGCGGGACATTTAATGTCTTTATTAAATACTTGTGGTGTTAAAGTTAGTGTAGGGCTGGTTCAGACAGCTTATGCAAATGGTGCTTCTACAAATTACATAACAAAAGAATTGGTGAGTCAATTTGTTGGGTCATCAAATTATTTGAATATTGTGGTTTACATTTAATTTCTTACAGAATATTCCCGTTGCATGTGTACCTACCGGCGTAAAGCATTTACATCATAAAGCGCTTGATTTTGATGTTGGAATTTATTTTGAAGCCAATGGTCACGGTACAATTATATTCAGTGACAAAGTTAAAGATGCTGTTAAAACGGCCGCTGTTGACACGGCACTAAACGAAACACAACGATTAACTGCCAAAAAGCTTTTGTATACCATTGACTTAATCAATGAAACGGTTGGTGATGCAATTTCTGATATGTTATTGGTCGAAACAATCCTCCACTCTCGTGGATGGGATGTGCGCGATTGGCTCTCAACATATACTGATTTACCAAATATTCAGTTAAAAATTTGCGTTAAAGATCGGAATATTTTTAAAACAACAGATGCTGAACGGGTTTGTCTCGAGCCTCAGGGATTACAGGATGAAATTAATCTACTTGTTAGTAAATATACAAATGGTCGTTCATTTGTTAGGCCGTCAGGCACTGAAGATGTTGTACGAGTGTATGCTGAATCTGACACGAAACAAAATGCTGATCGGCTAGGAGCCGAAGTAGCACTTGCTGTATACAAACTTGCTGGTGGAATTGGACCTGAACCACAAATTCCCGACAACGAATGAACAACGGATTACTTAAGTAAACAAATTTAAGGGAGTGCTGGAACAATCAAGTTCATTAAAGGGATTAGGTAATATATCCCGAACAATTAAAACATAATTATTTTTATAATATAATCAAATCTTTTTAATGTAATAAAAGTATGTTTCAGAAATTCTTATATGTATAATTTACAAAATGAAATAGCTGCAGGTAATAAAGACAATACCCAAGTCATTCCAAAGTAAAAAAAATAAAGAAAAGTTGTTCCTTTTTCGTTTATTAACTAATAACCTAATAACGAATTATATAAAAATAATAATTTTATATTATTTAATTAATTTAGATTTCCGCTTTGTACAATTTATAGTTTAAACATTCAATCGAAACTGAACTAAACTGAGTAGGTATGTATATTAGAAAATTGTTTTATGCTCAAATAACTTTAGCATGGTTAATTATTATTGCATTATTCAATCTTAATAGTTTTTTAATTAATTTACATTTCTCTTGTAATTTACCTGCGTTAAAATAACGCTGTTAAATTTAAAATAAGAAAATAAAAATATTAATAAATGTATTATACAAATATTAAATCGTATATGTAAACGCTTTCTTTAAAAATTTGTGTTTTTATTAAGCACTTCAGGCTTGAGGTATTTGGACAAAATGTTTTCATTCCGTCATTCCACACTTTGATTCTTTCGTCGTGATTCTTTCCTCGTTTCCTTCCCCTTCTCCAACAAACTGTTTTTAGTTTGAGGGTGAAGGGGAAGGAAACGGGGAAAGAATCAAAATGTGGAATTGTGGATTCACCCGTTCCACACTGTGCTTCTTTAAAGCACTGCTTCACAGTTCAAAATAAGTTGTCATATGCAGCGTTTATACCACAGCTAAAATAGCAATGCTAAATGCAAATGACAGCTACAGCAACGGTATAAACACGACATACTCATAGCTATAGCTAGCTAAAATAGCACTGGTAATTTAGCAATACTACGTAGCTAGCAATGCTACGTAGCTACGGTATAAACAAGCAACATGAGCAAAAAAATAACAAAACCCTAAACTGAAAAATGGCGAAAGAAGTGCAACGTGAAATTGTCTGTTTTTGACATTTATAGCAACATACGGTACGAACGCAAGCTAAATAATATTAACATCTGTAACATTTTGTTTATAAAAAAATTGTAAAAAAAAAATCATTTTTGAAATGTTTTCGCACCCTATGCAATATATCGAAAATAATTTATACACAAGTATATGTTGGCAAAATGTACACATAATATTTTAGTGCTGTTTAACCGAAAAAATTGTGGTTCAAAAAATTAGTCGTAATTAAAACCGGTTTCATAGGTAAACGATTTCGTCATAGACGAAGATGAAGCTGCTTCTTTGAAGCGCTGTGTGACACCGGCCATTAATTTGAAATACATACGACAAAAAACAAAGTTAAGGCGATGATTCATGTAGAAATTTTGTCTGCCTGTGGCCCTATTCTGGCTTTCCCAGGGAATTAAGAAATAATTTTGCTGTAATTACAAATTGCAATAATTCCCAAATATTTATTTCCCGTTCCCAAATGTATATTCTGGTAGACTGGGAATAATTTTTTGGGGGAAAAAAATGTTGCGACCTTATTACAAGTTTAATTTATTTTTAAATATATAGTTATTAGAAAAAATAATGTTTAAACATTCGAAAAAGTACAAATTACAATTCCCTAAAAAAATAATGGGGAAAATTTAATGCCAAAACTGCTATAAAATGGAATTATTTTTTCCGAATAAAAAAAATTCGCAAACGCCAGAATACACTTTGGGGAATAAAAAATTCCCAACTGCTAGAAATACGTCACCAATTCCCAATTGGTCGGGGAAAACCAGAATAGGGCCACTGGCATAAATAATAATCGCTCTGCATTGGCCTTTTAATCCATAGAGCCGTTCCACACGGGATGTGAATTGAAGCACTACTTCTTCACGCTTCAAAATAAGTCGTAATGGCCCGTTCCACACACGGCTTCATAAGCCCGGCTTCACCTTCTTTTCTTTCCCCTTTTACCAACAAAATCCGTTTTAAATGCGACATAAAATTTTTTGGTGAAGCCGAACTAACAAAAATGAATAAAATATATTTCAAGGACATTTTTGACCTGTACATTTTACTTTAAATTTTATTTTCGAGAGAGCAGTAATAAAACAATACAACGAAATTTTGTGTTTCTATAATTTTTGGCTTTTATTTTTTCTTGTACACCACAAATTACTAAACACGATTTTTTTTCGTTAAGTACCACAATGGCGACTATATTTTGTTTATTTATTTATCCGAAAACAAATAATTACATATTTATTAAATAAAATTTTTATTTATAACATAAAAAAAATCGTAAAAATCAACATGTTTCTTTTAATTATTTTCAACAAATTATATTGAATTCGATGCAAACTATGCGAAAACATTTCAAAAATGATTTTTTTTTTTTGAGAATTTTATCACACATCTTTATCTATAACGACTTAGTTTGAAGCCAGAAGCTGAAGTGGTGTGTGGAATGGGCCAATAGATTTTTTATTGTTAATACGAGTAAACCCTTATGTTATATTTAAACACAAAATTTTTTTGTATTGTTTTATTCTGCTCTCTCGAAAATAAAACTTAAACAAACATCTACATCTCAAAAATGGCCTTAAAATTTTTAATTCATTTCTATTTGTGTTAAAGCTGCTTCACAGAAAAATTTTATTGTTGAAAAACAAGTCGCAATTAAAACCGGTATCATAGGTAAACGGAGAAAGAAACGAAATTGAAGCTGCTTTATTTGACATTCCGTGTGGAACGGCCGATAGAAATAGATTAGAATGAATGTGTGCAGCTGTCAAGCGTCATAAATTTGGAGGGTAAAAGAGAAAGCGAATAAATCAACCAGGGCCCTATTTAGATTTTTTTTCGACCGAATGCAATGAAAATTAAAAAAATATGTAAATTGAAATATATTTTTATTAATCCTACATCACTAAAGCCATATCGGGATGCTACATCTTAGAAGATGATGAAAGTCTAATGTCTGATCATTCTCCTGTTATTATGACGGTTAGTGAAAATGTACTAAAACAAACAAATTCACCACCGTTCACAAAAACAAAACAAATTGGGAATTGTTTAAGCAGTAAGTAGAGGAAGAACTTCAAGTTCCAATCAAAAGTGAAAATGAAATAGAAGAGGAACTAGACAGGCTCCTTGATGTCATACAATGGTCGGCTTGGGAATGCGCCCCAAATTGTCATCCAGGAAAGGAAACTCCGTTATTTACCCAATAAAAGTAAGAGAACTAGTGCAGGAAAAACGAAAAGCCCGAAAGAAATGGCAGCTACGCGTGCGTCGCAAGATAAACCCATCTTAAACAAGTTGGGCATCAAACTTAAGGCACTCATAAAAGCAGTGAAAAAGGAAACAATTGGAAAATACCTTTGTTCTCTAGCTCCAACTAAAGATACCGACTATTCGCTCTGGAAAGCAACAAAAGTGTTAAAACGACGAAAAACGCAGATCCCCCAATCAAAACAAACGATTACAAATGGGCTAGAAGTGCGAAGGATAAAGCTGACCAGTTTGCTGAACATCTTGAAGAAACATTCAACCCTGATACGCCCAGAATATCTGACTTCGAAGATATCAGGCCTGTAACATTGAAAGAACTAAAAGCTGAAATTGAGAACATAAAAGCAAAGAAAGCTCCTGGTTCGATTTGATAACATAGCATATAATAAAGGAGCTGCCTGAAAAAGGCACCCGAAAATTATTGCAGTTAATCAATGCGATCCTCAGGAAAAAACATGTGCCAAGGCAGTGCGGCAAGTAGCAGAAGTAATAATGTTTCAAGGGTAAGCCACCGAACGATATAAAATTTTACTGGCCAATTTCACTTCTACCAACACTAGCGAAATTGTTTGAGAAGCTGTTGCTAAAAAGGTTGAAAAGAACCATAGACCAAAGGAACCTTATCCGAAAATATCAGCTTGGTTTCAGAGAAAAACACTGAGCTATTGAGCAGGTTCATAGGCTTACAGATGTCATTGAGAATACTTTACAGGTTTACTCTTCAAACTACATAGAGATTTACCAAAACAATATTATATGATTTTAAAATCATACATAGAGAATCGCCACTTTCGGGTGAAATATGAAGAAGAATATTCCGAGCTAAAAAAAATTTCGGCATGAGTCCCGCAGGGTAAGGTTTTGGGACGTATTCTTCGCTTGCTCTACACCAGAGTTTTACCTCAATTAAACGATGTTGCAACATGTACTGATGACACTGCAGTTCTCTCAGTACTAGGCACATTTGAGAAATCGACAACGAAACTTCATGAAGCATGTGACAGAATCATAAAATGGACAAAAATGTGGCGTATCGGGCTCAATGAATCGAAATCCATGCATGTGAATTTTACTAATCTAAAAGTCAGCTGCAAAACTGTAATCATTAACGGTCACCAGATTCCGTATACAAATAAGGCTAAATATCTAGGAATGACCTTAGATACCAGGCTTAGAAGGAAAGAGCACATTAAAAAGAAAAAAGATGAACTTAATATTAAATATCGAAAAATGTATTGGCTGCTCGGGAAAAATTCGGAATTGTCAACCGAAAATAAATTGCTATTATATCAACAGGTGTTAAAGCCTGTATGGACTTATGGAATACAGCTTTTTGCAAAGAAAACTAGCACTAAAATAATACAAACTTTTCAAAACAAAGTGCTACGTGGTATAGTTAACGCTCCGTGGTATATTAGGAACGATGACCTTCATAGGGACCTAAATATCCCGACGGTTTAAGAAGAAATAAAAAAACCTACAGTAATTCATGGACGGTTCAAAAAAAATAATTTGAAAATAAAATTGATAAAAACAATAAACAGAGAAGGGACATACCTATAATAAATATTCAAGTTCCTAATCAAATTGGAAGATAGTGACAAGTGTAATACGTGCAATATAAGAGAAACAAATATACATATAATAGGCCATTGCAAAAAATATAAAAGTATGAAAAAAATATAAAAATTATATATATATAATAAAAATTTAATACATATTCTAAAAAGTGGTAAAACAGAAGAAGCGAAATTCTTTATCGAAACAAATACAGAAAATTAATAGTTAAGAAAAATAAATTAATGAATAAGAGTAATTTTTAAAAAAAATATATGTAAAATAAATAAACAATTAGTGAAAAAAATTGATTGACAAAGGAAAATAGTAAAATGTATACCTACGTGTGTTAACACAGAATTAAAGAGATATACAGTGTAAAAACAAGTTTTAGAGCATTAGACCAATGAAAAGAAAAACAAAAAAAGCCATTACTACTAATAGCAAATAGTTTGTAAAGTCTGGCTTAAACAAATTAAAAAAAAGACAAAAAATCATGGATAACGTATTTATCAACATCTAAATGAAGAGCTTCGTGGTATGTTGGACACTTCACATGCAGTAAGAAGATTGCAGAGAACTAAACCATTTAATTTAAAGGATTAAGGACACCAGTTGCCGCCCCGGTGGCAAAGTGGTCAGCATGCTTGGTCTAGCGACCGGAGGTCCCGGGTTCGATTACCGGTGGTGACAAGGAAAAAATGTCACGGCTGGTTTAGGATCAATTAATTAATCACTAATTCTCTCCTAATTAATATGCTTAAATTCAAGAGGTAATCACATATGAGCGAATGATTAGAGGAATTGGGGCCGAAACGACCTCAACCTATTCTCAAACTTTAAATGGATCCAAACTGAAAATATGATTATAAAACCTCATTTGAGGCGGCCAAATCCCTTGATGGGATATAGTGCCAGAGAGAGAGAGAGAGAGAGAGAAGGACACCAGTGCAAAGACTCCTTCAGTAAATAACATATAAATGGAGCTGGGCAATTGGTCTTTTCTCCTTTACAAGTGACTAAATTAAGAAGGAAAAATTACTAGATGAATTGTATTCAGTGGTAATAATTTAAATAAATTAATTTAAAAAAAAAATCATCCAGTACAAAAAATTAATTATTTTTTCTTAAGTACAATATAGGTATTATTTAAACGTGTGTATATCCAAATAGTTATTGGTCCTATTTAACTTAATACTATTTTCAATGTCGTCAAATTTAGTCGTTGGCTCGGTAACCAACATGAGAATGACTCGTTCCTTAAAATACTTTACCGATTCTATTTTGTTTACAGCATAAAATAATTAGTTTCAAAATGTTATGAGCAAATAATTTAATTTTTACTCATTTTTACATCTTGTACATCGAAGCCAATTCATCACATTAAGCTATCATAAAAAAATAAAATATGATTTTCATATAATTTCTGTAAAAACTAATAATTATGGTATTCAAAAATAAAACTAATTATGAAAAGAAAAGCGCGTAGTACATGAAACAATCAACACCATCTTTTCGAACCATAGTAATAAGGAAAATGCGGCACTGGTAATAAAAGTTACAACAACAAAGTAAAAACCCCACGCCACCAACAAAAATTCGTTTTTTATTTTTTCTAATTTTTAACTTAAATTAATGATTATTTTACCACAAATCACTTTCTTCTTAGCATAATTCATATTTTATTTTATATAAACACTTGGAAAACTTACCGATGGTAAGAAATCCCCTTATGCAATTTTTTAGGCGTTTTTGCAGCTTTTTACAAGACACTTCATTTTAATAAAAAGTTCCTAATTTTGATTACCAAATGATGCACTACTACACAATCCACTAACTATTTCAAAATATTTTTATTATTTTTATTAATAATTTCAATATTCTTTAAAAGCGCAATATTTTGCTGTCAATTTGAACAACAACAAAAAGTAGTTCGGTAAGTTTTACTTTGCGATATGTTCGACATGCATTTTTTATATAACCATCGCCTAATTCCACACGAGGTTTTTGGTATTTGGTAATTTTTTCAAGGTCAACTAGTCGTAATCTCTCTCTTAAATAAAATTTAAACTAAAATGAGTCAAAAATGTCCTAGAAATATTTTTTATTTAATTTATGTTTTAGTGTGGTTCCACAGAAAATTTGTTCAAGTCGCAATTAAAGCCTGTGTCACAGGTAAACGTAGATTTTTGTTTTTTTGGTTATTTTTTCAAGGCCAACGGCTGATGCCACACTAGGGTAACTGGTATCCGGTAACTTCTTCGTTTGTTTCCCCTTTACCAATAAAATCAAAAAATTGCGGCGCAGATTAAACCGATTTTATTGGTAAAGGGGGAAAGAAACGAAAAAGCTACCAGATAAAAATTACCCTAGTGTGAATATGAACAACTAGTCGTAATAGATACTGTATATATATATGTGTGTATTTTGTTTTATTTTGTTCTGCTCTCTCGAAAATAAAATTTAAACTAAAATGTGTAAGTCAGCGGTTCCCAAACTTGTTTTGCCACGGAACCCTTTTCTGATTCTTCAAATTTCATGGAACCATGGAAAATCCTGTTTCGAATGAATGTGTTGTTTAAGAACAGCAATATAACTCTAATAGCCTTTTTGGCTAAATTTTTATATTCATCAAATATATTACAGCAGAAAGTTGCTAACGGCACCTCTTCGAAGTTAGCGAGTATCCGAACTAATTTGAATTAAATTCTCGTATTCTACTGCTAGTAGTCCCGTTGGCTTTTCATTGCTTTTGAAATGATTTTGGACCTAATAATTATCGTTATTGTTTAATTTTGGGATGTATGTAGTGTGTATGTATGTGTCTATGTATGAAATGAAACCTTATGGCACGGATTTTATCTGGTACTAGCTCGTGCAACCCCTAAAAACTGCCACGGAACCCCAGGGTTCCGCAGAACCCACTTTGAGAAACGCTGGCATATTTAAATATTTTTTTATTTCATTTATATTATTCTTTAAATTTTCTGGTTTGAGCCTAGTAAATAATAAAAAACCGTTTTATTGGAAAGCCGACGTTTCGGATGTTAATTTATCCATCAACAGGCCACAACTATGAATATATTATATTTACATTTATTAAAAGATTACAAAATAATAAAATCATATATACAACTTACAATAATATTACAATTAATACTTAGTTTTTGTACTTTTTTAGCCTTAGTATATCAATATACCTTTTCTAAATTCCAAAACAATACTTCATTTCATTTTCAATTTGTTTTTTTCTTGTTTATGAAGTATGTGTACTCTAATTTTCTATACATTTTACGTTTACAAGTAATCAATTTTTTTTATATAAGAATTTTATGAGAAATTGTGTTTTTTTTAAATACTATTGTAAGTTGTCTATATGATTTTATTATTTTGTAATCTTTTAATAAATGTAATAATATATTCATAGTTGTGGCTTGATGATGGATAAATCATCCGAAACACCGGCTTTCCAATAAAACGTTGTTTTATTATTTACTAGGCTCAAACCAGAAAATTTAAAGGTAATTTCATTTATATTAATGAAATAAAAAATATTTTAAGGACATTTTTAACTCATTTTAGTTTAAATTTTATTTTCGAGAGAGCAGAACAAAACAAAATAAAACACACATTCATATATATATATACATTATCTATTACGACTAGTTGGCCTTGAAAAAATAATCAAAAAACCAAAAATCTCGTTTGGAATGGGACATTGCGAGACGGCCGTCTATACATACATAGGCACTGGTTTTGTGTATGTAGTACTTTTTTCGTAAAAAATTCCCTTTTATTCTGGTACTTCATGATAAAAACACATCGGGCATCCATCGAATTAAAAAATTGTTGCCACTGCCATCTCACTTCGCCTATTTGGCATAGGAAAAGCAAATTTTCATTTTTTGTACATTACAAATTTCTGATGCAATAAGTATATTAGAAGAAAATAATTATTTTTATTGTGTTAAACATATTTAAGAAGTATTTTGAAAATGACTGAGGAAGATGCGGTAAGTTTAGTGGAAAATTAACAGTACGATAAAATAAGTCTGTTACCATGCTGTCGTCATTAGATTGGTGAAAGGGATTGTTTTTATAACTTAAAATCTAAATTATCGCGAGATTTGTTTATATATGCTTTTGTTTTGTTTATAAAGTTCACTGGAAATTTGAGAATTGTCTGCTGTCTCGGCAAACATGATCAAATTACAAATTTAAGGTTATGTTACAGCCCCTTATATTTTGTAATTTTCTTTGATTTCACGTCATGTCAGCACTGAATAATTTAATCTGGTTTGTAGATTTTTGACCCATCTCTTCAAAAGAAGAAGAAGAAAAAGAAGACTGCATTTGATCTAGATGCAGCACTTGCAGCGGCGGAAGTACCAGAGACAAATAGTGACCTAACAGACCCAAGTGATGAGTTAAAGCCAAATGACGACACTGGGAATGATTTAGATGAAAATTTGGATTTAGAAAATTTTGGTAAAAAAAAGAAACGAAAGAAGAAGCCATTTAATTTGGATGAAATAGATAACGCCCTGCCATCCGTTAATGAATCTAATATTGATGAACAAATAATAGCTGAACAAGGGCAAGAAGATGCGGGAAATCCAGAGGAAGATTTTGATTTAGACCTAGATTTTTCAAAAACTAAGAAGAAGAAGAAAAAGAAGAAGGAATTGGAAGAAATATTGGCCGATAAAGTTGACGATGATCGAGAAGATGGAACAGAGAATGGTAAGTTGAGTTTCAGTGATTTGCTATATTTTTGTGGTTTATATTTGTGATTTATATTGTGTCCTATTGATCCAACATGTCTTACGGATACGGATAACATAAGTACAACTAATCTTGGTATGATAGTTAACTTCTGTTTAATAAATTTATGTGTAATAGATTTGTAATCGAGCATATTGATAATTCGAAACATACATTTTGTATTTCAGCTGATGAAAATAGTTCAACTTGGGCTGGTTCTGATCGAGATTATACTTATGATGAGTTACTTCAACGTGTCTTTGAAATTATATTAGATAAAAACCCGGATATGGCCGCTGGTCGTAAACCAAAATTTGTTATGAGGCCACCGCAAGTATTGCGTGTTGGTACAAAGAAAACTTCGTTTGCTAACTTTACTGAAATATGCAAAACATTGCATAGACAACCAAAACATTTATTGGATTTTTTACTAGCCGAACTGGGAACAAGTGGTTCTGTTGATGGTAATTCACAGCTGATTATAAAGGGCCGGTTCCAACCAAAACAAATTGAAAATGTATTGAGACGTTATATTAAGGAATATGTGACATGTCATACATGTAGATCACCTGAAACGATATTACAGAAAGACACCAGGTTATTCTTTTTACAATGCGAATCATGCGGCTCAAGATGCTCGGTTGCTAGTATTAAATCAGGTTTCCAAGCTGTCACAAGCAAGCGGGCTGCAATTCGCGCTAAAACCGCCTAAGCTTGGTCAACAAACCACAACACTTAAAATCTTTAATATTAGAACAATAGTGGTTTCCTCGATTTTTTGTCAACATGTAAAATATTGAGTTTTATTGACGATTATATTTTTATGTTTAATAATTTAAATAAAATATTCATTATACATACATATATGCGTTTCACGCGAGAAATTTTAGTTAAAATAAAGATAATCATGTTCTACTATTCTAATCTTATGTTTATCAAAAAAAATTTTCGCTTAGTGAATTACTTTGTTTTGAATCGTTTTTTTTTTTGTGGTGCATATTTTGATTCTGCACAGGGCTGAGGCCAAAAGTTCGAAAACAAACCAACGAGGAAACAATCCATACCCTGCAACAAAAGTTAAAATATTTATTGTGCATATCCACACTAGGGTAACTTGAATACGGTAACTTCTTCGTTTCTTTCCCTTTACCAATAAAACCGTTTTGCTTTGCGCTGAAATAAAGCCAATTTTGTAGGTAAATGGGAAAAAGCGAAGAAGTTACCGGAATCAAGTTTCCCTAGTGACGATATGCACATTTAGATATATTACTGTACTTAGATTGAGATAAACTAAAATGTTTACATGTACTCGGAGATTATTTTCGAGAAAAATTTCTTCTAACTATGGGTTGCACGAGAAAAATTTCTTATAGCTATTGGTTGCACGTCTTGTTTATGTTTGGTTTTTACGTGCTTTCGGCTTGAGAATGTCATGCATGCCATTTTAGATAGGTAGCTGCAAAAAGTGTCTTGGCTAGCGATCTACATATTATAAATATCCACAAACAAAAAATTGTAATAGATTCATTTCCCAAAAATCAATGGAATGCTGAGAGTCGAGTCGAGTTCAACGAAGGCCACCACTATTATGCGGTTTACATTGCCGTCGACTCAATTTGTAGTTCACTCAAACACATGAATATTGTATATAGACTATAGTAATAATTAAATGTCAAGTGAGTAAATTTCAAAGGAAAAAAGAGATAGTCAAAAAATAATCAGCAGTACTGTACTAAGAATTTTTATTAACGACTATGAATGAATTGAATTACTTGTAGAATTAGAATTTTGTCTATAATAATTATCAACATTCAAGAATTTTATAATATTTTTTTAAACCACAACTGGTTTATGAGTCTTACACAAAATACTTAATCGAATTTATACAACAAAATTATTTCGAAAAAGCTATTCAACTATTCCATATAATTCATAAAACCGAACTATTCACTGTTTAACAATTATCAATATAATTAATTAACCCTAGAATCGCATTTAATTATAATTATACATATTTTATAATTATATTTAAAATACTGAAAAAATGCGCCATTTTGTTACCACATATATAATTGAAAACGTTTTCGGTACGGGACTGGCGGAATCTATTGTGCATAATTCATATCATCCACAACAAATAATTTTTTTTTTCGATACATTTTATTTTAATAACACACAAATTTAGAAACACACAAATTTGATCACAAATTGTATTCAACACACAAATTTCATCATAAATTGCATAAAATTTTCAAATAATTCTATTTTGAAAGACAAACAACCAGAAACAAAAGCTTTATGTTGTGGATGATATAGAAATCAAAGACAGAGATATAAATAGAGTTTTATATATGCATCTCGTCGTGACTGTCCACGCATGAAATATACGATTTTATATGGAGAAAAAGCATATTACTGGTCTATGTATATAGTTCAGGTTAACTTCTAGTGTTTATATTGACAGAGTTATCTTTGGATCGAGTCCAAAAAATTTAAAAAATGTCAAGATGAATGCAATTAGTTTTGGGGAAAATCAATTAAAATCGGGATAAATCACAAAAAATACGCTTTCGTATTTACATATACTAATATAAATACACTGAAAGTTACCGTGCGATTCTGATGTTAAGACTATTGAGAGGCTAACAGTAAAGAGGTTTTTCATTAATAGAATTTTTGTAAGAGAATCTCTTAATTGGTATAGACCATTTTCCTCAAACGTCAAAATATCATTATGACAGTTGAACGTGTATGGTAAACCATTAAAATAAAATTCTATTTTTTTATTTTATTCATAAATTGTCACAATGCTATTAAAATTTAACAGTGCAATTGTTTGTGGTTATGTTTTAAACATTAAACTTTAATAGTTGTGTCATAAACTTTATAAATTACAACTAAATTTTAGTTTGTTCTGGTTTGCCATACAGCTTCAGCTGTCAAATTTTTTGGAGGAAAATGGTCTATTCTGTTAGTAATATGTAATAATACTCTTAAAATTTCTATTAAATACTCTACAAATATTTTTGGAGACCTGTCAATTGATTGATTTTTGGAGTGATTTTTATTAATGCGAGCCGTTTATATTGTAGTTTTGTTGTTAAATAAACGATAAAATACGACATAGTTTTGTGAAAAATAATGTTTTAATATTCATATTTTTGTAATAAATTAGACAAATTAAATAATTATACAAAAAATTGATTATATGGGTTATGCATAAAATAAACAACAACAAAATATTTACATCCGCCCGAAATGCTAATGTCGGAATATTTTTTTTTATAAAAATAATACATCTAAAATCCAGTTTGTGTATTGTAAAATATAATTTAACTAATAATTTATTTACACAATCGTCATTTTTACTAGTTTTCATGCAACATAATAAAAATTGTATCGTCAGAATCGCACTGAAGCTGAAGATAACTACAACTACGAGTTACTCGGGCTGCAATGTAAACCGCAGAAAAATAACAACTCGACGCGACTCGACTCAGCATATACGAATACGATACATATACATATATAAAATGGAACGCCATATTTAAAATTGGAGCCAAGCGAAGAGGACGTAATAAATAAAAAAATATAATTAAAATGGAGAAAACTATTTAAAATACAAAAATTTGTCAGATTATTTTTTGGATTTTTAAATATATTGAATATCAATCAATGTGGTGTTAGAATAATTTTATTTTGTTGAACTAAAAATAAATGTGGTAAGTTTCATTTCTCGGAGAAAGCATAAAAAGAAATAGCTACGTAATGGACGCGATATGTACCAGTAAAATATTTGTCGACGCTCTTAACTTGCTATAATATATTTTAAGTGAAAAAAATGAATATGTATTGCCATGTAATCAAGTGAATTAATTAAAGTTAAATCATAAATACACCGCTATGTGAAATCAAGAAGGCAAAATCGATGAGACGCCATTTTTATGCATCTTCAAAACTAAATTATATTTCTAGCTTACCCGGCGTCTACACTATGCAAATCCACTGATATTTTCTATCATGATAATTTATGAATGTATGTGTGTTTTCAATGTATTGATAAATTTTTTTTGCATCAAATATCATGTCTGGGCAATTTTGCTATCATGATAATTTCAAAATGTCAAACATTTCAAAATGTCAATTTTGTTAAATGTCAAAATAATTTTTTTTTTTTTGGATTTATTTTATTTGCTTGGCTTGACCGTCACCATTCACATCACCAAAACACAAAAATTAAAGTATATTAATATGATAATTAAAGTAAATTAATATAGTCTTCATCAATTAGACAAGCGTCATTCGCAGCAGTTCAGGTTTTCTGGAAATGATTTCTTTGATGGTGGAGGCTTTACATTTTATTTAGAATTGTACATACTATTTAAAGCGAAAGGTGGTGAAGTAATGGTTGAACTGGATAGTATAGCTGCAATATCAGCAATTACTTCATCCATTAATTTTAGTTCTTCAAATAAAAACCATTTTGGGCCCTCTCCATCATAGGCGCTGCCCAATTTTTTTTCCTGCAATCTTTTTTTTTGTTGTACGTAAGTGTTTCGTAAGTTACGTATTTTCTTTTTAATTTTTTCTACATCATTGGTCAGTTCTTCTGAAATTTCTGAAATTTTTGCAAGTGCAAATTTTTTTCAAATCAGTTCTTCTATAATTTCTGGCCGAAATTGTTCACAAACACTCATTTTTCTATATAAATCGATTATTTAACTGCACTTTCCGTCGAAAAAAGTGACATTTTTATAAAATAGTGTAAACATAGAATAACATAAATAAAAAATAAAAATTAAAAATACGGGGTTTTCAGTTTTAATGAATTTCATATGAATGGGTACTGTCAATACGTCTTTACTCTAAAATTAATATTTATAATGAGGAAACCTAACCTCAAAACTTGACATTTCGTAATAATTTCATAATAATTTATCGTGAAATAGCCTCCTAATAATTTGCTGATAGTGTCAAAATTTGTATAACATACTCACACATACACTGACAAATTTGATATCATGATAGAAAATATCAGTGGATTTGCATAGTGTAGACGCCGGGTTAGGTAATTTTTCGCGAAATTGGTTCGCGTTCTTGTTTTGTACTTTGTGATTGTTATGTTTGGTTTGGATGTATGTTGAATTGAACCCACTAATTTATTATTGAATGATATCTATAATACCCTTTATATACCCTTTATAGAAAATTGAAGTACATAATTACAAAGTGGAGAATGCTTATTTGCAATATCGATATAGAAGTTTGACATTGTTCAGTAAAAAAATCTACCCTACCTAGCAGCTATATCAGTGATTGCGCATTACAACATATTGCATTTCCAGTTCAAAAAGCTTCTTTTTTCATTACGTGAAAATTATTATACCGTATAAACTACAATTTTAATTTGAGTTCGGAAAATAATTTTTCTAGTTTGTTACTGAAACAATGGATTTCCTTGATAAATTTACGGTTTAAATCCTTGAAAAAATTGCTTATCTATTTATGCAGTCATATTTCCCAAGAATTTGTATGTAATTGACTGTTAAATTCTTGATTGCATCACGATTTCAATGAAAACTTGATTTTTTAGAAATGAACTTTAGTTTTTATGATTGAGTTCTTCCTAGCAAGATTTTATACAGCAGGTTCCACTAGATTATCTTAGTTAAACCAATGCCTCCTAAACTACAGGCCGCTTACACCAAATGATGACGACATGCTATGTCGACGTTTTTGTTGTTTTCTCTAGTTGTTTTGTTAGTGTAAATATCTTAACATTATTACTGCGCAGTCTCGGTTTAGACATAAATTGACGTCATGTAGGCGAAAAATGAGAGTAGTAAGAGGCCTCTAAGTTTAGGAGGCATTGGTTAAACTTAAACATAAGGTATAAGAGCATGTTTCAATTGGGATTTGCTCAAAATCCCGAATTTTAAAATGCGTACTCACAATCCCAACTTTCAAGATTATTACTTTTAAAATCCCGACTTTGCTGAAACCTTAAAAATCCCGACAAAAGTCGAGATTTTTCAAAAAATACTAAATTTTGTTTTATTATAGCTAATAAATCAAAATTTAATATTTTTTATAACTACGTACTAGAATAGGTGTCATTAATAGATTCTATAATATAATCCACTCCTACAAATTCAAACTTCTGTTTACACAAAAATTTAAGGTCAGCCAAATGTTTTCCATATAAAAATTATATCAGCTCTTGAAGCAGGTGAAGCCATTCATCACAATTTTTAACTTTTTATGCGATATTTAAACCAATTGAAACACTAACTTTAGCTAAAACTTCTTATTCTAATACTCATGTGAATGCAATTCATGCTTCGCAACTTTCACATTCGTATTGCTCATCGTTATACAATATTCTATTATGATTAATTATTACGTACTTTAATTCTGTAAAAAGAAAATAATACAAAAAACAAATCGATGGCTTATTGCGAATAGGGCGTAAGTCACATTTAATAGCAGATTTTATTTTAGAGAGAAAAAACTTTATATTTAAGCTAAAATATGGTTTAATTCGTGATGAATGATGAAGTTTTTTAAAAATAGTCTTGTTTATTTCATTATTGACTGTCGTTTAATCGAATTGACACAACTTCTGAAATCTTCTGAAAAATGTTACGCCCTATTCGCAATAAACTATCGATATATGAAAATAAAGTGTCATAATTTTAACATTTTTCTATAGACTTGAACTTTCTGTTTAGTTGTGGGTTAGTTAAAGTCTTCTAAGAAAAATAGACAAAAAACGCTAACTAACAGCAGTTTTTATGAATCTCATAAAATATTACCTTATTAACACCTCGATTCCGTTAGTGTTATGACAAGTTGTCCAATTTGTACACCAATAAGTGACTTGAGGCGAATGAAACAAAATTCTAGTTTTGAGACGTGTTGTATTTGGAGGTGCCTACCAAAAACATTAAGGAATGTATACCTCGTCGCAAATTATGTAATTGCGAGTCGAAAAAGGTTTACTAGATTTATTTTGCTATGCCAATTGACACATTTCTTTTAAATTTAAATTTGTTTTGCGATTGTAAAGTAGAAATCCACGAAAAGACTGCTACGCATTTTCCGAGGTCGCAGTCTTTTTATGTATGTCTACTAATGGCGAATTCTTTTCATAAAAAAACTTGCTCTCAGATCAAAAAATTCAGTGCCATTGCGATAAATTTGGAAGAAACTTCATGTAAATTTATTACATTAGCAGTCATTTTTCTGATCTACGAGCAAAATTTTGTTTGAAAAGAATTCGACATTAACAATCGCAAATCAAATTTAAATTTAAAAAAAATGTGTCAATTGGCATAGCAAAATAAACCGGTATGAGAATTGGCATAGCAAAATCTAGTAACCATATTTCTGATCGCAAATAATTAATTTGCGACTGGATAGAGGATATACCCCTAAAACGCCGATTGGGAATTGAAGTAAATGTGGTAGTTAACATAAAAGGGGATTGAAGTAAATGTGGTAGTGAACATAATATATATTTTGGGCAAGCACTGGTTTTATAGTAAACGAGTTCATTAAAACGACAAAACTACACGACTAGCGGAAGCGGGGTGTAAATTCATCAATCAAATTTACGGTTTTAATTTGGTACCGGTTAAATCCATGCTGGAATAGAATAAAAATTGTGCTCAAAGTAACAACCAAAAATTGTATTTACTTATTTTTATTAGTTGGGAACAATTACATTTTGAAGTTAAACAAAACGTGAAAACACAACTAAATATATCTATTTAAATAGTAATATCACCGAATAATATTGAATATTATTAGAAATCGTAACTAATTTACAACCGGTAGAATAGAATTATTCTATACCAGCAAAAAAGTTGGTTGAAAACAATTCCAATTTGGAATTACATATATGGGATTGTTGTTGTAAATTTCTCAAAGTAAGATCGCGATTAAATGCGGTCTTACTTTGAGAAATTTACAACAACAATCCCATATATGTAATTCCAAATTGGAATTGTTTTAAACCAACTGTTTTGCTGGTATAGAATAATTCTATTCTACCGGTTGTAAATTAGTTACGATTTCTAATAATATTCAATATTATTCGGTGATATTACTATTTAGATATATTTAGTTGTGTTTTCACGTTTTGTTTAACTTCAAAATGTAATTGTTCCCAAATAATAAAAATAAGTAAATACAATTTTTGGTTGTTACTTTGAGCACAATATTTATTCTATTCCAGCATGGATTTAACCGGTACCAAAGTAAGACGGTAAAAATTTCTAATGAAAATTTTCACATGAATTATGTTACCAAATATTTTGATTTCTTTTAATTATGTGCTATTTATGAAACCAATTAAACTGTTATTATATTAAAATTGCAAATTCATTTTAATCATTTCGGTTTTTATTTACAAAAATGTATTTTTAAAAAAAATATTAATGTAAACTGATTCTTATGAAAAGAAAAAAAACAAAAAGCTTCTCAGTTTTACCGTTTGAGTCCGCAAACGCAACAACTGAATGCAAACGCATTACGAACAACGTAAAACTATTTGTGATGCAAACGCAAACAACAAAAATAAACCAACGAAGATAACAATCGCTTTTTGTATTTGTTAAGTAAAGCGATTCCCGTCTTTTTCTTATAGCTCCGTCACATTTATATATTTTGTTTTCTCGACATTTAATCTAAACAGCGCGATCGCGCTTGCTTGGGTCTCAAACGGTTAAAGCTTACGATAAAAAATGGTGGAAACCTACGGCTCTTATATCTAGGTGGTTCTTATAGAATACAACCTTAAATTTGTAAAGTTTCATTTTCAATAATTTACTTTAATTTATATGTAAGTAAGTCTATTACATAAATTTAACGAAGTTTGTTTGTTAAATATTAACACAATCTACTAAACATAACTTTATTTTCTAAAAAAATCTCGAAATTCTATCCGGTTTTCAATAGTCTTCGGAATCTTCTTCCATAATACAATTTTCAAACGGCTTTGTCAGAATGACAATTAAGACGTTGATCTTAAAAAAAAGTCAACAAAAAATTATCTTTATTAACAAAATCTGTTTTAAAGGAAGTATTAATCATTCAATAGATGTACTTTACGGCCAGTTTACATCGCATGCGGGGTAAACCCATACTATAATACTATATTACTTTTTTTGTTGACAAATATAATTTTTTTTGTTTAATATCACAAATGGAAATGTATATCCATACAAAAAATGTCTTTACCGTCTTTTATTATAACATTAGAGTTTAAACCACGACTATAATGCCAATATTTGTTTGATAGCAAAATAGTATGTGATAAAGTATTTTAGTTTGAGTTTACACCAACATACTTTTTTGCTACATACTTTTATTCTACTGGTGTAAACGGGGTATTAGTCAAATTAATACTATCCTTTTTCCTTTAGTCCAATTAATACTCTCCTTTTTCATTTACGCACACCATCTTACACAAAAACAATACCCCACATGCACATTGTAAGCTACATATTAACCTGTACACTGAAATGGAAGGTGGGTTGGCACTGAATACTGCACTTCAGCAAAGAGTTATAATTGTAAACATGAAAATTTGTATCCCGCCTCGATTGCCGTTAAATGCTCCATTCCCTTTGACGTGGCCAACTACAAATATAGTTTGCAAAATTACGCCTATACCGCCCATGGTAAGCCATTCATGTGAGTCATACAAATTTAGTTGTCTTATAGGTCACAGTTTGACATTTTTCGACGTAAATGAAAACTTTGATTGGGCATAGAAAACTCAATCCGACAGCAAATTGGGGTTTTATTTCTGCTTGAATATCATTTGACGTAATGGCTGATGCGATGGGAATAGAGAAAAGGAATATAAACAAAGGTAAAGGTGCATACAACGTTTTAGTAAATACTAAACTTAGATTTTCCAATTCTTGGAATATACGTTTATGCTGTGTGTCTCAGGTCGATTTTTTCGACTAAATTATGAACTAAACTAAATTTTCAGTAGTTCACACTAAACATTCATAGGTGGCATTAACATCAACAAAACATGCTGACTAAATTGTCGACTTTTCGTGGATACAGGAAATATTAAATTAAAATAATAGAAGATGATATAAAAGTTGTATTATTTGCAAATATTATTAAAAACTACGAAATGTTTAAAAATAAAAGTGTTACGTAGAAATTTGTACACAACAACACATTTATAATAAATACCAAATAATGATATTTGACAACTAAATTGAAAAGTTACCTCGCGATGAGACTTCGTTTGTAACGTGGCGGCGAATAGCGTAAGGTCACTTCAAAAAGTTTAGTTCATAATTTAGTCGGAAAAATCGACCCGAGGCACTAGTGTTTTTTTAACTTTGCAAAACATAGATTTTCGTTATGGTAGGGACTTTCGATTGACCTGAATTAACAAAATTATCTGAATTAACTGAATCAACTGAAGTGAATTGAGCATTCGATTCGCACCTCTTCACTTCAGCTAAAAATTTGGCTACTGAATTAACTGAAGAGATATTTTGCTCGTGTAGTTAAATCAAATAGATCGTTTTTGTTGTATTTTTGACATTCCACGTTTTGTTTTAAAAGTGTGTTAGTGTTTTTTAAATTTAAAATGATTTTTGACATTTATCAAAATTGAAGAGGCGCGATTCGAACACCCAATTCACTTCAGTAGCTTAATTAAGTGAATAGTAACCCAATTATCTGAATAGTAACTCAATTGCAATTCTGTTAATTCAGGTCAATCGAAAGTCCCTGGTATAACCGTAATATCCCTTTTTCGGGCCGATTTTTTTTCTTCGATTTAAGCCCACCGGGCACAAACGTGGGCACAATAAACTCAGGTTGTAATGTCTTCCGGATTCTAACGGATCTTAGTTAAATAGAAATTCTTTTTGAAAAATGCATAATAATTTGATAACATATACATATAACATTAATTATTTGTTTTTGATAACATATTAATTATTTTATTATTATTATACTGCCGTCCTCGAATCAAACGCGGCATCTACTGGTGACATAAAATTGAGAAATTACTCTTTAAAGTTTTGGTAAGAGCCCTTGGTCAATTGGAATGTGTGCTATCTCATAAAGGTGATCTTTTAGGTTAATTGGTGTGAACAATTCAATAGAAATGTTAAATTTAAATAAAAAATTAATCTTTCCACTAAAAAATCACATACGACATTTATCGTAAAAATATTTTTTTCACATGTTACGGAAAAGAAGGGATATTATATTTCGTCAATTGAAACCCGTATTGTAATACCCATACTTTTGTATTAGTACAATTAGAATTCTTCACAAAGTTATTTTATTTAAGACAATGCTCGGGCAATCATCATCCGGATCAGTTCAAATTTTATATGGAAAACCTGATCCAAATTTTGGTTTAAATCACAAATTTTTAGTTGAAATCTAGTGATAGCCTTTGCGTTGTTTCCTGAAACAAGAACTTAACTGGATCAGATCAAATACTCAACTCCCTTAGACGTATCACTTTATGCGACGTGACTAGGGATCTTCCTGGATACTAGATTTTAAAATCAAAATTTACTAAATAATTTTGTACAAGACTCAATGATTTTTTTTTAAATCTTTGTAGGCTTCATTAGTTTGATTTTTGTTTATTTGTCACGTCAAAGTTTCAAGTTATAGAAATTATCGTTTGAAGCGATATCAGTCGCAAGGAAATATTTATAAAGCAGCATACTAAGATTTAAAAAACAGCCAGAACGACTTTATTGAACAATTATTTTGTAAGTTTCGATTTAAGGACAAGACACACCAAGCGTCGCCGGCGAGCGGCGAATTTAAATATGCATTAATTTGTTTATGTATTATATAGAAAAGATAGTATAATCAATTATGTACGAATTATTTATAAAAAAAACATTACAATATATGAATTTTAATAGAAAAATTGTAATTTTAAGAAATTCACAATTTCTTAATATTACAAATTTTCTATTAAAAATCCAAAAATTGTAATGTTTTTATAAATAATTGGTATATAAACTTCTTGGTATTGTTTTTCCTTTGTTTTTAATCATCCTAATTATTATATATTATATTGTAGTGAGGGGGCATCTTCACGAGTATTTTTCTCCTGCAGTCAGTCAACAAGAGCACGTTTTTAATATTGTTTTATATGTTCGTAAAAAAAAAATTAAGAGCAAATTGTGAATAAATATTAAATTTAAAGGATTTTGAAAGTCTAGAATGCACCGACATAAAAATTTATCATAAATATATGCTACAGTATAACAATAAAAACAACTTGTTCCCATTAACTATTGTATCAACAGTAAAATTTTCTAAGAAAAATGGTGTTGAAATAAAACTTAAGTTACCGTTATAATTTCCTACCAAAATAGAAATGCTCAATGATGTTAGAAAGGAGGGGACATTGTAAAAATAATGTATACAACATATCTGCAAATCATGACAATCAAACGGTAATGCGGCAATTATACACACCCGGGTGTGTTTGTGTTGGTTGAAAGATGTAGCTAGCTAAATGGAATTCTAAAAGTTGGCAATATTCATAAATTCCTAGTTTTTTTTTACTATTTATTTCCCTCTGGAGGATTATTGAAAATTTCAATTTATTAGGTTTGGGTTTTATTTATATTCAATTTATTACTTTTGTTTCAGAGTCAATTTTGAATTTGAAAACCAAAATACACAGGTGTGTCTTATTAGCAACAATAGTTTGTTCGAATACGCTAACCAAGAATTTTAGTTTTAATAAACTTTATGTATACATTTTTTCACCGATTTACTTTGCGGACCAATTTTTCGAAAATACTTCTTTTTACGCATTTCCAAGAAGCGGGTAGATAATTTAAGTCACAAACTTAAGTTGCTTGTAACTCTTAGTCTTAACTCGTAATTAACTTGTAGTGTTTTTTTTTTATTGTTTATACTGTGGGTCGAGTGAAAGCAAAATTGAATTATTTTTTCAAATGTTTTTTTACCGCCAAAAATTAACATTCCCCAAATTTTATAAACAAATTAGAAAATTTATCTTTTCGTCTGAATATGAATTAAAAATGTTTGGTTTCTGATAAGTTGTATTAATTGGTTGCTTTTAGAGTACCGATTACAATACATGTCTAACTTAATTTGGCTGGTTTAATTCTATTTATATTCACAAACGGTTTATTTTATTGTTAATAGTGTTTCCTGTTGTAATTTATAAAATATTATCGACCAAGCGGCAGAGTGGTTAAAGCCTTGGCGTTTGGATCGGGAGGTACCGAATTCCAATCCCGATAGGCAAAAGCGAATTTTCATCAACAGAGTACGCTGTGTGATAGAATGGAATACAATTATGACCCACTGTCGGAGTGCAAAACTCATGGGCCGACTCATCTTCCATGCCAGTATAGGCTGGCATGGAACTATGATTGTTGTGCAGATGGTGATAAAATCGAACCTATAGTCGTACGTCCTCGATTTGGCAGGCGACTGTGTATTACGTAAGAATCGAATTACGAAAGTGTTGGGAGTGCTTCGGCCCCAGAACAGATTGCAAAGATTAAATAATAATGAAAAAAAAAATTGGAAAAGATTATGAGGATATTACTTACGTTGATTAGGTTGCACATTATTGATAATTGCGTTATTTTAATCTGAAAATATATTTTATTTTGATAAGTTATTTATTATGTAACAGAGCAAAATAGCAAGGTTCGTAACAAAAATAAATTTTATTTAAATGCTACTACCCATCGGGATCAGAAATTAAAATTATAAATAAAATCACAAGACAAATTTATTTTTTAATAGGTTTGAAATTAGAAACAAATTTTGGAATAAATATACCATCACGTTTATAGCCTAATCCGGCTGCATTTATTTGGTATGATTTTTTACTATAAGATGCTTTTGTAGGAAAAACAGTTTTGTCTGTAAATGGGGGTGGTATCCCATCAAATGAAATAGGTAATTGCAATAGCGGCTCAGATTTTTTTTCATTACTTGGCTCAAATATTTTTTCAAATGAGGGTTTGTATTTATCAGAAGTAACGTTATCGTAGTGTTTTTCAATTTTGGCTTCGGTATTAAGTATTTCTGCTGCTTGGTCATTCGATTTGATTAATTTCGTATGATATCTTTCTTTTTGTGCCTTTGCACTTCGCTTCGCTTGCTCCGGTAAAATTGGTGATGAGATGAATACGGTTTCATCAGATGATTTCAATTTTTCGGATTTAAAATTATCATCGGTTTCATTTATTTCTTCCGCATTGATATTTAGTAATCCGTCTTCTGCAATTATTCCATCATTTGCTAATCCTTCTATCTTTGAATCGATAGGTATTTTTATGTTTTTTTCATTTTTATCTAACTCTGGACTAATTTCCATTTTACCATTTTCATTTTTATCGTTAGACTTAGGAACATATTCATGTGTTAAAAATATGTTAAATTCAGACAACTCCGGAATTTGCGGGATATCTGGTACTTCAATTTTGCTGGATTTGTCTTTATCTTTATTATTATCACCAGTTTCCCGCAAAATAACCACACTATCAACTTTATTTTTTTTATTATCAGCAATATTTTTAATAACTGTTAATGTTTTCACATGTGACCCTTCAAGGGATTCGATGTCAGTTGCCGCATAACTAAAGCTTATATCTCGTTTAACTGCTGCACCACTAGCACTATTTAATGGTTCATTCAATGATTGCAATGAATACGAAACACATGTTGTAAACAAGATTGATATTAACTAAAACAGATAATTTCATTTGTAAAATATTTTTAATTTAATTTTATAAAAATTTATTACCAATTTTTCCATGTTATTTTATAATCAATCGTTGATATAATCCAACTTAAAAGGATGACTAAATGACTATGAATTTGTAGATCGTACTGCTTTTATATATTATAACTTACTACTTTCCCCTAAAAGAAATTGTTTCTTTGATGGATATTATTAAAAATCCAGTTTTCCCAACCATGTTTTGATTAGAAAATTGTTTTTTTTTACTCTTAATAAAATGTAAAATTCATCTATTAATATATAAAATCAAGAAATTGAATTAAATCATTAATTAAGTTTACGTTTTTTGTTTTGTGTGTTATTTAAATTGTATAATTCAGTTTGTATGTATAGTTTTGTACTTGTTTTGTATTCGCTTGGGAAATTCCGTGTTTTATTTTTCTATCTCCCTTATATTTTCTATAACCTTTCTTAATAATACAACGTGGTATACTGCGTGTTGGAGGTATTTTTGTGCTTGTGGGTGTATGCGTGTATATTTTGTTGCCGTTCGTAGAAGAGTTATCAATGTCAATGTAATGGAATTTTGTCATTTGAAAGAATTCGGGCTGGTGCAAAGGTAAGTCACTTTATTGTTTATTGAATCATCATTGTTAACTTTCATTATGTGTATAAAGCGAGAAGCTGTAAATATTGATTTGATCATATAGTTACACAATTTTAAATACAATCTTGACGGAATATTTTGTATAAGATATGTACTTGTCTTGTGGATTAAGCAATAACAAACTTTATTTATGTATTGTACCAAATCAGAATTACATATCAGTAAATGGTATGACTTATAAACGTTAAAAGCGCGTCCGTGATGTGCCGATTCACAATGCAGCATTGGAAGGATCGGTATCAGCTTGTTTAATACTTTATACGCCTAAGTATAGACATAGACAACTTTTTGGGTTCATACATGCCTGCAAAGTCGAACGAGGCATCGAGGAAATAATTTGATAAACCATCTGAAATTTGGACGGTACGGAAAACTTGAATTTTGATTCCTCTTGACGGGCGATTTTGTTGTAAAATGTATCAGATTCAAGTCGTATGCCGACCTAGATAGCAGAGGTGATGGTGGTTTCTATTTCCTCTTACATTGACATCGAAAGTGGAAACCAACATGGAGTATGTTGGACATACTTAAATTACTTCAATTTGATTATAAGCTTGAATTTATTTGAGTGAGCTTGACAAATTAAAAATTATTTGAAACTGGAAAATATTTTATTTTCTTATCTTATTTATATTTTATTTTATTTTATTTTTAATAAAATTATTTGAAATTGGATTATGTAAATTAAGAAAATGTGTCGTATAAAAGTATAATCCAGTAGAAATATGATAAAAAATTATCCTGCCGTCTGTCGTACGCGATTTCTAATCAGCAACATATACAGTGGTGTTCAATGAAATAGCACTCTATGTAATTTTTCAGTAACATTTAACTTTTTCAAATTTTATTTCAAAAATTTCCAATTTTATGCAGGTCATGACAATAACAATGTTGCCTACTAAAAAGAGCTCCTATTGGGAACATTTAATTTGTTCATACATTTAGGGTAATAACCGAAAACAACAAACATTATCATTTTTCGTGTTCAATGAAATAGAACATGTTTGATTTTTCTGAGAAACATCAAATAATTAATTAAAAAAATAAATAAATTTGGTGGCCAGTGGACAAAACTTAAATTTAAATTTATAAAACATAGAAAAAAAATTGTTTATTTGCGGGAATGGGTCGTGCAAATCATTGTAACGTAGAAGAAAGACAAATTGCCAGAAGATTAAAATCTTAGGAAAAATCAATTTCCGAAAACGCGGAAACCCTTGTAAGCTCACGTAAACTAGTGTTAAATTGAATGCATTAAAACAGAAGAACCCAGTCGAAAATAGTGGTGGTAGACGCAAGACAACCAAAAACGGGCATGCTTTAATTGTCCGAACCGCAAAAAAAGATCCTTTTATTAGCTTATATTAGCTATATCGGGATAACAAAGGAGTTAAACCTTGCTCAACAGTCACCATTCGTCGATGGCTGCTTGCAAATAATTTAAGGGGTTGCGCTGTCCAGCATGTCCCACTTCTATCAAAAAAAATATAAGAGCTCGGATTAATTTTGCTAAAAATCAGTTAGCTAATGCAGACGCCGAAAAATGGAGGACAATAATATGCACCGATGAAACAAAAGTGAATTTGTTTGGTTCTGACGGCCGATATTATGTACGATGCCACCGAATACAAGTTTGTCGTCACAGTACACGAAAAAAACACATGGTGGCGGTTCTATTATGGTATGGGGCGCTTTCTCGTGGTACGGTACTGGTCCAATTTATTTTATAAAAGATCGTATGACAGGATGTTTACGTCCAAATATTGGACGATGTGTCGCGCAGCTGGATTTTTCAGCAAGATAATGACCCGAGCATACCTCGAGAAAAGCGAAAGCATGGTTTAATGAAAATGACGTTTTGCTATGGCCAGCACAGTTACCCGATCTGAATCCGATCGAGAACTTGTGGAATCAACTCCATTAGCCAAAGAAAATACAGCAATAAGCAGGAATTATTTAATGCTATTAAAGAAGATTGGGACAAGATACCGGTTATTAAATGCCAGAAGCTTGTGGACTCCATGGACCGCCGATGTCTCGAAGTGCTTAAAAGAAAACGTCACACGACTAAATACTAGTTAGGAAAACAATCTGATTATCTAAATTATATACAAACAAGACTGAATTGAGGCTCAAACTGAAGATTATTACTTACCTATTTCTGTGAACAAATTTTTTATGCCATAAAATGTTTGATATTTTTTTCTTGTGTTGATTTTATGAAATGAAATTTAATTGTTTTATTTATTTGTAGGTTAATATATACACAATCTATACATAAAAAAGTATCATAAAGTTGATAACCATTTGTCTATTCTTAATAAACGCATTTTTTTAGTACTAAGTACTCTGTCATGAATCCATCTGCCCCGATCCTTTATGGTTTACCAAAAATCCATAAGGAAGGCATTCCGATTAGACCAATAGTAGCGTATTGCAATGCTCCTGCCTACAAGCTATGTAAGGGTTTCATAAATTTTTTCAATTGTCATACTAATTTCTTTTCGGCTTACTCGGTTAAGAACTCGGTAGACTTGATTAACAAAATTCAAGACGTCGACATTCCTCTCTCTCTCTCTCTCTCTCTCTCTAGCTTCACATCCCATGAAGGGATTTTGCCGCCCGCACTATGGTCCTCCAGTCGTCTCGGTCCATCGCTCGACATTCCGTTACATTCAAAACTAGTTTCATTTGACGTTGCCAGTCTTTTCACTTCTATTCCAATTAATACTTTGTCCCAAATAGTTTGTAATTACTTAGATAGGGATGTTGTAGATGAGAGCTTACGTCGTGAACTGAAGTTAGTTTTTGAGACTTGTATTAAACAAAATTATTTCTGTTTTGATAATACATATTTCAAATTCGCTGATGGTCCCCTCTGTCACCTTTGTTGGCTGAAATTTTCATGAATTTCTTCGAACAAATAATCATATCAAATAACAATCCTTATTTTCGTCATATAATCTTTTGGTATAGATATGTTGATGACATATTATGTCTATGGAATGGAACTGATAGACTATTAGACTCTTTCCCTACTTGGTTAAATTCTAAATATCCCACCATTGATTTTACGTTAGAAAAAGAAGAAAATAAATGTATTAATTTTCTAGATATAACAATAACCAGGATTAATTCTACTTTAGACTTCAAAATTTATCGGAAACCTACGTATACAGACGCTGTTATCCCTAGTTCTTCAAACCATCCCCATAATATTAAAATGTCAGCTTTCCACTCACTCATAGATAGACTAATAAACATCCCTCTGTCAAATTCAAATTATAACACTGAGCTTAAAATAATTCTTCAAATAGCAACGAATAACGGATATGCAACTAGGACTATATTAAAGCTATTAAATAAAAAGCTAAAGCGTAAAACTAACAGGTATTTATCCACCGGATAGTCCAACGCGGGAAAATTGGCGTCGCTTAGAGTATATAGGAAAAACGAGCCAACGGATTAGCAACATCGTGTCCAATTATACCAATATTAGTTTCCTTTTTATAATAATAACACAATAATGAAAATGATTTTTAACAATAAACCTAAAGTTGATCGCCTTTCCAAGTCTGGTGTTTATAGGATTAATTGCAATGATTGTAGTTTCTCCTATATTGGCCAAACTGGGCGCAATTTTGGAGTTAGAGCTAAAGAACATTTATCTGGTTGCAATCAATCAACTTTCCATAACCATTTAACTTCAGAAAGAAATCCGGTTCTCACCAATTACAGACCCCGCTCTTTTCTATTCTCACGTACGCAATAATATACCTTGAATTTTGTTACTCAACCTATGACTCATCGCCTACCTGCGCGATCCGTAGATTAATTTTTATTGCTTATTTTTTCCCTCCTTTTATTTATATTTTGCTTTTTTCTACTATATAACAAAATTTTTACTAATACAAATCAGTAGATACTCCTGGGCCCCTATTTCTGAATACGAATTCGAACAAAAATTGTACGAATTCGTATGATTGGTATTTTTGAATACGAATTCGTCCAACTCTAATACGAATCCGTACCTACTTGATACGTTCACAAATTTCCCTTATCTGGCAAAACGAATTCGAACGATTTTTATACGTTCATGAACGGATTTTTGTTCGATGGATGTTTAGTTAACGACTTCATAGAAAATCCAAACCTTAAATTGATTTCTAAATAAATTACACATAAATTATATTTTTAAATTACATTTATTAAGACGATATAAAATAATTTTACAGAAATTCTGTAAGCCTAACGATGGCCGTAATATTTTCTTTTACCATAAAATATATGAAACGAACCAAGTGGTACTTAATGTGTCCTACACCAAATGCCCCGAAGGATGGTAAAGATCACTGTTAAAATCCCGAAGGGACACAATACAAATTTCACTGGGATACTCGTAATTGACAGGATAAATTTTTCTACACAAATTTACTAAAGACTATGATATCAATTTATATGTAGGAGGTTCGAGTTGCAAAAATCCCTGTGCCACTATCACTACACAAAAAATTTAATCGTTGTTTCACTAATTTTACGTTTGTTTATAACAAACATGTTTGTATGGCACACATAAAATACACAACATTGCATTTACATAAAATTTTATTAGAGAGAAATATATAATGTTGTTTAAGATAAAAAAACTAGAATATTAATATTAATAATAATAATCATAAATAAATCATCCATTTTTATTGCCTACAAACAAGAACGAAACGTCAAGTCAAAATGGCACAAGTTGTATAATTTTATTATAGGTTTACCATTTAAAATAAATTTCCCTTATAGCAAGGGCACACACCAAACAATTACGTACGAACGTATTCAGAAATACCAAACTATTTTCGTAGCGAATATCATTTTCGTATCGAATACATTTTCGTATCGTATTCAGAAATAGGGGCCCTGATGATGACCTAACAAGTCGAAATCGATCGAGTGATTTTTTAAACTTTTTGAAAAATATTCAAAATATTCTGCGAAACAAAAAACAAGTGATTAATAAAAATGTGTTTATTAAGTATAAGTGTGTTTCGCCAAGTGCCTACGGCAAATACCGTAAAAAGCATGTCTATTATTAACAATTTCCAAAATAATTCGCAACTGTGCTATTTTAGTGAACATCACTGTACTTCTATCTAGCAATCGTTTTTTTCAGTCTCAGTTAATAGACACCTACATTTTTAAAAGACACGAAAACAATAAATTTGTAATAATATTTCTGCTGAAACATCTTAGTTTTTTCCAACCGCATTTTAAGTACTCATAACTATAAATACTTACGAGCAACTGTCGATTGGAACACCAACAGCCGACTATTTCCGACGATTCCATTAAAAATCTAATGCTAAAATACTATTTTTTTTTGCTGTTGTGTTTTCTTAGAAAGGTTCATCGATCTTCGGCAAACAATTGTTACCAATAACTGATCTTGTGCGTTATTTATGATTTATGGGCTAACCAGTCAGGAATAAAAACTTAAAAACAAAAATAAGAATTTTATTCCAGCCATTCAAAACTTATAATTCTTAAGTAATAACAAAATTAGCGCGATGTCTTTTAATATTTTTATGAATAAAACATGATTAGATTTTTATGTATATATTTTGATTAATTTATTAACACAAACATTTAGAAAAGCCACGACTAGTATTTAATTTTTAACAACGTAATTTAATATCTAATTTTTAGGTTAGATTTCATAAATCCAATAATTTGATCATATATAAGTGAAAGATGTACGTAAAACTATTCAAATAACTTTATATATTAATTTAGTAATTAATTATACAAATAAAATAATTTCCGCCTTTTTATTTAATAAATTTTGCGACACAATTTTTTAAGTTTTTCGTACTTTTGGGCGAGAAATCGCGCGCACTATTTTTTTATTAATTTACAGTTAAGTAAAAATTAAGTTTGGCTGGGTAATATGACATGTCATTTATCGCATTCTTAGTTTTTTATTAAGTTAAGTTTTTATTGCTGACTGGTTCCACTTTTACCCTTTACTACTTAAATGGACGCTGCTTAAAAAAGCAACCCTTTTTTAAAAAGGTAATCGCAATGATCGGCTTTAAATCGAACATTATTGTATTTTTATAAGTTGAACTTTCATGTTTCGCTGAAAAAAAAATTATATTTTCTGAAAAAAGGATTATTGTATTTTTTTTTTTTTAAATTCCCATGTATGTTAATGTCAAATAGAGGAACTTTTGTGGTATAATATGATAAGGAGACACTCAGGCCACCGACAATGGATCATCATCACCTTTATGCAAATTAAATAGCAACTAATATATGAGATTGAGCTATACTCCAGAAAAATTGGGCCCAAATCCTACAGGCATCCTCGAAATAAAAGGTTTGTTAAATAAAAGGATGTTATTCACTGAAACTATTAGGGTGAATTGCAGCAAAGTCAATGTATCCCAGCACACTGATTTTTCACTAAAATATGTACACTTTACACGTTCTCATGAGATACATTTTGTATTATAGATACATACATTTTATATTTACATTTTGATTGTAGATATTTTTTGTCCTAAACAATTGTTATTTCATTTTTCAACAATACAAATTTATTAGTTTAATAAAATTTAACAAGTGGGTTTAATCTATCGTAGATCTTAATGTGCACGGATACGCACATAGTTAGAAATGTTAAAATATTGTTAAAACACGTTCTTGTGATAGATTAGATTTTGTTAATTTTTTTAATTGAAAGGAAAGGTTAGTTTATTATTCATTATATGGATCGTGCTATTGCCCTAAATACATAAAGTAATCGTGTGTTTAATAATCGGTAATTTTTTAAATACGGCCTAACTGCAGTACTTGTCTCTTTTTTACCGCCGTGTAAGAAATATCCAAATCCATATAGTATTTAGGCCAATTTGTTTTGGTAAAATCATTATTTAGTTTTGTTGAACTAAATGTAATGTTAACAGGCGGAACGGATAATTTTAACTGGAAAACATAACTTTGATAAATGACATGGTAAACTTGCTTGAATTCAATCGGGATTCAATACAAAATCGACTAACCAAAAGGTTAATGTTCTTTATTTTAATTCGATTGTAATGAAATCACCAAAATTAAACAACGATTTTACCAAAATAAATTGTCCTAAACACAAAACAAATTGTCCTTGAACAAAAATATTGCTATTTTGTGATTCTAGAAAATTTTAAGATATTAATTGTAATTAATACATAAAATTATGTTGTCGTTAGTTCCAGTAAAGTTAAAGGATTACAACAAACTGTCAATTTCGAATACTGTTTGAATCGATGCCCCAATATTTTATATAAATAGTTAGTATGAACAGAGCTCTTCCATTTGTTTTCAGTATATTTTAATAAAAAAAAGGGTAAGTGTAGATTAGAAATTAACCCTAGAAATTAAACCGCGATCGCGCTCCTCAATACACTAGCCGAAAATGCCAAGAGCGCGATCGCACTTTTGCTCCCGCACGAACTAATACGATCTATACATATTTAATACTTATTGTATCACAAAAATTTGTTTCATGTTTTTATTATTACACACTCGAAAAATAAAATAAAATTGTTTTTGAAATCCTTTTCGAAAATAAAATGTCTCGAAAAATGAAATATATTTTTAAATTTCTATGTTCCTGACACTTTTAGCTAATTCTCTAAAAATCATGCTGGCACAAGGGTTAAAGTACGATTGAAACCATAATAACAATAGCTCAATTAAACAATAAAGAGATTTACTTTTGCAATTTTACAATCTCATGAAATGTTCATTCCAATAGGAATAAAATTATTTTTACAAGTTATACTACTAGAACAAGTTTTCAAAAATTATATTATGGGTTGGCATCTTGACAAGAAAAGTCAATTTTGAATTTGTCAACAATGCAATTTATCAGATTTTCCATTTTTTTTTGCACAAGGAACCAAATAAAATAAACTAAAGAATTTTAAAAAGGACTCAACGATATCTTAACCCTTTCCAGGCCGCAATTCGAACCAAACTTTTTTGGATTTTTTTTTATTTTTTCCATTCTAATAAATGTAATAAAAAAAGCAAATTTCAAAAACCATATTTCTTATTGAGAGGAGAAGAGGGTGATAGCAGTACTGCATTTGAAACATGATATAGCTGAGTATGCTATAAGGTAGTTAAGTTACACATTAATTTTTAAATTTGTGGTATATACAATATACCACAAGGCCGCAAAGGGTTAAATTCATAAATAAGAAATATTTACGGCGAAAACGTATTTAATATTTTTCATAATTATTTGTTATAACATAAAAGTAAATCGCATGTTTTGCTTTTATTAAATGTTTGTGCCAACCGATAAAAGTAGACAAAAATCACTTGGCTTTTACTTTGGACACAAATTTCATTCCTGTTCGAACAGGAATAATATTTTTCGAGGTAAGACCACAGCATAGACATAACGCTATTTTACTATGGAAAAATTTGGACTCATTTTTTTGACCTTGGTTCAAAATAAGGTAGGAAAAATTCGTTATTTTTATTTCAAATAAAGAATTATGGACTCACAGTGAAGCTTTGGCGGCATATATCAACAAAAAACAGTTAACATGAAATCATTACTGTAATTAATAATATTCATATTTAAAAGTTATGTTTCCTATAAAAAATTTACGGTAGGAAAAAAGTTTTTTGGTCTACGCAATGTCTCTTCTGGTTATATATATTTATATATATATTCTGTGGTAGACTGCAAATAGGTCAGCAATTCAAAATTTAAAATTACTAAGAGTGTTTCAATTGGTTTAAATACCGCATAAAAAGTTAAAATTGAGGTGAATAAAAATATCAAACTTTTTATCTGCTTCAAAAAGTATGAAATTTTTCGTTAAGTTTGTAAACAGAAGTTTGCCATGTACAAAATTTGATAAAAAACGTAATGTTTAGTTATAAACTAACTGTAATTGAAAGGTACATTTTGAAATAGCATTTATTTTAGTTATTTTCCAATTTTTATCTTTTATACGTTATAATTATGTACGTTAAATAAGCAACTATACATTTTCAAAAAATTTTAACTAATTGAAACAGATAAAACGTTAAAAAAAAATTACCACTAATAAATTTTTATTTTTTTATGCTGTATTTAAACCAATTGAAACACAAATTGATATTTAAAAACAATAAATATAATTGCCTTAATTAAAAAATATAAAAGTACTCGGCCGAATTTATTTACACGATAAAAAAAACTATTACTTATTTTAAAACACATTGACACAATACGATATTCGCCACCTAAAGATCAGTCGGATTTTGACGTCAGATTTTCGTTTAATTCGATTCGTATTTTTTTTTTGTTTCATAATCTGAATTTGTCGATTTCGAATTATTCGATAGAAAAAAAAAATTCATAATACCAAAATACGCTGCGAATCTCTGAATTTTCTGAAATTGAATAAGTTTCATAATAGACCCCTCGGTTTTAATCGTGTAATCGAATTTAAAAATTAAAATTACGGACATTTATCAATTTCGGACTTCAACCATAACATATGCATTGGAATTTCTTAGAATTTCGACTACATATTTTGTGGGTTTCTCAAGCGTCAACTTAGTAAATTATTTGATTTTTGCGACTAAATATAGAGTAAAAACCAAATAAGTTACTAACTTCACGCTTAAGATGGAAGAAATTCCGGATTTTCATCCGTCTTATGAACACGACCTCAGTTTTAATATACATATGTGTTAAAATACAAAATTTAACTCGGCAAAACACACGTTTCGATTTTTTACTATCGTTCGTAGACAAAACTATTTTTTTGCCAATCAAAAACGTAGAAGAATTGGTTACTTTTTTTTTGATAGTTTGAGAGGTAAATTCGCCATTGCAAAATAATTATATATACAGCTGAATTCTGCACTCCATCACAACTAAGACTCTCTGATGGAGTGCAGAATTCAGCGCCGACCCACCGTCCATGTCAATGTACAGGTTGACAAAGAGCTTGCAATGTGCAGGTGGTATACTGTAGTTGTGTGAGTAGGTGAATGGGTTAATGATGTGGCGTGAATGCGTGGTATCATTACCATTATAAACATAAAAAACGGGGAGAAAAAGTGATAAATTTATGAACATTTGCATTAGTCTCAATTGAAAGCCTAAACAATAACGCAGAATTTAATACAATTGTTAAGGCGAAATTACAAAATTAGATATTGGCAATTAGCAAACCGCCGTTCACTATTCGATTTTTTTTTGTGGGGATATATGAAAGATAAGGGCCCCTATTTGGGAATTCGAATAAACGAAAGACGTTTTCGAATGATCAGTATTTGTGAATTCGAAAACGTATTGATCTAATCGAACGTCACAACGAAAACGAATGCCATGAAACGAACGAAAATTACCCTTATCGCGCAATCCGTTTTCGAACAAGAATTGTTCGTTCATTACAATTTGCGTCATTCGTGAAATGGAGCCTCAATTATGTAGAAGAGATTATGTATCCATGATCATGATGTACTTTCTAGTCATTTTTGGCAGGATTTAAACTACAACTTATCTTGTTTGTGCAACATGTGCGCAAAAAAATTAAACACCATGCGTAAAACGTATTACCAATATTAAGCTTTAAGTTGTCCTGGGAGTCGATTCTTGTTTGATGAAAAGTATTTTCAGTAAGTTTACTTTTCTGATCAGTGTTTCATGAGAATGAAAAAAATTATATGAAAAAACTTTCATCGATGAATATAAACATGATTACTTTTTAAATAGCCTTTGTAAATATTAAATGTACAAGCGTCAAATTTATTTTAAAATTAATTTGTTAAAATGAAAAAAAAACTTACACTTATACTACATAAAATGTTATTTATTTTGTATCAAAATTACACCAGCGCAATTAGCGACAATTTTGCGTACAATAGATTTGGGATAATTTTGCGTACAATAGATTGTATTTAGAGATTTCCATAATTACTTATTGGTTGAAATTTCGTTTTTACTGATTCACTTTACCGAGACACCCAGTTCATGAGAAATGAAGATTTTGATTTTGATAATCAATTAAACTGTACTTTTTAAAGATATTTCTATCTGTAATTAAGTAATGGATAATGGTATACACAATGAATTACATAGTTATATATGAAAAAAAATATTCAGCATGAATGAATGTTGCCCTGAATAAATGGGGGTCTCAATCATTTCATATAAAAAAATTCTAATGTCATCTGTAAAATGACAGAAATTCAGTATTATATTCCCCGGTGGCCGAAATGAGTCGATATTAGCTTGATCAAGGCGACTGTTCGAGTGCGAACTTTTGTGCGAATATTTAGAATCACACTTTTCTAGCGATTTATTGAGCACAATGTAGTTCACAATTTTATTTTTTTTTATGATTAGATTGATCGTCTGCAAATATTTTTCTTAAAGTTAAAAATATTTCATCTTTTATGGGCGTAATTTGATTATTGGAAAAGTGTGATTCTAAATATCCGCACAAAAGTTCGCACTCGAACAGTCGTCTTCAACGTTCGTAAATATTGAAAAATAATCTGTTAGAACTCATAGTAAGCAAAGAAATGAAAGACTATCAGTTAATTTTTATAAAACCACTTTTGTTTTATTTTTCAAGTCGACGAATGAGGTTATTTAACCGTGTTTTATTTACAAAATTTCTGTATATGGTACATATGTATATGCTTTATTTTGGAGGAGTGTTTTGCCTATAAATTTGTATTTCTTTCCGCAAAGTGTTTTATTAGTGAAACAAATAGCGTATTAATTCGACTTTTTTTTGGTCACGTTCATTAAACAATTATTGCATAAAATTGGCCGAAATATTTTCATTAAAAAATCACAGTTTTGATTTTTTTTTTGTTCGGAAATATGTAGTGTTATTCTTCTACTTAATATCACCTCACAAAATATGCCATGTGTTAATTTCTGTGGCTAATTTACTGCTTTGGTTAAATAATTTGTAACTTACCACAAATTTTGCTAAGAGTAAACGCCCGCCATAAAAGTGGTAAAATACACAAAATCTCCAAATCAATTTTTCAAGTAAAATGAGGTATCGAACGTAACAGGCAACTAATATCATAAATTACGCAATGATAATTTTAGTCACAACTCGGTTTTTCATATATACACAGGGACTTCAATTTTTTTCGTTTACAGTGTTCGTCGTAGTACGTATACAAACGAAATTAGACTTTTGGATGAAAAATGCCACTATTTCTAAAATAAAAATTACAATATCAAAAATAATAATTGTTTCAGCTTTACGCGTACAAACAAAGTTGCTCATTTTTGCTCACAAAGAAGTGATGCTAACTTGCAAGGCATATAGTAGTACAAAATTCAAGTTTTGTTCTGTCATTCTTGTTTTTATTGCTTACGGATATCACAAAATTAAATAAACATATAATTAAACATTTCAAGGCTTTATCCGAAATTTCAAACAAAGTAGATGGTTTGAATTAGATGCGTATGATTCTTATTAAAGTTTTACCATGGATTTAGTACTTTCATTTTCGAATCAAATTCAGAGTAGAGCTTCCAGTGGCACTATTCTGGTTTTCCATGGGAATAGGGAATTGGGAAAAATATTTTCATAGCATTTTTGTCTAAACTACATTTTGCTGGCCTACTGTTAGAATTAGTTTGTTGTAAATATTTTCGAAACAAAGTTGATTGTGAAACTTTTGTTCCACAAAATTTTTATAGGGAAAAATATTTCCCATTATATCTTTGTTTCAAAAATATTTACACCAAACTAATTCCAACAGTAGGCCAGAAAAATATAATTTAGACAAAAATGCTATGAAAATATTTTTCCCAATTCCGTATTCCCAGGGAAAGTCAGAATAGTGCCACAGAACTATTATTTAATTTGGTATGATTATCGTCCGCCCTGAAGAAATTGAAACCAACACCATTCTACATTTGATCCAAATGGTGAATTCAGCATTGTAATTATAGCGCTATATAGACCTAAATAAACCTTCATAAACTGAAGCTTTTTTTTTCGAATGACCACTTTATTTCTTTGTAGTCCTTCAAAATGATGCGAAAGTATCACTAATCTACGAGTATTTTCAATTTTGATGTAATATTTTCTTCAGTATGACAACATTTACAATATAAAACAAATAAATTTAAGTAACTGCAACATATGTAAAAATTTTAAATGGTAATATAAAACTTGTAATTTAAATATAAAATATAATAAAGATATTTATTTTAAAATGATTTTATTAGTTTTACGAAGATTCGATTTGTGATACTAAAAGAGAATTTGAGCGACTTTGATCTGGATTTCTTATATTTGTGAGTTATTTTGGACGTAATTTGGTTGGTTTGCTTGGAATTGAATTACGTATGTGCTTTTGTTTGCTTTTTTAATTACATCCAGTCATAATACTAAAGAAAGATCGTACAATTTCATACTTTTGGCTGATGATCTTATTATTTTAATGATATTTCTGAATCACCTCATCACTCACAAGCATTTACGTTTAATAGGTTTCAATTGTTAAAAGCGAAATATCGAATTTATTTTCACATACAATAAATATTATTATATCTGGGTCCTAAATATATAAAAAGGGTCCATAACTAACTATAATGAATTGTTTATATTTTTATAAAAAGAAATTAATAACTAATTATATTCAACGACGCTTATATTGTTCGATTCTAGGAAATTTAAAGATCATCAAGAAAAAAACTTATAAAAAGAGAAAAAAAAATTGTATTTCCTTTGGTCATCAAAAATTCGATTGATTTGACGATGAGTTTTATATTAAGACTGCAAAATTTACCATGGTCGGCAAACGCGATGGATATTCGGAACTTTTTCAAGGGATTGGGTATCCCTGATGGAGGTGTACATATCGTCGGCGGTGAAATAGGAGATGCTTTTATTGCTTTCAGGTACAGCATATAATTTTTGTTTTTTAATTATTTTGTTTATTGAAAATTTATTTCGGTTGAGAAATATATGAAAAATTATGTTTTGGACAAATATACCGCACGTCATGTAATATAAAATTGAAAGTGATAGTATAGACAAAACATAGTAGATAAAATAGTAAGCAAGCAAAATAAAAACTCAACCTTGGACTTGTTTTAAAACTTGTGACAATAAATATCTTGCTGAAAATTGAATTACAGATAACTATTTGAGAAAGTTGTTGTACATAAAGAAGAAAGCAACTTAACGCGTCCGTGTTATTCTATCATTCGTTGTCATAAATTAATTTATAAACGACGCGCCAATAAAGATTATTTATACTTAATGTTACTCATTACGTCATTTGGGTAAGTATCAATGAATTCAATTTAGAAATCATTGTCGAAATTATGAAGATACACAAATTTGGATATTCTCAACCGAAAAAACCTAAAATAGTTAAGTTTATTTAGAAAAAATATGAAACGTGAAATTCATCTTTGACTTTATATGAGAATCGTATCTGGCGTATCTGGAGTTTTGTTTGTGTTCTTTTCAGATGGATTGTGGATTGTTGCTGTTTTATGAGAATATTAATGGAATTTGAGAATATTGTTTACCAATTTTTATTACGTTTTTCTAATTTTTATAATTGTTTTGATGTAATAACTATGTACTTCTTTGCTTATTCGCACTAGAATTACACAAGCATATGAAATACGCGTTGAATACATACGATATTATGTTTTTTACGAGAATTCTGAAATTATCGTAAGTATCAGTTCTGCCGTATTGAATTTAGTACAAAATCGCTTAGAAACGGTGGAAAAGCTTTCTAAACATGAAATTTTCTTTATCGCATACATGAGATTAATAAAATCGAACAGTTCAATCAGTTTAGTTGATTGAATCTAACTGGTGGTGAACATACAACAAAAAATCAAACTTACATTGATGAAACGTAAATATTCATAATTAAACAATATGCTAGTTTAGTTTTCATAATTCATTAGTTGTGAAACAAAAGATCAACCTATTAGACTTCTTCTTATCTCGCTTGGCAGTTTTTTTTTTATAAATTGGCAACTGGAACTAGAATTTTATAAAAAGTAGGATTAACCTTTTTTTGAATATGAATACCCTAAAATCACGAACATTACATTTCCAACATTGATGGCCTATTTACTGAAATGGATGCATACCAATTAATGTACTCATTAATTTTCGCATTACTGAAGAGAGGAGTTGTCTAAAGATACAAAATGGCGAACTGTGTTTGGCAGCGTATATGAAGTAGAAAATGCAGAAATTAATTCTTCTTTAACATTTTTCTAAAAACTATTGTGGACCTAGCTCGGTACTCTTTTTTCACATTCTGATGGACCTAGGTTTTTTCAATTAAGAGACATATTAAAACTGCAGAAACAAACTTGATGTACAAGATTTTAACGGAAGGTACAGTAGAGAATAATCATCCTTCAAAGCAATAATTGAAAATAAATATAAATTTTTGACTTACTTGTGCAACTAGCGAACGGCAGTTGAAAATCAAAAGTGAGTAATCGATCATCGCATACCAAGAATTGAGATAATTAGCCGTGCCATTTATTTAACATTTTGTTTGGAATATTTAGCAAAACTTTTGCAATCTAGTTTAGTGGCAGTCATGAAGCAATTCTAGTAACCTTTCTGTGTGTCTGCCTGTTTTTCAAATTTGAGAACAATACGAGTATAAGTAAAAATTCCGTGCAGATGCTGAAATCGTCTAGTAACTGTAATTAGGGTACAGCAGAATTGGAATAAATAATTATCGTAATAAGAAGAAATAATGACACATCATTGTATTCAAAACAAGATGAGTACACACGAAAAATTTGGTGGCAATTTAATTAGAAAACTGAACTCGCGTTACCCGTTACTAAAAAATTTGAAATGTGTCAGCTTAATAAATATAAATTACAATTTAGCTACCTAGGTATCGATATTTTATAAACTTTGTGGCAGTTTTACAGTTTGTTACTTATAGTAGTGTTTAACATTGCTGTGCTATTTCTGGTTAATTTAGTAACGTTAAATACCTAATTAACATATTCAATTTGGAAAATTTCGAGCTGGCGTTTCCGGAAATGTGAAAAATAGTTTCTATTTTTGAACTAACAAGGTTCATGCGTCAAGCATGGAGCGGATTTCAATGCCACCATGCTTTTACAATAATAAGTAGTTGCAGCATTGCAAAGGCTTTGCAGAACTTTGCAATTTTAACATGTCTATAGGGCGAATGCGCTGCAAAACTTAACGAGAACACCCACCGTTATGCCAGGCAGAGACGAAGCGAAAACCTCGGATTGATGAGACCCAAGGCGTATTCACCGCTGGTACAGAACGTGATTGACATTTCTTTTAAAAGACGCTTACAGCATGATTTTTTATCAACATGCATCTCAGGGCAAGTTATACACGGGCGATGCATTATTATACGAAGTCATATACGCACTGGTAATTATTAGTTTGATGATTATGATGATTTGTCGCCGTTCATAGCATTAAGATATTAAATAAACATTTTACGTGCACACAGCAGTTCCGATCACGGAGTTAATATTTATTATCTGTAGTAGCAGCATCGATGACCACGAATGTTAATCATGTCATCCGGACACTCTAAATAGATCACGCTAGATTCGTTTTCATTTGTTTGGCTATGTTTACAACGTGCATCAATATTTAAAAAAATTGCTGGTCCAGAACGAGATGAAATAACTAGTTCGATACAACCGGGTTTTAATCGAAACAGAATGCTATATTTAAAATGTCCTTGCAAGCGATTCAAAAACGGATATGGCTGTTACAATAATACTTCTCCAGATAATTCGATACGTAGCAAAGCAACGCACTGCTATAATAAATGTGTGTAGGCTGCGCTCTGCGCATTTGTTCATGGAATTAGTGGTGCCTTCAATATACCGCATTACCTAATATGGCTCAATTGTGAACGGTGAATGTGCCCTAGTAATATAAGGCTTGACAAATTAATTATTTAAATTACCTATATCTATGGATCGATCATTCTATCGAATTAGGTCCTTGTTATGTTAGAACAGTTGGTCCAACGAGAATATTGCTGCTGTTAATGAAAATACTTTTTTTTTCTCGCGAACCATGCGTAAAATGAAGATTCACCTTCCATTTGATGCAGAAACTAGAGCTAGAAATACTTCAGTGCAACAGAAACGGATAATCAAGAAAATCAGAATGGGTTACGATGATTTTTAGAAATGCTTTGTTCTAAATTTATCAATAAAAATTGAAACTTGCATTATGTGACGATACAATTCAGCACTTCAATTACATGTTAGTTATCCAGACACTATAATACCATGCATTACCTCGATAATTCAGTACACATTTTTTAAAAGTAAGTAGATCTTTATGAGTGCTACACAGTCAAAGCAGTTGTGCCACGTCTAGCATGAACTGGCCAATATAGAACTATATTATGTATCCTTAGCAAAGGCATCTTGTTCGTAAATCGCCTATAAAATTGAGGCCTTACCAATTAATTTGAACGCCAAAATAAAAATTGGAGAAACGGCGTTAGATAATGCGTATACATTGGACAGATGTATCTTGCATTTTTCATCTACTAAATTTTTCTATTGCTCTTTTAAATAATTATTAGTAAATTCCCTTCTTAACTTTGCCTTTGTCAAGGAAAAATTGAATGGGTATATCGCTGTGACCAACACGACTGTCTTTCGTCACGAATTGACTGATTGATTTTAAATGAACCACATCTAAGTAAGAATGTCGGTTGACCACAGCCACAGCTGACAGCATGTACAATTTTCCCGATAGCGAAAACGTATAAAAAAAATCAAAAATAACGTCAATTCTTCCCAGAAATTTGTGTTGAAGTGTAATATCATAGTGGCAATGTTACTCCTAAATTATCAAATCAAAATACAAAGTGACAGTATCGTGTAACAGAGACAATAATTATTTGTTCAAAATTTAAATAAAAATGGCTAAGGACAATGAGCGTGTTGAAACCCCTCTCAGTTAATTTATAAGAAAAAAAAAAACGAATAGTAATCGAGAACAATGCGCCACAAATATTTTTCGTCAAAACTCAATTATTATTTTTAAATATTTAATTAGGTAATATGCCTATTATAATTAGAGGTCATTAATAAATAATTTAATTTCGATAAATAAATTTGGTCATTTAATCTGGTTTTTACAAAGGCGTATAAATAATTATTTATAAGCTATCTGTATGCTACGAATACATGCTATGTCGCTAGAACTAGATAGCATGTATTTTTTCAATATGCAGTCTACTAAATTATTTAATCGCTTACATACAAAAAATTTTAACGTCAAATTATAGCAGGTTTACCACACCAGTGGCACTATTCTGGCTTTCCCTGGGAATTGGGAAAAATATTTTCATAGCATTTTTGTCTAAAATATATTTTTATGGCCTACTGTTGGAAATAGTTGGGTGTAAATATTTTTGAAACAAAGATATATTGGGAAATATTTTTCCCTATAAAAATTTTGTGGAACAAATATTTCCCTATCAACTTTGTGTCGAAAATATTTACACCAAACTTATTCCAACAGTAGGCCAGAAAAATATAGTTTAGACAAAAATCCTATGAAAATATATTTCCCAATTCCCTATTTCTAGGGAAAACCAGAATAGTGCCACAGGGGCGGTATGTTGTACCATCACTTCGAATCGAAATTCGAAAAAAGTCGAATGGCGGTATGTTGTATCATTTTCGAAAAGCAAAAATTATACAACTTTCACTTTTTCGATTCGACTTTTTTCGAATTCGACTTTTTTCGATTCAAAGTGATGGTACAACATACCGCCCCAGACTTCATCTGGGAAATTTTTGATAGAAAGAGAAAACAGATTGCAATTTATTGTGGAAAAGCCGTGTTAGAAAACCTATCAGAAAAACGACGACAATCACCGATCACTTTCTGTAATTCGACTCGGGCAGATTCTGTGTCTGTGATAATGATAATGAAAAAAAAGATTTCATTTAAATTTTCATTTTATGTTTATCAGTTCAATTATCATTTATTCAGCAAATGCAATTGAGACTTGTACCCCTGTGCTCTCGCGGAAAAAAATATTACTACGAAAAAGAGTTTAGTCATGCTTTTCTATGAATTATCTATGAAAAGTGATCTTGGAAAATATAATATTATTTGTATATTGCATTAAAATATAAAAACTATAAATTTGTTTACATTTAATATTAAATTTATCAATTTAAAAATCGAAAAAGTGTCTCGGGTGTATCTGAAGCAAGCTTCATTTTTTTCCACTGGTAGCGTTTTCTATACTTTCCCTAGTCTCAATTCCTTGTGCAAAATGAAAAAAAAATAATTAATTGAAACATTTTACGCAAGATGTCGGAGCAAATTGTTTATTATTCGGTCATTATTCTGCCGCGTTGCCCTACTATGTTTTAAATTGTCCATTTAAATTTGTCCTATAGACAACTATAAGTGGATCTGACGGCAAAAAAATAAGCTTGTTCCGGATATTTTTGTATGTTAATTTTTATTTTCATAAAGTATGCCGTGCTGAAATGTCATAGAAAAAAACCCGCAATGAGCTTATTTTTAATGCGCTAGATGTCACATTCCCAACTTTAACAGTCGTCAATAAACATCTATAAGTGGATCTGACGGCAAAAAAAATAAGCTTGTTCGGATATTTTTGTATGTTAATTTTTATTTTCATAAAGTATGCCGTGCTAAAATTTCATAGAAAAAACCCGCAATGAGCTTAGACATAAGAACACGAAAATGTGTGATAAAATATTTTAGTTTTTCCACATTTATTTATCATATATCACCAACTCGGAATCGCAATTTATATTTTATCGATGATAATTTTTTCATTTATCTTTATCACCGACACAGAATCGACCCCAGTTCTATGTATAGAATAAACGTCAAAGCGAATAAAATGATAGTTACAAGATGTCGGCCGAGTATAATTACAGTTGTTTTGCATTTTGATTTACGCGGCAAACAAATCTCATTCAGAGACCAGGATGGGATGTTGTACCATCACTATTTTCGAATTTTGACATAGTGTATGTCCCATGTTTTACAAATGAAATAGAAGTCCATTTCTCTTTTATAGTTATGTATGTTTTTCTATTGTGTTCCTCACTTGTTCGGTAAAAAAACGTTACCTACTCTATTTATACTCTACCATTTTTAAGATTAATCGGTTATTTATATCAAAATTTAATAATCGCGATGTAAAACGCTATAAACTAACTAGAATATACCGAGCAGGAAAGTTAATGACGACACACTAATGACTCATTAGCGACAGTCAAACATGACACGTTTATAGAAATTTATCAGCAAATCTAATTTTCGTTTGTGACATATCTGAGATGTATCGTTTATGACATGTCTCATGGCGCGTTCATGACATGTCTGAGATGAATCGTATGTTATAAATCATGGATGAGTCTCATGTGACCTGTCTAAGATGAATTGTATGTGATATATCTGACATGAATCCTATATGAGATTTCTGAGATTAATTTATGTATGCGTATTTATATGGAAATATATAATGAAAACATTTTAAAGAATAATCTTTCTAATTTATTTGAAATATCATATATGTATATTATTATTTTGTTGTGTAGTATTAGGCTGTTGCCTTAAAAAATATTACAATCATCTTTCCGGTGCTAGATGTGTTGTGTCCCAGATGGCTGAACTTTACAATTACGTTGATATAAACAAAATTAGAAAAATTTAATTAATATGTTTAAATTTTCCTAACAGAACAATTACAAGATGATACCGTATGTAATAATAAAATTTAATAGATAAATTGCAACGGCGAGGAAACAGTGAGCATGAAATGAATTGTATTTTTTTTCATTTTTATCGATTGTTTATCTATGTCATTTTAAAACACGTTATAAAATGAGAAACGTCGAAGACATGACATACAAGTTTCGCTTAAGGCATTGTCATGAAAGGCGTACGGTTTTAGGACATGTCACATACTTGTCGTCTAACATGGACAGTAAATGGACGATTCATTTGGAAAACTAATGTGACGTCATAAATTAAACTGTTAGTCAACATACCAGCAAAAATCGACAAAACACTATTTTCTTTCTTTCTCGTAAGAAATAATTCACATGCATGTTGACAAATTTCCAACTGGGTATGGTATAACATCTCAGCCCAGTTATCGGTTATGTAAATGAGGCGTTCGAAAATAACAAAATTGAGCCTGTGCTGGGATATTTTAACATAACTCTCTCTCTATCTCTCTATCTCTCTCTCTCTCTCTCTCTCTGGCACTATATCCCATCAAGGGATTTGGCCGCCTCAAATGATTTCGGATAATGAGTGATTAATTCATTGATCCTAAACCATTTTCCTTGTCACCACCGGGAATCGAACCCGGGACCTCCGGTCGCTGGAGCAAGCATGCTGACCACTTTGTCGCCGGGGTGATTTATCGATCGTCAATTATAAATATTTTGAAGATTAATAAATCTTAATTTACGTAGCAAATTTTAATTAAATTTCAGACGCGGTTTATTTTGCACCATCTATGAATGACTACTGGTCATACTAACCATTCATTTAATTAGTCAAAAATTTAGAAAAGTAATTGGCATGAGGCACAATGCATTTCTCGTTCCGCTGGGATAAAAATGGATACTATCTAATTTTACATATAATTTATAAGCCTGCGTAAAAACCTTTGGAGAAATATCTAAATACTCGAATTACTAAATAATTTATTTGCGATACTTGAACGAAATTATTGAAAAACATTTTGTTATAATTTGTTCTACTTAGTAAAAAAAATTAATAATTGATAAACGAACAGTTATTTGATTCTAGCAAAAAATAAGCATGAATCATGTTGAAGTTAGGTTGAGATGAAATTAACTTTTCGTCCCAAAATGGCGTTGATCGTTTCCATGACTAGAGTTAGGTTAGTTGGAATTTCGAAAGACGTTATATAAATAATAATTTATTCGCGCTTAATATTCCCTTATTTTCAAGTATGTAGTTATATGCCCTTCCATTTATTTTATAAGTCTGGATTTGTAATATAATTAGGTACTTTGAAAAAAAAAATAATTAAAAACTTTCGCTGCCGATATTTTAAACAACAAAATAAACAACATTCTCGTGCAATTACAATCGCACTAAATAGACATGCTTTCTTGCAACACTTTCTTACGGTTGATTGGTTGGCTTGTGAAACGAAAAGAAGCAATCCAGCGAGACCGGGAATCTGCGATAATTCTGAATTTCCCGTTTGAAAATTTTCAGTATTTTTGCAAACTGTAAGTACATTTGGAGTAGATGACAGATGCAGACAACAGCAGATTTTAAATGGGGAAAATAATAAATTATTATATGATTAATAAAAATCACAGTTTTGTTTACTTATTTGATATCTTATTACAAGATTTATAACGTATAAAAATTCTCGGAAGTCAAAGATGATTTTCATGTTAATTTCATTATTTTGAAAATTGGGTAAATTAATTTTTTTTGTTTCTTCTGTATTTGACGTTTCTTTGAATAGCAATGATGAAGATGCTCGGCAAGCCATGCTTAGAGATGGTGGGAAAATAAAAGAAGTTCAAGTTCGGCTACTTCTATCATCCCGCACGGAAATGCAGAAAGTAATCGATACAGCTAGGTTATCATCGAATCAATATGGAACTTTAGGCAAAAGTTCAACTGCCATTGTTGCACCAACAGTTCATATAGTGGCACCTACGCAGATACAACCACCTGTAATTACTTCAAATTTAACTGGGCTTGTGTCAAAGCAAATGGAAGTACTGCAATCTCATACGGCCGGAACTACTCTTTCAGCTCAAACTCTTATCCAATTGAAACAACAGCAAACAAAATTGAACGCCTTATTAATGAGTAACGTTAATGATGCTTCAAATGAAATCAAGAACGATGATCGCAGCTCTAGCGAAATAGATCGAAAACGCGATTCTGATAGACGAGATCGTGCCTACCGATCACCAAGATCAAGGTCACGTGATCGCTCCAAACGTTCGCGAACACGTTCTAGGTCACGTGATCGTCTTGGTCGTACAAGAAGACGTCGTAGCCGAAGCCGAGAACGCCGTAATAGACCTCGACGCAGTTCTTCACGTGAGCGTAGTCGAAGCCGAGAACGTAATAGCCGTGATACAAAAAAAGAACTACCGAATCCTTGGGCTATTAATCCCAACCCAGCAACATCAATCCTTGTGCAAAATGATGCAATAAAAGTGCAAAATATTGATGATTTGAGAAATCCAATAGCATTTCAAGGTAACACAGGACTTTTACTACCGGATAATGCTCCTCTATTTACCACAAGCTCGTCGCTCAATAAACCACTTATTGTTACTAATAATTTTATTACTTCGTCGTATGATCAAAAATCTCAAATTGATAAAACTGATGGTCGATGTGTAAAAATATCCAAAATGGATCGGATTACCGGTTATGGCGAGATCCGAAGGTTTTTCGCTGGTTTACAAATTCATCAGAATGGAATTAAAATGATTAATGATAAAACGGGAAGGCGAACGGGGGTAGCGTATATTCGATTTGCTCGATTAGAATTCAAAAGAACGGCCCTGTTACAATCTGGTTTAACTTTACGAGATGCAAAGGTTGAAGTATCACCGCTTTTAGATGAAGATTTTGATGAAGCAGTTGATTCGTTTAAACCGCGGTATGAAAGTTATCGTCGTGGCGGTAGTTATCGAAGTGACGATGATGATGATGACCGTGATAGCGATGATGACTACTATCGCAAAGATCGTGATCGCAGCCGAAGCCGGGAACGTGAACGTGAAAGAAGTCGGTCTGACCGTAATCGCTTCAAAAGTCGTAACGATTCTGATGACGATGATTTACAAATTATTTCAAATACCAGTCGAGATAATAATACCGATAATGATGAAGATGACGTTAAACTGGTTTCCGATAGTACAAAAGACTCGTTTACAACCCTTTTAATTAAAGACATTCCACCGTTTACTAAGGAACAAGATATTATTAAAATGTTTTCAAATTATACTCTGGTTCACATATTAATTTGCAAGAATGTTGATGGAACGAAAGCTAATTATGCTTACGCTAAATTTCACCGGGCTGAGGATGCCAAATCGGCATTAAAAGAAAAAGCCTGTCACTTAATTGCTTATAGGAATGTAACAGTTAGCCGGGTCTCGGATGACATTTACGATAAGGACAAAAATGAGATTAATTCAGATATTAATTTGCTAGACTCGGAATTGCAATCGTCAACTGCTAAACAACAAACAAATATAATGATGTCAAATAATATTGTCAAAGAAGAAGAAAAACATGAAAAAACAGATACTAATACAGAGAGCAACAAAGTAAAAATGCCACTCGATCCTAGATTACAAAAATCTCAATCTTCACAGAATTCATATTTGATGAATCAATTCGATAACAGTTGTAACAATGTCTGGGGAACAACTGCGACACAAACTACATCATCTGTGTGGCAAATGAATAATATAGGAAGCGGTGGAATTAGCTTAATGAATAATGGTAACAGTAACGACAGCAATGTGTATCAACCCAGAAAGGATCCAAGACTAAGCCGTTTTGATAGCCCAAAGCCGGCACTTACTGCCTCTGTACAACCCTGGAGTAACCTTGGAGATTTGAGTTCTATGAATAATTTCACAAATATTTTATCCAATAATGATAATAACGTTCCATTGATTCGTGATCCTCGGCAGCGAAATACGGGTACAACTTTATATAACAATGCTCCTTCGACATCTATGGAAGAGAACACTTATATGCCAAGTGTTCAAAATTACGCCCTCCAATCGAATGTGATACATAGTGTTGTCATGTCGAATTTAGAACCAAATATCTCAGATCGTGATGTAACTGATTTCTTTTCGGAAGTAGGCTTAATACCGCAGCGAGTTCGTTTTCTTTCAAATAGAAATGGAATGCCAACCGGAGATTGTTTCTGTGAATTTAGCACGTCAGAAGAGGCGAGAAGAGCCCTTCAAAAAAATAATTACCATTTGGGGATGAATTCGATTAAAATTGAACTGATCGCATCAGATAAAATGGAGGATATTCTAGCCTCATTTAATAATGATTCTTCAATGGACATGCGTAACGATCCCCGTAATAGTAACTATAATAATAACAATAGTAACAGTAGTAATAGTAACAATAGTAATAATTATAGAGATCGAGAGCGTGGTGGCAATGATAACTTCCGTGATCGTATGAATAACAACAGTAATAATAGTAATAATATGAATAACTATCGTGGTAATGGTAACTTTAGAGGCGGTAATAATAATAACAATAGTAATGCGGGACGTGGATTCCGAGGTAATAATTCGATGAATCGGATGAATAATAATAGTGGAACCAATAAAATGAATCCATTTAATAACAATACCGGTAATAATAATAATTCAAATTCAAAGCCTCCGTCATTGCTTTCATTGCCAACACCTCCGCTTGGTATACCTGTGCCAGGGCCATTCAACAATAACGGCCCTTTGACTAATAATATTCAAGAATTTGATAAAATTGGTTGTGTCGTAAGCATGGAAAATGTCCCGTATCGAGCTGGGGTTGATGATATTCTCGATTTTTTTAATGGTTTTATATTGGACAAACAAAATATCATGAGGCGATACAATGACAATGGAACACCAACCGGTGATGCTAGAGTATGTTTTCTATCACCGGCCGAAGCAAAACGCGCAATGGAAATAAAAAAGTATGGTAAAATTTTCAACCGAACAATTTACTTAAAACTATTAGATGAAATGTAAGTTACACCATGTGTTTATTGTTAATTAAGCTTAAGATTTACTATATCTTTTTTATATTTAACGATTAATTTATAAAAAATTACAAATTTATTTTTTTTATCAATTAATTTAGTTTCCTAAGTGAGAATTTTTCAAGAAATCCTAAAAATAATGATTTCTGGTTTAAACTTTGTAAATAGTAGGAATTACCTTAAACCTCATGGAAGTTATTTGAGTTATAATTTTAATTAGGTATTAATTACTATAAATCATTTTTATTTAATTACTGTAAATCATTTTTTAATTACTAAATTTTATGTAAGATTTGCGTTCACAATCTATTCATTGTGTATATATAAATATTGAAAAGTTTTAAAAAAGGAATAAGCAACGATTCAAAATAAAATACACACTTTAATTTCTTAAACAAATTAATTCTGCATTTTTTTTGTTTGGTAAGTAAAAATAACGTAAGAACCGTAAGTACATATATAATAATTCGAATAATGAAAACCACTCGAAGGTAGTACTACTACTACTACTACAGCATCTACACTTTGGGTGGAAAAAATCGCACATTGCTCAATTTTGCACAAAAGTTAAAAAATATCAAAAAAAAACAATATTTGTTTAATTTTTTTTAATGCAGATTCAAAATCTACTTCAATACCTATCCAGTGGTACTTTTTTTGTATTTATACGTGCCATCAAACTGATTTTTGGGGGTAAACATCTGTGTATCAATTTTGTACGCAAAACGACAGCGCGAGTTGACGAGGTGAGCAAAATTTTTGTGTACATATACAGTGTATACTACACAATTTTATATTTGTATTGTGTGTTTTGCTCTCTTGTATATGTGCATTCTATTTGTCATTTTTGCGATGGTAGGTACCAAAATCAATGGTTCCGGTTGAATCGGTTTATTTTTCTTGGTACTGACGTCTACTCACCTCTTCTATTCGTTTGCTTTTGAGCGGTGAAATGAAGTAATATTTTATGTTTTAGGATTTTTAATATTCAAATGTATGAATTATATTCAATTTAATTCAGAAATATGAGGATACTTTGAATTAGTTCTAAAAATGGGAAATGTTTACGCATAGAAACGTCAATCCAAAAAAAATCAAAACAAGATCATGCGCATGCGTCTCGCCTACTAATCCAAACAAGATGCTCAATACTATATTTTTCCGGTTTGCTCACCTCGCGCTTGTTGCTTTTCGTACAAAATTGACACACTGAGGTACACGTTTTTGTGAATTTGTCAGCATGATAATTAGGGGTAAAAATCGAATTAAAACATGGAAATAAAAAAAAAAAAACAGTTTTATTATATTTTCCCGAATGACAGCTTCCATTCAATGCTGCATTTATTTCACCAAAGTTTTCACAAAATTTTGAGTTATCGCCTCCCATTCCTCTACGATCGCCTGTTGCAGCTCCTGGAGACTCGTTGGAGCAACATCTTTGGCTCGAACCCTTCTTTTCAACTCGTCCCCTAAATCGTCCCACAAATGATGAGATTGGTGTCCGGGCTTCGAGCTGGCCACTCCATAACAGGCACATCCTCCTCTTGAAGGTACTGGTATATTACACCAGCCGTATGCAGTATCGCATTATCCTGTATAAACAGAAAATCACCCTTATTGTGGTTGTCGTGTCGATCGACAAACGACACGACTTTGTGTTGTGATGATTTTTATTTTGTATTGCGTACGAAACTATCACGAATCAACTAATTAGTGTCGCCATGTTAACGTTGAAAAAATCCATGTTATGGTGAACTTCACGATTAACTTAGCAATCGTGACTAGTTGTGTTGATATATTTTGTCAAAAATGCTGTCAGAAAACTTGAATTCGTTTATATTTAGGTATTTTTCCCAAATTTAGTATCTAAATAGTTGTCTAAAATTAACATGTAACAAATTTAGCTATCTGGTTGTAAAAAATTAATTTGTTTTGTTCAGTTGCTGTAAATTTAAGCGGTTTTTAATAAACTTAAGATATTTAATAAATAATTATTAAAACAAAAATCATTTTACTTATGTTAAAATATTTTTTGTATTAAATACGGCTCACAAAACTTGCGAGTCGCGAGCAAAAATGTCATCGACAAAAAAATGGCGTTTTTACGACAAACGTCGATTGATAGCGACATTCATAATACCAATTTTAGCAGTCGTCGGAAAATCAACAGCGACACGACAATCAGAATAGGGGTGAATGTTCATCAACAAACACGGCAAAAGGTACAACGTACTCCTCGACTACTTCCTCAATGTACCGTTGAGAATTCATTCCTCTTGATCGACGGCCAGTATTGGCTCGTGTGATGAATACAAGCTCTGACTTCACCTCAAATGGTATGCCTCCCCAGAACATGCACGATCCACCGCCATACGAGACACGTTTGTTCAATGCAACATTGTGCATATCGCTCTCCTTGTCTTCTGTATACTTTTCCGCGTCCATCGGTGCCATATAAACACATCCTGCACTCACCAGAGAACAGAACTGTTCTCCATTCATCTTCTATCCAATTCAAACGCTCTCGAACGAATTCACGACGGGCTCGTCGGTGGGCTGCGTTCAATTTCGGCCCGTTTGCTGGTCTGTGTGCAGTCAGATTAACTTCTCGAAGTTAAAGTCTTCTAACTGTCCACCGACTGACTTCGACTTCACGAAGTTCTTAGAGAAGCCGTCCCAGTTGAACCACATTCATACGGCAATTTCGCAATGAAGTTGTTACAAGAAAGCAGTCATCACGCTGTGCTGTAGCACGAGTTCGGTCAGATTCTTGTCGCCGTCTGAAGCCACCAGTTTCCTGATATCTCTGCCACACTCGACGAACGGAGAATCGGCTCAAATTTATTTGTAGAACAACTTCACTTTGGTGCTGCCCCGCATAAATTAGTGCAACCACTTGTGCGGCTATGGTGGGTATCCATACGATGTGGTATCCATTACTTTGCCCCGGTTGAAGACGAAATCAATAGTGGATCGATCAGGCTAAGCATCGGTATGCGAATGATCACAATTCCGTGCGATATTTCATGGCATGCCATTGTATTGATCTTGTTGAATTATTTTTAGAATTTAATTCGTACACAGTTAAATCTGTACCTTTTTAACATCTCAATTCCAAAAGCAAAGTTTCGAGATCAAATAAAACATATTTCACCCCATTGAAATGATCGCAGTTTCTCTTAGTATCAATGTTAAATGGAGCATAATTTTTCCAGACATGTTCTACCACTAAAAGATCGATTTTAAACCTACGTCCACACATAACATCAAAGAAGCCATTTACAACCATCGGGAGCGAAAGCACCGTTTACAACAAATCGTGAACAATAATAAACTTTATGTGCATAAAATAAAATTCTATCATGTAAGTACTGTGGGAGTGCATTTGCGCAAGCTATAAATTACGAGGTAGTACTGTAGTTATTTAAAAAAGTTAAACGAACGCATACGTTTCTATCTGCCGGTTTACACCGGTGTGATTCAACCTAACATTTCCTCATTTTTTCCCCACTGCCAATAAACTAATTTATTTTTGTGTAATTTATCTGCACGAAGAGATTGGAATTTAAGCTGAAAATATACCTGTGGAAATAAAAAACATCACATTCGTTTCCGAACTCAAAACCAATCAAATTTCGTGAAATGCTTTATGCCCCGCCTACAAGTTCCACACCCGAGTTGAGATGTTTTTAACTTTGTTGTTGTACATTCCGTGCGATGTATTCAGGGGGTCTATTATGAAATTTATCCGTCTCGGATTTTTCCCTTAACGGAAATATTCGATTCGACACGGATTTACCCTATTATGAAACTTGTATTATCGAATTGATAATAATAAACAAAATTAATTTTTATTTATTAAAAATTTCTTTAAATAAAATATTACATTTTAAATTTTTGGGTTTTAATTAATCTGAATTACTATATTATTATTTTTTAATATTATTATTTATTTTATTAATATTATTAAAATATAAATCACTTTTCACTATATTTTGATGAAACGTCAAAATAAGTTCAATCGAATACAAAATACGTCAACTAAATAGCAGTCGGATTTTTTCTAGTGTACTCGGAAAAATCCGATTCGATTTTGCTTTTTAGGTTCATAATAGCACGGATTTATCCGTTAACGGAAAAATTCGAGACGGAAAAATTTCATAATAGACGGGGGGCTTTAGCGATGTGTCTCATACACATCTTTTTTCTTTTTGTAACTACATATTGCCAAAGGCTTTATTCTTGAATCTTTCTTTATACGAAACTAACAAGAAGTGTGAAATTCTTAAAAACTATAAAAAAAATTTAACTTAAGCCTTAACCTATGTTAATACTTAATATCATTATGCATTATTATTATTAAATTATTATTAATTACTTAATTTTAGAGTGTTAGGTCACATGCGCGTAATTATTAGATTATATATATATTTCTCAGTTAATTAAATCTAAAGGATCTGTTCTGCGAAGCCGTCCGTATTTCGGTTGCCTTAGTAGTTCTCTAGCTAGTTCGTTAGGGTGTGATTCCAGTTTCAGTTGGTATTTTAGACTGCATGATTTAATTGTCTCTTTAACAGTTTTGATTCCTAGGTCTCTATGGATGTTACTGTTTCGAATATACCATGGTGCATTTGTAATGCTACGAAGTATCTTTGCTTGCGTTCTTTGTACGATATCTATATTTGATGCACTAGTTGAGCCCCATAGTTGGATACCATATGTCCATATGGGGATTAGGATCGCTTTGTATAGTAGAACCTTGCAGTCTAGAGAGAGTTTCGATTTTCTTCCGATCATCCAGTACATTTTGGAAAATTTTATTTTTAATTGATTGCGTTTTGTTTCAATGTGCTTTTTCCATGTCAATCTTCTATCGAGATGAAGACCGAGATATTTGACGTTTGTTTGTTGAGGAATTGTGATATTGTTTAATTTTACTGCTGGACATGTACGTTTATTTAGTGTGAATGTTACATGTGTTGATTTACATTCATTCGTCCTTATCCGTCAAGTTTTTAACCAATCTTCTATTTTGTATAGATGTTCTTGTAATTCTCTCGATGCTGTTTGAGGATTTTTGTGTGAAAATAATATATCTGTATCATCAGCAAAAGTTGAAGTGACGGTTTTTTCAGTTATTGGTAAGTCAGCTGTGAATAACAAGTATAGCACAGGTCCCAATACACTACCTTGCGGTACTCCTGCCTTCATCTCGGTTAGATCAGTAGTTGCCGTATTTTGTTTCACCTGGAACATCCTTTGAGCTAAGTAGTTTTCAAGAATTGCATGAAATTGTTTAGGTAAAAGAGTTTTAATTTTGTAATTTAATCCTTCATGCTATACTTTGTCGAAAGCTTGCGCAATATCTAAGAAAACTGCCGAGCAATATTTCTTTTCTTCTAAGGAAACCTTAATTGTATTTTCAATTCTGTGCACCTGTTCTATTGTGCCGTGTTGCTCTCTAAATCCAAATTGGTGATCTGGCATAATGCGACCTTCAGATAATATAGCTATTAGTTCTTGTAGTAGCATTTTTTCAAAAAGCTTTGAAATTACCGGAAGTAGACTTATTGGTCTGTACGACGAGACTTGGGTTTCGTCTTTACCTGGCTTAGGAATCATGATAATTTGAGATATTTTCCATTTTTGAGGAAAGTATCCTCATCTCATAATCGCGTTAAAAATATATGTTATATATTTTATGCATCTATCTGGTAATTCTTTGATCATTTTTCCAGTTATTAGATCATGACCTAGCGCTTTCTTAGGATTTATATTGTTTTTGATAACCGTTTTGACGCATTTCCATTTAAATTTTACTGGATTTGGGTTCGACCCGTCCCTCGTAAGCTGTGGTAGTACGCAATCATTATTTTGTTCGTTTGGGGTGAACACTTTTTGTAGATGGTTAGAGAAAGCGATAGCCTTTTCCAAGTCACTTCTGGCCCAGTGACCATCTGGTTTCCTTATCGGTGGGTTCGATAGCTCTGGCCTTTTTATATTTCTTGCTGCCTTCCACAGTGAGTAATCTGTTGTTTCTGTTGCTGTGAGCTCACTTAGGTAATTCTGGATTCCTAAATTTTGTTCTTCCCGTATTGCTTCTCTCAAAGCTTTAATAGCTCTATTTAATTTCCATTTATGCAAAGGAGATTGGTGAAGCTGCCATAGCCGCCGAATTGTCCGCTTCTCTGCCAATAACTTTTGAATGTTACTTGAAAGCCTTGTATTTTTTTCGGAATTTTTGTTCTCCGGAGTAGCTTGTTTGGCAGCCGTTTCCATTATTTGACTTAAGTTTTCTATCGCGGCATCAATGTCTTCTGGTGTGCAAAGTGGAACATCAAGATGACAATTTACATCTATACTATATGTTTCTATAGAGAACCCATTTCGTTAGTTTGTTTGTTAAACGTTGGGGTGGTTCAGTTTTTAATGCTTGGGTACTTAGTGTTACTATTATTGGTGAGTGATCTGATGATAAATCATAACAGTCAACGACTGCGATGATCGCTCCATTTTACCTTTACCGTGAGCATCACTTTACACCATATTTTGCGTAAACATATATATTATAAACGTCTATGTCAATGACTCACTAGAGAACGCACAGTAGTTGATTTGGAAATGGAATTTTTTAACATTCAATTAATGTATTTTTAAATTAATAAAAAAACACAACAAACCCTGAAGATGGCGTAATTGCCAAAAGCTCGGAAAATATGGTTGTTTAATTAGTATATACGGGTGTAAATCACCCGTATTTTTAATAAATATTTAACTATACTTTGCTGGGAATAAACGGGTGCGAAGCACCTCAGAACAACCTAGTTACGAATAAAAGCCGATATTATGGTGAATTGGTATGTATACTCACACAAATAGAAAACCGAATACCTACATTTGTTTTATAAGTATACGTATACGGTCTATTTCATCGTTTTTATGCATTTTCAAACAAAATTCGTCGGTCGCTCATGCAAAGTGAACGAATTGAGGGGGAGCGGGGCTCATGCAAAGGGAACGAATTGAGATTATAATCTCTACGTAAAAATATAACGTCGTATATTTTCCGGTGAGTTCGAATTCGTCGAGCCATAACCGCTTATACTCGAAGGTCAACAATTTTGTTTTTATATACGTATCACAAGCCGCTAATATTTACATTTTCAAAAAATAACGACAAATAATTATCACGTTAAGTCCGAGATTACATCAGTTGAGTTAATTTACTATATGGACATACGTGTGAAGTTAGTGAGTTAAAATGTTTTTCTTGTAAACAATATTTATACGAGGGTTGCCTTTTATATTTCGGGATTGGACAACCCTAGTGTTGCAATCTGGCAACTGACAGCTCTATCGTAAAGTTTGACATTTTTGAGATTATACGTACTCAGAACGTTTTGACATTCGAGCGCTAATTGTGTTGTTTACAGTACTCATTAATTCAACATCTCGGCGAAAAAATGGAATTAAATCGTGAACATTTTCGTGCGATTATTTTTTACAACTTTCGACGTGGATTAAGGCAGCAAGAGTGCATGGATGAACTTAATTCAATTTTTGGCGATGAAGCTCCCCATCAAGGACTAGTGTTTATCAATGGTATGGTGAATTCAATCGAGGTCGTAGTTCACTCCAAGACGAATTTCGTCAAGGTCGTCCAGAATCAGTTGTTGTTCCGGAAACCATTGATGCTGTGCGCGAACTGATATTGCAAGATCGTCATGTGACCTATCGTGAGATTGAGACAACCTTAGGCATTATTGGGACCAGCATACATTCAATATTGCATAAACATTTGAATGTCAAAAAAATTTGTTCGCGTTGGATTCCACACAATTTGTCAATCGCTCAAAAAAAGGCTCGTGTCGATTGGTCGAAAGAAAAGCTCAAAAAATACGATCGCGGTGCTTCAAAACACGTCTATGACATAGTGACAGGTGATGAATCGTGGATTTACGCGTATGAGCCCGAAAGTAAACAGCAGTCGACTGTATGGGTGTTTCAAGATGAGCCGAATCCAACAAAAGTTGTTCGCGCACGAAGCACTTGCAAGCAAATGATCGCCTGTTTTTTCGAAAAAAATGGACATGTCGCAACCGTACCACTAGAACAACGCAGAACAGTCAATTCTGAGTGGTACACAACCATTTGTTTGCCAGTTGTCTTCCAAGAAATTAGGAAAACCAACTGCCGAAGACGGATCACTCTTCACCACGACAATGCGAGCTCTCACACATCGGCCTGAACAACTGCATTTTTGAGCACTCAAAACATCGATTTGATGAGTCATCCGCCGTATAGTCGTGACTTGTCACCAAATGACTCCTTTTTATTCCCGTACGTAAAAACCAAACTGAGAGGTCAACGTTTTTCGACACCTGAAGAAACGGTTGCTGCGTTCAGAATGCATGTTTTGGAGATACCTCAATCAGAGTGGTAAAAGTGCTTCAACAATTGGTTCAAAACGCATGCAAAAGTGTATAGATCTCCATGGGGAATATTTTGAAAAACAATAAAGCGATTTTCGATGATTAATATTTGTTTTTGTTCTCTAATCCCGAAATATAAAAGGCAGCCCTCGTATTGATTATGCCGCTTGAAATATCACCATACATTGGGCCCGATTCTCGTGATATAAACTTGCTGTTATGTTATTTTATTTCCCCGCTTCCTATTGGAATTTGTATTGAAAAAACAAAAATAACATAACATAATATACAAATTTCGATCCCGGAATCGACCCCATTATAAAGTATTTACTTATGTTATGTTATTTTTGTTTTTTCAATACAAATTCCAATAGGAAGCGGGGAAATAAAATAACATAACAGCAATTTTATGCCTCGAGAATCGGGCCCAATAGCTGTTTTGCTTTCGCAAAGCCCGCTTAGCTTTAATGTTAGAGGTCAATTTTGCTTTCAGCAATATTTGTTAGTTAGTTTCCAGTAACGGAAAATAATTGTTCATCATAGTAGGAAAACATGGAACAACGAGTATTGATATAACATTGCATTCGTCATTATAACAAAAAGGTATGGCCTGGGATGGTGCAGTAGGCCCACGAATCACGTATAAATGAACGTTTGTGTAGCCCAATATGCCGACTTTCACATGCGGATGCTTGTCTTCAATATTTGTTTTTTGTTTTTCCAAAGGATTTGATTTATGGAATTGATTTTTGGGAATCATTTAATATCGCATCAAAATAAGTTTGCCGCATAACATTGGATTGTGATTTTAGACACGAAGATGGAGGTCGTTCTTTAAAATGAAGTTAAATATATAATTGAGGTGATGATTATCGAAATAAAATGTGTAATTTGTCTATGGTTGAGTTTTAAAATTTATCGTTTTTTAAAACGAACAAATCAATTTTCTTAATTTTTTACCTCTAAACAGCGAAAATTGTTTGCAACAAGGGAGATATACATCAAGATTAATCTTGAAAAGACTTTGGAAATATAAAATTTAATCTAAAAATATTAAAAATTTCGGTTTATATCAATTGAAAAATACGTAAAACGATAAGTTTTTGCTTTACGCTGCAATGACGACGTTAATTTGGTATTTTTTACAGTCCCTAAATGAGAAATCACTTAATAAATAATGTGTCCATGATTAGTGGTCATTAAATTACTACAATATGCTATGTTTAGATCAGAAATAATGAAAATTAAATATTTATTAATTAATTTTATACATACAAACAATATAAGTAAAGCGTAGTAAGAAGATTAAAGAAAATATTGGTGCTAAAATTTATTAAAGAAACAAAGAAATTTGTTTTCTCAGTACCATACAGCCTTAAGCCGTGATCTAAATGAAGGGCAGATGAGATCGTTGACCCAAAGAAAATCGGGATTTTTATTACTGAACCGGACAATTAGCATAGATACGGGAGATACAGCAGAAACAAAGTAAGAGGGCGGGCGATATCGCCATACATACAAAGGAACTACTGGGGATGGAGCCTTGATCGACTGATATAAATAGCCCAGCCAACCGACTGGGTTCACCCGGTAGCCTACGCCAGACGACTCAATCCAGTAACTGTTAAGGACATCTACTCTCTGCCATACATAAATCGTTTTCTGTGATTATTGACTGGCACAAAATTTGTATCCAGTATAGATTAGAGTTTGGCCTTTCGGCAGATTCAACTTCGGCAGATTCGGCAGTATAGACACATGCCATTTGTCCTGTGTAACGCCTCTCAGACCCCAGCTAGATTAATTCTTGGGCTTCATTATGACCTGGAGCGCAAAGTTTTTGATTAACTCGAGGGCATAATCATGCCACAAGTGTCACTTTGCCTAATGCTGCGTACACGACATCGGAAATAAAAAGCATCTTACTCGCTCTCGAACTCAAAGCCAACCGCCTACTAGTTCCATACTCGAGTTGAAAGATTTTTAACTTTGTTGTTGTTTTAATACATTCAGTACGGTACCATGGTATTTTTCCGAACTAACTCCCGTTGTCATGTAAGTAGTCTAAAGGAAATAAAGCACCTTGGATATAACACATGGGCTGAAAAGTCCCGGGCCTAACAAAGAAAACACGTTTTTTTTTGTTCAAAATTGGCTTTATTCATCAACGTAATCTCCATCAAGAGCAACACAATCATTCCAGCGCCGCTCTAACATTTCAATACCACTTTTGTAGAACGATTTATCTTTTGCCTCAAAATATTTATTTATTTATTTAGTTTCGTTCAACAATTTTTAGACTGCACACCCCATTGTGAGCTTAAAGCTCATTTATATGGTGGTGCGTAGTCCATAGATTCCAACAAAAAAAAATTGCTTTCAGCTTCCATTGTGTTTTCCGTGTTGAATTGTTTTCTCTGCGCTTCGTCTAGATACTCGTATGTATCAATTTGCAACAGCGACTACAGAGGCCACACAGCAACTCAAAAGAATGCATAACGAAAGAGGATCATCATTATCGCGTTCTACCAATCTATTTGGATGGCTTTATGTCTCACATTCTGAAATGAACGCTTATAAGGTGCGCTTGGTTCTTTTCTTTCTTTTTCAAGCTTCCAATAATTTATATTAGCTTTAATTTTATTAATATTGAAAATAAAATAAAATTTCTAAAATATAAAAAAACACGTGTCACGACATGAAAGTCAAAGGCAACTTTTTCAAAATAGGCCTCAGTTTCAGCGATAACCTCTTCATTCGAGCAAAATTTGTTACCCTAGAGCATTTTTTAAGGTCTGCGAACAGCCAGTAGTCGCTGGGAGGCAAACTGGTGAGTCTATAGACGGCAGAAGTGCAGGGGTCTTATCCCTATTCTGGTTTTTCCGGGGAATTGGGAAAATATTTTGCTGTAATTACAAATTGCACTAATTCCCAAATATATATATTTCCCGTTCCCAAATGGGTATTCTGGCAGACAGGGAATAATTTTTTGGGGTTTTTTTTGTTGATATTTATAAACTAAAACGCGTACTGCGACCTTCCAAGGATCACAACAATCAGTTTCGAACAGATGAGACTCTTGATTGATTTGAAAAAATCAGTCTTCTTCTCATCAGGTCGCGACGACTTGATGTTGTATTATTACATTTGAATATTGTCATAGAACAATACCTTGTAGTTGTACTACTAGCGAATTACTGCGAAGCGTACGAAATTATTTAATTCTTTCACATTTCCATCTATATTCTATTGGAATCAAATTTCATACGCTACGCTGTAATTCGCTAGTAGTACAACTACAAGGTATTGTTCTATATATATATAGACAATATTCCAATGTAATAATACAACATCAGTCGTCGCGGCTTGATTTTCTCAAATTAATAAATAGTCTCATCTGTTCGAAACTGATTGTTCTGTGATCCTTATTACACATTAGCCATCTATAAGTCAAAAATTCGATTTATCCGCGATCCAGCGTTAAAGGAAAGATAAGTAAGTAAGTATATGGGGTGGTTGGGAAGTTGATTGTGTGTAAGACACAATTAACATAAATGGGGTGTCTATCACACAGATTGACGCCAAATGGAAGAATTTCCTACGATTGTGTGTATTTAATTCGAGAGTGCTGAAATAGACTAGACGGAACAATCGCAAAAACACTATTACAATTGAAAAACCAAAGTAAATATGAAAAAAAATTCCCAACTGCTAGAAAAACGTCACTAATTCCCAATTCCCGGGGAAAGCCAGAATAGGGCTACAAGAAGTACAATGTACATGTTATGTACGAAATTCGGGCCTGTGTATGCACACAGTGATACTGCTGATATAATAAATATGTGGTACAGTTTTTCTATAATCAACGATTGAATATAGGTACTCGTACTTGTATGACAAAATTTCAAACTCCCCATAAAAATAACATAGAATATAGATGTACCTACATATTCTTATATCGATTATATTCTTATATCGATGACCTACATATAATAACTTATAAATATGAAGGTTTAAAATTACAATGCCCAATTTTATCTTAATTATTTCTGCTTTTCTGCCAAAACATACTGTCAAAACTGCATGGTGAGTCCGTAAATGTTTGAATTTAAAATACACATACAAAATAACGAATTTTTCCTACCCAGCGAGGTAAGGTCAAAAAATGAGTCGACATTTTTCCATATAAAAACATCGTTATGAGTTTATGACATTTCTGATGATGAAGTAGGATTAATGCGTTAGAGTTTCTAGACTGAGTTGATTCGATGGCGACTTAGAAGTACTATTACTGTCGAGTTTGTCCCTTGATTACTTGGTGTATCAGTCTTCAAAATAAAACATTCATTTAGTTCATAAAAATTTAATAATAACATTACAATATATAATTTTTCTATTAAATAGATATCTAAGCTTGTGATAATAAACTATATTTAACATATTTATTCATTTCAAATTCATTTTCATTATAATCTTCGTCGACTACAAAAACATGTACAAAATCATTAAACTCGTAAGTTCGCTTTATGAACAGATCCGTCACCTGCAAATCGGTTATAGTGACTAATCCTAATTTTACAGGACACACCGTTAATCTAACATCACGGTATTTTCCAGTTTCAATATTCCCAAGTGTAAATTCGCCACCACCCGTGTATGTTGAATTTAAATTTAGTTTGGGTTTTAAATTTATCATCAGGTCCATGGAACGTTCACTGGTGTTGGTAATTCGGCACACAAAATTAAATGGTTCACCAATTTTAACAGTGTTTACAGCGTCAGTGACCGAGATACGTAAATCACCATATTCGATTGAACTTCTTTGTAATTGCGAAGTTTGTAAACGACCACGTTCGCCTAAATTTGATCTCCATACAATGTCCAGCTTGCCAATATTATTAGATAGTTTTAACAATTTTGGATCATTAGCAATGCTTGGTAATGGCTTGACGCAATATAAAAACTGGCAGCTATTTTGGGGCTGAAGCATTGTTTTAGTATTGTATACGGATTCCCCTGTTTTTAGAGTATTCAATGAAACCACTGTATAATTATCGGAGCTCTCTAGATCCACCTTTTCCAAACATATTGGTCCAGCTGTTATATTTTTAATAAGAGCTTCCAAAAATACTTCGTCGGTTTCGGCATTATAAAATTTGGTTTTTACATCCAATGGCTGAACGACTTGAAATTTGAAAAACTTTCGGAATGATTGATTTAATCCGGCTGGCGTGACATAATGAACTTCACATACTAGAATATGTGTGCCAATTTCTTTTACTTCATGATGAATTACATCGTCCAACGTATCATTTGGATTTAATGTGACCGTTGTAGGTTTATTTACATGCATTGCAAGAGATATCCTTGTGCTGCTCGATTGTAGATCTGCTTTTACGGATACTGATGCTATTGGATGATTTGTACAATTGTAAACACAAACATAGCTTGAAAATGTTTCGCCCAAATAGATATTCCCAAAACTTTGTGGCAACAACATAAATTGGCCTGCTATTAACGTTTCAGCATCACTTACAGCGGTTGGATCTGCCTTGAGGGCGGAATTTAAGAGAGTTTGTGGCAAATCTTTTGCTTCAGATGTAACAATATTAGGACTAATTAATGTTGGCCGAGTTAGTCGCATCACTTTTAAGGCTAGTAAGTGTTCTGTCACTTCGACGGCCGTCATTTGTTCAATGTTAAATGACGAGTTAAATGATATCAAATAAATTTTAATGGTCACGTAAATTTTGTTCTAGCTGTCAATTTTGACAAACCAAATTATATGTATGAAAAATGTATCAAATCTAGTACTACTATTAAATTTTGTAAAGTTGACAACCTCATTTAAGTTATACATAATGACGCTTTCACGAAGCGGGATTATTTTTAATCCAACAAGAATCAATTATGGTGTTTCCATGACAGAATTAACCGGGATTATCTCAGATTATCTCATCATGGAAACGAGTTGGATTTAGAGTTTTCGTTAAATTTCTTAATCCTCCTTAACTCGACGAAAGTAATTGGGTTAAATGAGATTCTATCTGTCAAAGGAAAAATAGTATTCAGAAAATATATATTGTATTATAAAATATAGTATTATTATAAAGAAAAAATATGGTTAAAATAAATGCGGGTTAAAATATTTACGAAACAGATTAAAATATAAAAAGATTGAGAAAAACATAACACCGCCTGAACTGTCAAAACAAATTTAGCATGGAAACGATAGGGATTAGCTCACCATGTTATTAATGGGGCATTTACATGCGACCAACATATTTCTTCTGCAAAATGAGAAAGATATAACATTGACTTTTTGCACATGAGAGACAAGAAAAGAAATATATCCCAACAAAATTTTGCAGAAGATTTTTAAACAAAAATCACTATAAAATGTTGCCATAAAATATATATTCGATCCGAGTATTTGTATGGCAACATTTTTAAAATTAACAAGAAAAAATATTATTTCTTCTTTATAAATGTTGAGGATTGATAATAAAAACAGACGACATAGATAAAAATGGAAATTTCGCATTTGAATTCATTAAAAATAAATTAATAATGATCCTATAAAAAAAATAAGCCCTTACTATTTTATGTTTATTTCTTTCTGCCATATTGAATATTTTTATATAGCGGATCCTTCTTATTTACCTGCAAAAATTTGTAGAAGAAAACAGTTTTCTACATGTAAATGCCCCATAACTCGACGAAACTCTTAACTCGGTTTATCCATGCCCATGGAAAAGTAGTAAATGAAATCTTTATATCCATTTTTCAGCCAGCCATCATAATTGTGTGGGTACAAATCGTGTACTGTAATCATGTGTTATAGGTAAAGGGGGGGGGGGGGGGGAAACGAAGGATGAGACCCGACTCAAAAATCCTAGTGTGGATTGGTTGAAGAAGCCGCCGTGTACTTGTATGTAGTTTAAATTAAACTAGTGAAGTTAAGTTTGCTGGATCCTCACCCCTACGTCCCCGGGGTTCAAATAGAACGCCACTCGACAAAATAAGCACTCTCCTCTGGGGAACACAGCAACCACAAAAAAGAAATATTAAAGTTCATGTTAATCAAAACTATAATAAGTTTCGGCTTTGTCGCATGATCTGGCAATATAGTGGAGCAGGCTTCAAATAATGCATTAACATGAATTGTTACCTGTCTGATGTTGCTCTCCAATAGTAGTTGCAATGATTTACCTCACGATATCTTCAACGTTAGCGATTTTTGTATGAAATACAATCTTAATATAATTTTGGTTGTATGTATGTAATTACAATTTTGATGAAATTACCAACAAAAAAATAAATAAAATTAGTTCCAAAAATATCCGTAAATGTGATGAATTAATGAAATCACAAAATTAAAATTAGAAAGTTTTTAGTTTAAAGAAGAGTATTCACGATGTTTCCGGAAACCTTAACTTTGTAACAGAAAGAAATTAAACACAACACCAAAGGTTATTTTTATGCTGAAATAATAATATAAACTATTTTTATTTTATTCATTTGTCTTAACAAAAAAATCTGTTAAATTATTTTTTGGCTTAATAAATTACTTTCCAATCTTTTGAATTGACCATTCTTGTTGGCACAACGGACAACGATTATTTTGCTTCACCCACAGCGACATACAGCAATGATGGAACGAATGATTGCATTCACCCCATACGACAACACAGTCTTGACGGCCAATTGCATCTTTTTTACTTTCAGCTTGACATCTCAAACAGGCATCTGCAAGTGAATAAAACAAAATATGAATCTAAGGTCAATGATGTTTTAGTCTTTTATAACCACTTTAGTTGTCTATAAAACCCCAGTGTACTCATAATTTTTGCAATGTGGGAAAAAACGGTTATTATTCGTACTAATTTCTGTACTTCTTCCAGATATCAAAGAATGGTTTTAAACTATAAAATGTCGTTGGCACGAGTATTAAATAATTTTTTCAAAGTTCTTTAGAAGTAAGTATACAGGAACCATTTTATGAAGTATGTAATTCGAGTACAACAAATATGATATTAGAAACAGCCAAGAAGATTATCAGAAAAATAAATAAGTGTAGGGTCGACAATCCAGGAAAAAATTACTCCAATTTTTATGATAGTGAGTATTAAATTCCATAGTTTCAATGCCATTCTTGTATGCAGCCCTGCGATTATACAATAGATATTACATACCCGTAACTCTCCATTGACTAATAAACATTATAATTTACGAGTTTTGAATTGTACTGGATAGTTTGAGGATTTAAGTACAATTATTCGCTTACGAAAAAATATTTGCTTTGGATGCTTTGAATACTCAGAAACAAAAATATTTTTATAAGTTTACTTTATTATTTACGTGGAGATTCCCAAGGTGATATTGATTTTCATGTAAGTATATAATTATATTTTAAGATACAAACAGTAAATTGCATTTTAATTTCTTTGTTACTTTTAAACACATTTAGTAGACAATAATCTAGATATCGCAAATAATAAAACAAACAAGCGTTATCTTGTATATGGAATTATATTTAAAGTTCATTATCAGATAGAGTTGATAATGTTCAATTTCAATCCAGGTAGAGATCATAATTAAAGGTATACGTACATTTTTCGATTTTTCTTTTATTTTCTCGAATAACATTTGTCTAACTTGTGTGTGATTTAACGTTTAAAAACCGGTGAACATTTTCAAAAATGTTTGTTGTAACTTTTTAATGCTTTATTTAAAATACACATTTAGTCGATATTGGCGTAAATACTCGATCATTAAACTAGTAATCACAAATTAATTTTTCGTTTATGATAAAAAATTTCGCTTGATTTGAAGTACGACCAACACAATTGTGTGTTTAGTTATAGTATTTTTTTTCGGACGAAAATAAGTATGAAAGGAATGCACAAATGTATAGGTTTGGTTCAAAATAGTGATTGCAATCCCGGACCGCTTTACCAATCCAGGATTTTATACGAGAGTAGATCCAAGTCCTGACTAAAAATTCGCCAAATTGAAGTCACACAAAGGCCAAGTTCTTGATATATATCGTGATTTTCTCTAATATAAGTTATCACAATTCTGTGTAGAAAAATGAAACATGAATAGCATAAACAACGAGTGCTTAAAATCGAAACTTCCAGTTTAAAAGACAGATACTTCAATAAAAAAAATCGAAATCACTACCGACTTCCATCCACGTAGTAGCGCTTTTCGCAACGAATCTGGACCGAGTTACAAACGGACACAAGCACAGCAATGTGTCAAAATTATTTCTCGTCACCCTTAAACAGACAGACATCCGCTCCATCTTCCTTGAAGTACGATGCATCTGCAACGAAATGTTCTTGTCCCGCATGTTTGAGCTGGTTTCAACGATTTGGTTCGCAGAGAAAATCCCAGACTAGTGGAAAGTAACCCTAGTCCGTGAACTACATAAAAACGGAGACCGGCTGAATTGTAACAACTAACGCGAAATAGCTTTTCTTAATATCGGCTACACACAACGGCAACACATTATGGAGTGTCTAGTCATATTTACGGATTCCTTCAAAATTGAAAGCCTGTACAAAATATTTATGGATAGCAGTGAGCGAAAAGGCAAAGTGATAATCGAAGGAAAGATTTTAGAGACTTTCAAAATAGCATCAGCAGTAGTGTGGCAAGGAGATTGACCCAATAGCCCAAATTAGATTCAACCGATCGTTAGAATATATTTCTCGCCAGCTCAACATATCGCAGCGCAGCTCCTTATATTATCAATCAAGCCTAAAATTAGCTTACGCAGATGATACATGAATGTATTCTGGGTCGTAACATCGTGTTTCTTAAAGAAGTTTTGTTGGCGAAATCCAAATATATGATTATCGCTATGAGGCGTTCTATAAATGTTTCCGATGGTAAATGTGCAGACATATGGATTGTATCAGGATGCTGAGCATTCTATGCTAACATCAACATTTTTAAGTAACGCCAATATATCGCGCAAAACAAAATTAAATATCTACAAAGCGCTGATAAGTCCAGTTGTAACTTTTGATAGCGAATCTTGGACGCTAACAATATCGCTAGACGATAAATCTCTCGATTCAATCGAATCCGGTATTCGTTGTTCGCAACCTTAATAAATCGAATCAGATGCCGTTCCTTTCAAATATAGATAATAATCTACAGTCGTTGGTGGTCAAGGTGCAACTCTCACTTCGAAAGATGGCACAGGTCTTATAAGGCGATGAAAGAGCTATGAGGCCTTTATAAAGCCCGAGTTTACATGACCGCGAAAGATATTTTGATAGGAGTGCATAGGAGACTCGATGTCTGGCTGTAATGTGGGTTTTTATATCTGCCTGGATATCATTTGTTAATGTTATGATTAACCTCAGATATTTAAAGTCATTCCCGTTGTCAAAATTTTAATTAAATGTTTGCTGCGAGATTTGCCGTAGTGGCCCTTGGTGTTGGTTACAATTTTGTTTCGTAGTTTTTGATGTCCAAACCAAGTCGTTTCGCGTATACCGGTCAAGCAGATCTTGATATCATTTCGTCATTGGTCAAGATACACGATATCATCCGCATATCCAAGGATTTGGCCTGACCTGTTGAAGTTTCAATACCACTTTTTCTTATTACGTACTCGAGCGCTAGAAGCAACAGCAGGTTGGTAAACACTTAGTTATCAAGATTTGTTTTTAATTTAGGAGCTCCCGCTATTCCTCAGGCTTTTTTAATTGGGATTTCATTATACTTGAGACAAAAATTGATTTAAACATCATATTAAAAGATCTACATACTTTCAATATACTTGAAGGTCTAATTAATGCCAAGAGTTAATAATCCAAAACTTAAAACCTCCAGGATCATATCTTATTGTTTTATATCTCCTATTTAATCGACGAGAAAAACCAACGAACCGTTTTTCCATTATTTCTCTTAAATAACAATCAATAGTTGTATGAATGACTTTGTAAATATTTTGCCGCCTTTCAATGACAAGGTCATAAATATTATAATATGCATAATTACACACGTTGAGTGACAGACCTGTAGTTTTATTTATAGACAAAAGAGCGTTTTGAACTTTATGTAAGTACAAGTACTCGCACTACAAAACTATCAACTGAAAAATGAAACTACATATGTATATATGTACTTCTATATGGGCAAAGGCGCCCGCGCATTTACAAATTAGACTTTATAAGAAAATTAGTTCAAATCGATTAAATAATTTTCAATTTAGCGAAACTGAAATTTTCCATTCCGTATATAAAACAAAAATTAAAATAAATCTAAATGCAAATTCAACTTTTATCGATTTAAAATGTAATTTATTTTATTGCATGTGTTGCTATGAAGATGACTGTATATAATCGCAAGTGGATAGACGAGCTGTGCCCGGTAAATAAATTTGCACGTTTTAACTGCAAATGACTATAGCTGTGACCAGATTAATTTGTTTATTTGCATCTTGCTTATCTGTGCCTTATGCAAATTAGTACATCATAAAATCTTAGTATGTATCAACAAACACCTGTAATTCATACGCCTTGTTTTGCGACAGCACATTTTTGTAAATTTATATAGTTTTACTTGTAGTTATAATCTAATTATAAATAATTAAAATCAAAATTAAGTGCATTCTTAAATACCGTAGAACACTAATTTGCACTAATGAACTAATCAATCAATTCTGCCTAATACAAAACAATGTTACATAATCGCCAATCTCTGCACGGTATACTCGTACATATTCGCACATTCGAGTATTTTATTTCTAAAATGATTTCAATTAAAGAGACTAAATTATTTTTAATTGAATTGTAAATTTTACGCACGTATAAATATATATATATATATATATATATATATATATATATATATATATATATATATATATATATATATATATATATATATATATAACATTTCTACGTGCTTATGCAATTATCTTTTTAAAGCACGGTGTAAATTAAAGAGTGTTAAATGCATATTCTCTTAAGTGTCACGCTATAGGTGTCGTTACAATGTCATTGCAATTTGAACAGAAAATAAATATGCAAATTCTGTTGAATTAACAAACGTGTGTAACTTTCTTGAGTACATTAAGTGACGGTGTGAATGTATTTTAAGTATTAAATGCTACTACAATACAATAATTGTAGGTTGTTTCGAAGTGCATACTTAAGTTGTGTTGTCTGGAAATTTCGGATTCCGTTACGTCACAAAAGAAACGTCTACAAATGTAAAATTTTTAGGGAAATTATTGTTGAATCAACTTCTTTATAAACACAGTTAAATTATGTATATTCTGTTTGTAGTCGTACGTGCTCACACACTATTGTAATTATATATAACTACGCTGACTAACGTTTTTTATTTTTCATAAAAATTTCAAATTATTTATAACAGATTCGTGACTTATGTTAAATTATGTAATCGATTAGTATTGTAATTTGGAAACAAAATTATACGTTGTCTGTATATGTGTGATAAACTTAGTAAACTAATAACAATTTACAATTTCCGAAGAAATGGGTTGGGCGGCCAATTTTTGCAATAAGTGTCTTCCAAACCACATTTGTATTCAATTTATTTTGATTATTGCAGAGTTCTTTTGGAAAAATACTTATACATTTAAAGACCTACAGTATTTAAGTAAACCTTCTCAAAATAAAAGGGTTTTATTTTAGGGACATAACATACTATTTCACACAAAACAACTATGAAACTAGCGTTTCATTTGCAGGTAAAATAAAATTTTATTTATAGTCCCGAGAGAATAAAAACTAATATAAAATTGAGACCACCAATAATTTATTGAATATAAATTTCAAGGTAATTTCATTATTCAAACCTTTTTCTCAAATGTTTTTCAAAATTTCAAGCCCAAGTTAGAATCGATTATGTTAACCTGTACCCAGTACTTTATAAAGAGATCATTACAACTAAACAAGTTTACATAAATTTTATAGACATCCGAATTACAAATAATATTTTCCAAAAATGACAATCACGGAAATAGTTAAACGATATTAAATTGCAATTTATTTTAAAAAAATATAAAATTTTTGATGGCTGTAAAGAATAAATCAATCAACTAATCACATAGAACGTATCAGCAATTATTTAATAAATTTTAATCTGAAAATTAAAAAAACACGATACCACATTCAAACACACAGAGAAAAAATCCCGAATTACATATTTTACCAATGACGTCTCGCATCGATTGTTTATATGTAAAAATTGACAGAAATTATGTTGGGTTTGTTAAAATGGGACAAAAAATTCATCGTAACATCCTTGAAATATTGGATTTTGAACTTCCTAATGTTGATTTGAACATACAAAAATTTCAATTCCAACAAACATCATAAAACGAAATATTAAAAATAATAAGCAGAACTATATTTGGCAGAACAAAATCGCAATATGGAATAAATGGTTTAAATAAAATTGCCATGCCGGATGCAATGCAGAATCAAATGTTCTCTGAACATTTTACTGATATAGTTAATTGTAGCTTAAAGCAAGCAGTGGTACCAGATTCATGGAAAATATCAACAGTTGTTCCCATTCCAAAAATTACGAAGCCAACCACGCCAGAAGAGCTCCGGCCAATAAATATGCTCCCAGTGTATGAGACTTCCTGGAACAAATAATTAAAAAAAAACTGGTAAATCATATCGCTGGTAACAATATATTGGTTGATCAACAATCTGGATTTAGAGAATTACATTCTTGTGAAACTGCCTTAAACCTAATATTGGATAGCTGGAAAAGTCAAATAGATGTTAACCAAGACAACAATATACAAACATTGATAATTCCACATCGTCATTAAATAATCTCGAAGTACCTCAAGTCTCAGCCCTGGGTCCGTTACGCTTTGTTCTGTACATCAACGACATAGTCGATGTTATACAAAATTGCAAAATAAATATGTTCGTTGATGATACTTTACTTTCTATTTCGGCATCAACTCTTCCAGAAGCAGTGCAGATAGTAAACGAAGATCTCGAGAATCGACGGAAATGGCTGATGTTTCACAAACTATCACCGAATATCTCGAAAACGAGGTACATGGTCCTATCAATCAAAGCAAAGTTAGAAAGTAATGCAGATATAGTTGACAACCAAATTATCAAACGAGTAAAACAGTATAAATATTTTGGTGTTACTATCGACGAGCACTTAAGTTTTAACGATCATTTGGATTATATCGCTAAAAAGATGAATAAAAAACTTGGACTTTTCACCAGAATTAAAGACAAATTACCAATGCAGACAAAAGTTATTTTTTATGAATCAATAGTGACTCCACATATTGATTATTGTGCTTCTGTGCTGTTTATCATGAATCAAACTCAAATTACACGTCTTCAAAAAATTCAGAATCGATTCATGCGACATATATTGAACGCGGAAAGTAGAACACACATAATAGACATGTTCTGCCAAAATATTTAAATACTTTGCTTTCTTCTAATAGAAATGTTCATACTTATAATACTCGGAGTACACACTTCAGACTACCAATGTATAGTAAATCATTTTCACAACAGTCGCTGGGATATAATGGAGAAAATTTGTATAATTCATTGCATGCTAGGTGAACTTCAAGAATTAGGGTACGATCAATTCATTAAAATATTGCATATATTCGTTAAAGAAAAAGTAGATATTTAGTTTATAAAATAAAATTTAAATAATTTAAAAAACAATGTATTATAAAATGTCATTATTGATAATTAAACAAATAAATAAATAAATTGACATCAAAATTGTTTGCTGTTTAGTAACTCGAGTACTTTAAAAATTTTTGATGTACATAAAATTTGTTGGCATAAAATGCAAGTTTGATCGTCAACGAGAACAGTCAAATTACAAAATGTAGCAATAACATAAGACAAAAGATAAAAATAAATTTTTGTTTATTTTATTTTACGGCTAAGGAGTATAACTTAATTTTTTGTACTTTTTGCAGAAAAAACACGTTTATTTCTAAGAAATGGTAAATTTTATTTTAATCAAAATATTTTCCATCGTTATCTATGACTTTCGACCATCTCTCTGGCAATTTATGGATTCCGTCTTTTGATGCGATCCATTCGTCGAGCCATTTTTTGATTTCTTTGTGGTTTCTGAACTGCTGGTCTTGAAGATCGCTTTGCATTGATCGGAACAAATAGTAATCTTATGAGGCACAATCTGGTGAATAGGGAGCATGCTGAAAAATTTACCATTTAAGTACTTCCAGCGTATTTTTTACTTGTTTTGCGACATGTGGTCGAGCATTGTCGTGCAGTAAAATCACTTTACACTGTTTGTTGGCTGGAATCGGACGGTTTTCGTTCAATGCATGGTTCAAATCTATCAATTGTTGTTGGTAACGCTCATCAGTAACAGTTTCATTCGGTTTTAGCAGCTCATAGTACGCCACTCCTTTCTGACCCCACCAAATGCACAACATAACCTTACTTCCACGAATGTTTCGTTTTGCTGTTGATGTGGATGGTTCGCCTGAATGAACCCATGATTTTTTGCGTTTAGGGTTATTGTAGTAAATCCATTTTTCATTGCCAGTCACAATTTGAGACGTGTCTTGTAAGCAAAGAATTGCAAACCATTAAACGATTTTCAATGTTGGCTTTAGCCAGTTTCTGTGGTACCAATTTCCCTTCTTTTTGAACCATTTTCATGGCATGTAAACGCTTCATTATGCCTGCTTGTTCGACTTTTAACTGTTCTGCAACTTCTTTTTCTGTTTGAGGCGAGTTTTCCTTCATGCTTTCACTTCTTCATCTTCGAATTTTTATGATTAACCAGAACGTTCCTTGTCACTGACATCAAAATCACCACTTTTGAATCGTTTAAACCAGTTTTCGCAAGTCTGTTGAGTTGGCGCATGTTCACCGTACGTTTCTTGAAGCAAAAGAAAACTTTCAGACGCTTTTTTCTTTTGATGAAAGCAAAAATGTAATGCTTCCCGCAAATGCTGTGTTGTTGGTAAGACATGTTTAAACGAATAATTACAAACTAAATTTTAATCTGGAATGTTAACACTTTAAAACGCCGTTGGTGTCATTGCAAACGAATGTTTAGTACTAAAGTTACGCCATCTTTTAGAAAATCCAAAAAACTAAGTTATAACCCAATAAGTACAAAACTTTTAAAATCAGAGAAGTTCCTTTTTATTTTATTTTAAATTTCATTATTTTTGCATGTCGTTTAATTAAATTAATATTATTATATACTTTATAAAATAATTATTTATTTGCTCGTTTTCTCTTACATACATGTAATTTAATCGTATATTAATTATATAGAAATTCTAACAAGTAAATTAGAATTATTGATCCATTTAAAGAATTCTCAGGAAACAAATGGTGTCGGACATCGTTAAATATACTTTGGAGGTAGGTTCAAAACGAAGCCGCTTACTATGACACATTTCAAAACAAGATGTAACAAAATAGGACATTACAAAACAATACCTACATGGTACGGAACACGAGCCATATACTTGAAATGTGGAAATTTCCCCAATCGGAATACAATTTGCTTTGAAATTCTCCATATTATTCGAATTTTTCTCCGCTACTTTAATCATTTTTTCAAATTTGTTTTCAAGTTTACTAATATTTGTCGCCCTACTAAGCGAATAATTTCGAATCGATTTGCCCAGTTGGAATTTTTGCCTTAATAGGGGGAACAAATTATGTTTCTTAATTTAAATAAAGAAAAGAAATTTAAAAAAAATGATTAAAGTAGCGGCGAAAAATTCGATTAATATGGAAAATTTTAAAGCAAATTGTATTCCAATTGGGGAAATTTCCACCGATTTCTTGAAATCCAAGGCGCGTATTCTTGAAATCGGTGGAAATTTCCCAAATCAGAATACGATTTGCTTTAAAATTGTTTATATTATTCGAATTTTTTGCCGGTTACTTTAATCTTTTTTTCAAATTTGTTTGCAAGTTTTCTATTATTTATTTCATAAATATGCTAAGAATTGACGCTTAAATAATATGAATGATAAGAAAAAATAAAATAAAAATACCTAAATCAATGAAAATTAAATTAAAAAATTATTTAATTTAATTAAATTGACTATGAAGTATTTTGTGGTATTCTCTTTTAATCTGTCCAGTTCCGTACTATGGACTGCTTTTAAAATTTAATGTAATTTAATTTGTTTTTTTTTAATTTAAATGGTGTTCAAATTTGAGGTATCTTTTTAAATTTTAAATATAAGACATAAATTGTGTGAAATCTTTATTTATTTTTATTGGCAGTTAAAGTACATAAATTGGTTCCGGTTAATAATGAAAAATAATGTCGTTCAAGTGACCTCCTCTACCAGCTCCGGCTGGCTGTCAATCTTTTACCAAAATTTTGAATAACTTATTCGTATAATGATGGTTCAATTAGTGATATTTGCTCGATGTTGTTGTCTTTGAGGTGTTGAACAGTAATAAACTTAACTGCGTAAACTTTACTCTTCAAGAAACCCCATAAGAAGAAGTACAATGGCGTTAAATCGCATGATCTTGGAGGCCAATACGAGATTCCGTTGCTGTGTGTCAAGTTGAACCGTCCTGTTGAAACCCCGTCAGTTTTTTGGTTTCATTGTATTTTCAAACAATTCTCTAGAATTTTCTTCAGCCCAAATACAGCAGTTTTGTTTGTTAATATAGCCGCCAAACTGGCCCAATTTCACAAATTGTCGACGTAATGCGTGGTTATTCGACTTTAATTCTTGTGTTAACTGTATTTTGTAAGCCTTTACATGAAGAACTTTGTGTAGAATATTGACCAAGTTGAACCAAAGTTCAACACTAACAGCTGCATTGTTTTCACTTGAAAGACCACTACGATGATAGATTCTGCTTCTCTGATCCTGAACTGAACTAGTTTCTTCAAATTGATCAATGATAATTTGTATTTTGAACGAAATTTTCTTCCAACTTCTGAATAACTTTCACTAGATTTAAAATAAGTTTTAATAATGAAAGCACGTTGTTCAATCGTATATCTCTCCATTTTAACTAACCGGACTGTTTGTAATTGTCATCTGTCGAATTCACATCGACAATCACCGTCTTAACCATTTAAAATCCAATTATTAGTCTTCACATCCGGTGGTCTAAGTTTCTGTAATCAAGGCTAAAACATATAATTGGCTAATTCAAAAAAAATACAATTTAAAAGTGCATCCACATTTAAAAAAATTTGTACCGAACGCAATTGGCAAAAATATTTTTTCCACTAATGTTTAAACCGACAAGTGCTGGATCGTGTGCGTTGAACGTGGCATAAATTTTTGTGTCGCTTTCGTGTGCCGCACATTCCATCCACACTTCCTAATTTACGGCGAAAATGTTTTCGCAAAACGCATTCGGCACAATTTTTGTAAATGTGGACCCACCTTAACACTATACGACCGAACCAAAATATAAATGAATTTAAAACGGTAGATCTCAATTTCAATTTAACTAGGCTCACTAGAAGCTGATTGGCTACTACATGTCATACACTACGAATTTTGTATTAGAGTTGTTCTGAGACGATCCAAAACATCCGCTTGTTTATAGGCAGATTAGTAACTGATTTTTAAATCATTCAAAGTCACGGCATTTTGCGAACTACAAATTCTATGATTATAATATATTATTAGCAGGCGTCTTTTCTCAAAAAATCAACAATCTTTATAATCCTTCGACTAAAATAGATTTATTGACCTTCTTTACAATTACGATCAAGTAACGTTTCCTCTCGACACTATACGTTAATACTAATTACATACACACAATATTATTGAAAATAAACAACTGTAATATACCTTGGTTTACGTGGTATTAATTAACATACTTTGTATTTTGTAATTGTGCATGCATTCAATGATATTTTGTATATTTACAGCATATGTGGATACATTACTTTTATGAATAAAATAAAACCTAATAAAACCTAACAAAGGTGTGTCAGTGACGTATACTTGAATAAAAATTTTCCTTTCTCTTTTTGTTTCAATTTTTTGATTGGTGCTAATTTGGAGGCTCGACTCTCTCCCTCTTTTTTAACTACACACGCGAATATTGCATCGACCGATCATGAGATAGAGAATTTATTCAATTGTTTATTAATTAATAGAGAATCTGATGAAATTTATTAAAAAGATTTCCAGCTATGTAATGACATTGTAAGCAATGCTTCATATGCAGTTTATCTTTAATTAATAATTGATTGCAATTGAAGTATTTGCTATATCTGATCAAATGACGTTTGTTTTATTTATTTTGATTAGAACAGTTGAAATGGAATTGTGAATGATGAAGTTAGTTATTTAGGCTAGATTGATAAAAATATAAAAAAATACTTGTGCGGTAGGTCGCGTACACAATTTTTCTTATTATTAATGATGTTGTCAAAAACATTTGTTACGTGATCAATGCTATGTATGTATGTATTTAAAGAAAACACAAGAAACATCTTGTATACAATCGTAATCGAAGCATAGTTTGAACTCAAAATTTTTACATTACATATTTAGACAAATCCATCAAAATACTTGCATTTTGGCAGGAAAATTGGTAGTCTTATAGAATCAAACTATATGACGAATATCTAAAGGCAATTTGAAAAAATTACCGATTGCATCATTAGAACATCGCTGCTTTTATTTGTCGGCAGCTAAAAATAGGGACTTCGTCAATATACAAAATGCATTTTAATAAAATTTGATTTGTAATTTTCTGTCTACATTTTTCAAGTATTTTCTTGGTTTGTTAATTTTATAAAAGAAAATCGTTATAATGCCAATTCACAGCAACGATCGATATAAACACATCGTTCGATACAAAAAAATATTTATGGGAATTTTCTTATTTATCTCAATCATGTGATGTTCGGTTCGTCACTTTAGGTTATTCATTTATTACGTGTAAAATGATAGAATGCAAATTCATAAAATCAATGTGGCGCAGCAAATGAAATCTGTAGGTCAATTATTTTATATTAAATTTGATTGGTTAATTGAACACAAGCCTTCTAGTACGTCACATTGCAAGCAATAAACAGTATGTATACTGTACATGTTTATTATTTTACAAGTATTTTCTATTTATAATTTAGAGGGAAATAATTGTGCTTCATTGGTGTACGTATTTAACAAATTACTTTTTGTTAATAAAGTAATTTTTAAAACACCGCTACACATTACGGAGATCTTTTAAGAACATATTTTATTTTTTTTTCTCATCGCTCGGCGCAACGGTGACGATTTAAATGGTCAGGTGGCTTCAATTTTTGAATTAGTTCAATTTTGTATGGATGCAAATGAAGATCAACCAGCAAAATGTGTCGTAATGTGGTTCATGAAATGTTTAGTCCTTGTGAACGATGCCTGGGTGATGTGCTTGGTTCATTACGAAAACTTTCACTAACGCTGCCACTGCATCAGAAGTACGAACTGGAGGAGCATGCTGATACGGTCTACGACCTTCCTACTGAGCCAGTTTCTTTAAAACGATCAATAATTTTGCCAATTGCACGATCAGTAGGATGTCTATGTCGACCAAAACTCTCACGTAATTTACGAAATGTTGTTGTTTTTGAACGATTATTTTCATAATAAATTTGGATACAATCAAAATGCGTTGTTGTGAATGCGCTGGTGGTAAATGGCATGTTTTTTGACTTTTCATATATCAAAGAATTTTTCAGAACAGATAAAGGTTTAATTTTAGTACTTAATCAAAATTCATCGATTGAAAAAAGGACCTACAGATGGCTCACCTTATATTATATTCTAAATGACGAACCAAAACTAATTGATCATACATTTTAATGGTTGCGCTTATATTATCCTTAAAATAATTTATAGAATTTAGAACTAAATCTTTTAACTAAACATTTATTCAGTTGTCTTGAACAACGGTTTTTTTTAAAAAATATCTTGATTTTTACCATTTCTAGAAAGACGTTTAACCTTGCAATGCATATTTTTTTTATTTTTAACGAAAACAATCCACATAAAGATTTGGTGTCACCTTTTCGGAATAAGAAAACCAAATTACATTTTTTTAAAAAGTTTTTCTGAAAAATGGATTTTCATGGATGTACCATATATGAAACATCACGCATTTAGAGCAACAGAAATAACCAAATTTTTAATTATTTTAACACAAATTTATTTCATTAAAATATAGTTAAGGCACACATTTTTATTTCACAGCCTATGTTCAGACAATTAGTATATTTTTAGTTTTGTAAATAATATAGCTGTACTTTTTTTTTAGTTCCTTAACTTTGCTAGGCTCATTGGGAACCACATCAAGGTTTTCATCTCCCGTAATTTGCAGATTATTTAATTCATTTTCATTATTAACTATTTTATAAAAGGTAAATTTTCGATATCAAATTGATCTTCGTCATTTATTTCATCAAATGGTTCGATAAAGAAGCGGCAATTTATTCGATCTAAATTTAAATCTTCATCGTTATCAATACTACTTTCCAGATCATCTTCACTTTCGCTAAAATTAACAATATTTGCAAATTGATCAGCGTTCAAATACTTCCTTCTGTTTTCCACTTTTGCCTGTCTCAAGTATAAAAATATGACTTAGGAGTGCGAAAATCATTAATTTTCCAAGTATGTATATGAATTGGATGCATCATATATGATACCACCAAAAAACTTTGAGTACCTACTTGCATGATGCATCATACAATAATATTTTTATATAAGTATGTCTGTTTAATAATTACCTACAAATTCTCGATCTGTAATCGACCTTGACAACGACGTACACTTTACCTCAGCAAGCTACAAACAACTACTAGTTTTATATACAATAGATATGCATTGGTATGTGTGACTAAATGAACGTATAAGCATATTATTTAGAAAAACATAACAGAAAACTCGTATAAACGCCATATTTTTAGTTTAGTAAAATCAACATGCTGGAGTCTGAACTCATTTGATGAATCTCATAAAATATGATAATATTGATAATTAAACGTCATTTTTGCCATCATAAAATTTTTGTTTAGCCATCAGAATTGTTTGCTTGTGTGTGTCGCAGAATTTCGCCAATTTAACCGTTACTCATGAAAAACATATAATAAATGATAATTGAAATCATTGGTGCAGTACAAAAGAGTTGGGATACATATTACGAAACTATAAATATCATGGCTAAAAAGCGTTTACGGTAGTTAGTGAAACTAGAAAACAAGTTTACACAGAGGCGATCTTAACGAAAATGTAACCAAACGAATTTGATGGTTTTTTACTTAATGATGTAGATTTTTACATATAAATTATACAATTGATAAAACAGCTGATGACGATAAATTGCGGCAAGATTGAAGTGCTCGTTATCGGTAAGTAATCCCATTTCACTTGGCTGGCTTTAATAAACAGAATGACCGCTATTGGGGCACTAAATCAATACTCCAACCAACATTGCACTGCCGTAGAGTTAGAGTATGGTATGCCATCTGAGCTGGTTGCATAATTGGGATATTTTTATACGTTAGCATGCCAGAAGAGCCTTTGTGCCACCAATAGAGGCAGCTACTTCACTGAACAACATTTTATTTCGTACATATTGAGCCACGTTTACTTTCTACTCCGCAGTTAAGCCATGGTTTTTCTTTGCCAAATCCGTTAGCCATCGTCACGACACACGAGTACGATCGCGCGAATTACAAAATTGTTTTTCACACTGTGCACGCGTAAAATAATTTATTATACAAATAGGTATAACACCATTGGGATGCTAATTTGTTAGAAGGTGAATTATTGAGCAGGGACACACACAGGGACATGGTCCATCCTGAGAAATCCGATTATTGATATCCTCTGAGTTAAATTTGAATAAATTTGGTTCAGAAAAAATTACTTTACTACCAAAATATAAAAGCTAGACATATTTTTTGAAAATTACATAGGATTTATTTAAGATCTAAACGGCCATACAAAAATTAAAAAAAAAAAATGTTTACGAAACTAATTTTCTTTCACGTTCCAGCCATACTCGCCGCAAAATTTGTAGTGATTATCACGATCAATTCAAACCATTTTCATTATTCTATTTGACACCTTCTTATATTTAGATATCATGATCTTTGATTTTTCTTAAGTTTGGACCCTAAATGTTGCTACAATAATTTTTATTAAATGACAATTAATATTTAATGAAGCTTCGCTTCCTATTTTTCGAAAAAGCTTAAGTACGAAGTTTTACGCCGATCAGTCACTCCCTCTGTGGTAGAGAGCGTACAGACATTTATTCTGCACGGCACCACACAGTTACAGACACACAGAGATTTTTTAAAAACTACTTTTTTACTTCGGCGATCTGCAAAAATTTTGAGGTCGAAGTTGTTCATAATTACTATATTTCTACGTCAAAAGAAAGTTTGCTATGAGCTACTTGATAAGATTTTTTTTTATTTTTAATAAAAACGCAGTCATTGAAAAAATATCGTATGTAACTCGGGAGCTGCAGCCGATTTCATTTGAGCGTTGTGGCCAATACCCGACTTTCTTTTACCTCCACGAATGCGCAAAGATCTCGAATACACAACCCATGATTTCTAAGGTGAAAAATTAAACTTAGCGGAATTTTGGCAAAATTGTCTTGAATAATCAAAAATCGTTATTCCTATAACTAAATTTCAGAAAACCAACCCATGTTGATAATTTAATCTTTAAATTTATTTGTGTCTTTATATTCTTTGTGGTATTTTTGTAAATGCTAAACTTTTCAACATCATTGCAAAAATTAAATGGAAGCAATTTCCATAGAAGCTGTCACTTTCAGTATACATATTTCAATCAAATTTCGCAAGGATCTTCTAACTAATAGAAAAAGTTTAAGTATAAAGTTTCATTCCGAATAGTCAATCCGCATGGATATTAGAGATGTTAAACTTTGGTGCAATATAGTTTTTTCTCTAAACTCGTCATTTCCGGTAATATTTAAAAAAATGATCGGAACTACATAATTTTGTTTGCTAAACTAAGAAAAGGTTTTCGAAAATGCTATATTCTTTTCAAAATATTTGCGAAAAACTATGGAAGCTATCACTTGCGGACCTATTTCGACTAAAATTCACTGCGACATCCCAAACTTATGTTATACTTTTCAAAATATTAAAAAAAACGAAAAAGCTCTCGTGGTCCGATTACGACCAAAAATTACTGGGATCGAATTAACGAAAAAAGCTTAAGTATGGTTCCATCCCGAGCTGACAAGTCGTCTGGACTGTAGAGAGGTCAATTACATTTAGTCTGCATGGAACCACACACGCACACAAAGACGTTTTTTTTCTTCATCGGCGATATAGCGAAAGGTTTAAATCCACAGTATAACAATTTGTTACATGAATAAAACGAAGGTACTAGAAAAAGAAAGAATTTAAATTCTGGATAGGTTGAGGGTTAGTGACATCGATATAGCAAAATTCAATTATGTTCCACGAAAAAACTTAAGTTTGCTAGTAAATTTTTTATTTTTTTATTATGATCTGATCAACAATGAGAGTCATACATAGCTTGACCAAATAAGAAGAAAAGAAAGTGAAAATAAGTCAAGAGATTTTTTTATCACCCATTTTGATTCTCAAATCAAACTGTAATGCCAAGATTAAATTTATAATTATTATGTATGTACATATGTAGTGAAAGCATTCGATCATTCACTTAAAATAACAAATAGCTAATAGAAACATAAAATGCTGGCGCCAATACAAGCATGCAAAAATGACATAAACCGTCACGCGAATTTGTATCTGAAGGGGTAAATGATAAATGCAGTATGCAGAATTATACAAATCAAATTTACCGTCTTAAGCAGCGCAGAAATAATTTACTGCGGTTAAAATATGAAGTTATCAAACATTCAATTTGATTAGATACCATTAAATCTAAAATTAAGAAAACTGACTTTATCGTCCAAAAAATCTTATAGCCAACTGGATATGTTAATTTATGAATTTAAATTTGCTAATATTAAATTAAACACATAGAGATCGTTTACTGCTTTTGTGCATCGTTTATTAAAAAACCGGAGTAGCATAAATTATTGAAAAATAGTAAGAAACATGAATTATTGTAAAAATAAGTTAATGACAAAGCTTCTAGCACTAAATTATTTCTTAAAATCCAAAATATTATAAACATAACAAGAGTATATACAACTAATACTAATTGTATTATTCTTCAAACCATATATTCGTAAGAATCATGTAAGCTGTATGCACTGCAGTGGAAATTTCCAAGCTTGATACATACTTGAAAAATTTGTAAATTTTTTTTATCTTTTGTATTGTACGGTATTTATGTACACATAAAATGCGCAAATAATTTTTTGTCCGTGGAAATAAAATAAAATATTGTATCCGTATTGAATTATGTGAGCAAGACGAAAACCTACATAGTTTTCCCAGCAATGTATTTATTATATCGTTTGCTTTATGCCTCAACCAGTCAGACTTAAGAGCTTAAGTTACACACCGATTGCACCACTTAGGTTAGTGCTACAATCACCAAAATTTTATAGGCTTCTCGTCACAAATAAACAACTGACCTCTAAAATTTTGGTGGTCGTACCGCTCTTCTAAGTGGTTCAAAACGGAGCACAACTTAAGAACTTAAGTCTGACTGGTTGAGGCTTTATGCATAATTTCAGGAATGCAAAATAATAATATTTGGTTCGATTAGTAAACAGCGCAATTTTATCTTTTACCATTGAAACATAAAATATATTACAAAGAAAAGGTTGAAGAATACGATTATAATTTATTCTATGTTAAGGAGTTAATGTCTGTTGTTTGTAAATTTTTTGTACAATATATTTTTAGAAAATGCTAACCGAAGTGTTACCGAAAAGTCCTACATTTAATAAAAACTGCATTGTTAAATAAACAAAATTAAAGACCCATTTATGAGTTACGTTTATACGAATATTTACCTGTCTAACCCATATACTGGATCAATAAACAATGCATCATCTTATGAAACATAAATATGTAAATCTTCCACTATTAAAGATGCATAGGTACAACGCAAAACACATTATACAAATCGATAAGCACAAAAATTTGAAATGGAAAACTACACTAAACCTCTTAAACGGTCTAGAAATATCAAAAAAGGATACAATATATTGTAGTACAGTTCTATAAATTGGTAAGTTATTAAATATGCGGAAGAAGGCACATTTCATTTTTCTGTACATATTTGTTGTTTAGATTGGTCCATTATACAAACATGTGAACGAAATGAAAATGATGAACTAATATAATTAGAACAATCAATTATACTATGAAGACTCTCGACATTGACAATAAATTATTTTACTGGTAACATTTTCTGTAAAGGCATTTAATAAAGGCGCGGATTGTGGAATTTATCAAAATAAATAACAGATCACGTTTATTGGAAATTGCGCGACAAAATTTTAAGCATACACAGGTAAGTTTTCTTATTCTCTATATAGTCTTCCATTGGTGCACAAAATTTTCATAATGTTGTTAATAGTCATCCTGGAGTGACCGTCTTTTATAAATATACAGTGAACAGTTTGTGATAAAAATAAAATTTAGTGCGAAGTATAATTATTTCTAAAACGGGTAAGTAAAACTTGAAATGAAGTAATTTTTGCATGCCTATTGATTAGCATGTAGCCTTAATATAAGTAGTATTCAAATATTAATCCTCATGAAATTCCACTCTAAGCCATCTTTCACTCGCAACAAAATTTTTGCAATCCCAAATATAAATATATCCATAAAATTGTTTTCAAGTTGAAGGTTAATACTGTATTATAATTTACCTATTGAAATATTATAATTAAGATGAATAATATAATATTATTTGCGTATTATTGAGAAATAAAAAATATTAATGCTAAATGTGTAATTTGTGAATGGAATGCGTTGCGAATTAAGATTATTATGGATTATTTAATAAACGTATACGGTCAGAAAGAACAAAGGAACGAGTTATCTACGAACGCTTTATGAATTGCAAAGTTATATGAAAAATCCAAATACATATCCTAGTTTAGTGTGCCCACCATCCTAAATGTCTGACGTTTTACAAATTTTAAGGAATTTGTCGAGCCAGCATACAATATTTCTTGAGGATTATTATATTATACATACGGGTAACCCTCGAAGAACACGGTACTTGAAGAACACGAGTTTCGAAAAACACGGAGATCTTCTCTCGGATTACACGAGTTTCGAAGAATACGTCTTTTATTTTATTTTTTGTGTACCACAACAAAAAAAAAAATAAAAACGTAAAGTATTTTTTATTTTCATATTCCCATTTTTTGTAGTGTCGAACAGCACGATTTCCGTGTCCTTTACACGGAACCAATTAATCGTGTTCTTCGTGGGCTATCTGTACTGATTTTGTATACATAATATTTGTATTTTCGATGTTCGAATTTATTTCCCCTTTGAAAATAAAATTGTACGCTGGTTACAATACTAATTTACTCTAAAACTCGCATATCGCATAAGAGTAGACTCGCGAAATAGGACCTATTTCGCCTAAAATTCATTGCGACATCTCAAATTATGGGAAGTATGAAATTCCATCCCGACTAATAAATCCGTCTTTCTTTTGTCAAAAATCGTTGTTTTCAGTTAAATTTAGGACAAATGATCTAGCCGATATTGTTGCAAATAGAATTTAGAATCTTTTAGTACATGATCTTTTCTCTCGTAAATAATAATAATAATAATAATAATAATAATAATAATAATAATAATAATAATAATAATAATAATAATAATAATAATAATAATAATAATAATAATAATAATAATAATAATAATAATAATAATAATAATGTTTTATTTTAATGCATAAGCCTTAGCTTTTGTACATGAATATTTAAAATAATAAAAACAATTATGCAACATCTTAAAAACTATGGAAATAATACATACAGAAATAAAAACAACAAAAAAAATGATATGAAATATTTACAAATATGTGCAATAACAATTAATTATTCATAATTAGCAAAAATTAATTATTCATAATTAAATTAAATATAACTTTTTTAAAATTATCAATAGAGGTTAATTTTTTACCGCAGGTGGCAAGCTGTTCCAAGTGACAATCGCATTTGTTAATCCCGAATTATTATAAATATTAGTTCTGTTGACGGGCAAGTTAATATTTTTTGTTCGTAGTGATTTGGAGAAATCCAATTTATCATACAAATACAAAGGACAACCTGATTTAATAACACGAAAAATAAAAAGAGCAGTAAATGTTATACTTTTCAAAATATCAAAAAAAAACGAAAAAGCTCTCGTGGTCCGATTACGACCAGAAATTACTGGGATCTCTAAATTAACGAAAAGAGCTTAAGTATGGTTTTATCCCGAGCTGACAAGCCGTCTGGGCTGTATAGAGGACACTTACATTTAGTCTGCATGGAACCACACACGCACACAAAGATGTTTTTTTCCTTTTTCGGCGATATAGCGAAAGGTTTAAATCCACAGTATAACACTTTGTTATAACACTCTATATAGTCTTCCATTGGTGCACAAAATCTTCATAATGTTGTTAATAATCATCCTGAAGTGACCGTCTAAATATTGGATTTCATAATTTTAGTTTAATTATAAAAATTTTTCGTAATAATATTTTATTGAGATTATTATATTTTTGATACAATCGAAAAATTCATAATAGGTACTTTCGACATTGCCAGATTGGTAGACGTCGCCGAAAAAAACAAAGTCGAAAATTTCATAATAGCCCCCAGGTTTATTAGAACTTTCCTTCTCTCTCCTACCTAAAGTTCTACCAGTTTTCTAACAATACTTAAAACACAGATAATTATATTAGATTTTTCAATGGGTAAAATTTATTAATTTTTATAATCGAATGTCATTGTCTTTGAATTTTTGCAAAACAAACATAACTAACGTTTACAAAAAAAAAAATAATAAAAAAAAAAATTATACAGCAAATCGAATATCCGTAGGTTAAAAAAATTATTTAACAAAGGATTAATTTAATTATTTTTGGTAAATTATGGCATTTTTTATCGTTGGATGTACTTGAATACCCATTTGAGTTTTATATTTCACAGCCGATCGCACGTGGTTAGTGAGGGGCCGATCTAAGAGTATAATCGATCGTCGATAGACATCGACATGAAATCAAAATAGGCTGATTAATCAAAGACAGGGTGCCCTGATATTCTGGGACCGGAATTTCGGGAACTGTTGTTTAGAAAATATTTTAAACAATATATAATAATTATAGACACAATTCTAGATATAGAACATACTATTTAGACGAAATGAAATGAAATTATTTGATGTTTGATATTTGGTTTTTGGGCTAGGGTGAACTTTTAAACCGCCCAAATTCGTTATATTTAATAAACCTCCTATACCTAACGCGCAACCTCATTCATTTACATAGTAGAAGAAACTTGTAGTTCTTCGGCGAAGTTTCTTTTCTTTGATGTTCTATAAAAAAATTGAATCTTAATTTCGTTAGTTCCGGTTCGGGCTATGTGCATTATTAAAGCTCCTAAATTTAACATGGAAAGAACAATTTTGACGTCTATAACGGTGATGTTCTACGCAAATAATAATTTTTAATCTTTACCTGTTTAAATATTTAAATATTGACAAGAGGAAGTTTAGAATACTTGAAAAATATTTCGCAAAAATATTAAGCATAGTTACTAAGCAACCTATTTGTTAAAATCATTCTTTCAAGCGCTTACAAGTAATTATAGCAACACGTGTAAAACTGCTTAGTTTTTATGAATGAATTATTATTTTATATTTTGATGATGTAATAACTTGAGTATACAAATCATTGTGGATGCAATAAATGTAGGCATACACAATGTATATTTAAGAAATGTTTATATTGAAACGTTTTAATAATAATAATGTACCTGTCAATCGTTAATCAATCAAGAATACAGATTATGACCAAAATTTTGAAAAGTATACGTTACTTTCAACACGTGAGACGCGTGAATTACTCTACGCTTGTGTATCGTAATATAAACGTGTGCAAGTACATTTACTGGGTTCACCTTCTTGCAATACTTTATTCTGCAAAATACTTTATTATTCTCAATACGATAGCTGGAAATGACGCTAATTACCATAACCATTTATTTATCTAAATCACACAATAATAGTAAAATTAAGACAGCGACACTAATAATTTAGGTTTTAGATGTATAATTAGAAACGTGACGTTGTAATGTTAATTTTTATCTAATTAAGATAATTATGAAGATTAACGAATGCACTCATAAAACATTAATTCCACATAACAAAGGAAAAATTGTGTACCTACACCGAATTGCATAATAAATTCAATTTTGCACATTTTAATTAAATACCACATAATCACATATACTTTTACACAACATGCATTCGCGATCAGTGCAATATGTCGTATTGCTGTTGTTGTTTTAATAGTTTGAAAAAAAAAAATCTTGTGATAGCTACTTATATATTTATAGATCGATATGCAACGTCATTCTGACAGGCCTCCAACTTTTAATGAGGGTATATATGCAGTGCAAATGCAAAGAAACACGTGAAGCTAAAAATATTTTCAGCATATAAATTATTTTATTTTTAGTATAATTGTATGAGATTGTGTAGTAGGTAGTAGTATTTTATATGTATAGGTTTATTCTTTAATTTTAATATGTAGTTTTATTGGCTGACACAATATTTTTGATTAACCAAAAATTATCATAATGGCGGATAAATAATATATTTTTTCACTGAAGCTTATTTAGAGTGGGGGCGTATTGTTGTTTATTAGTTAAATTTAGAAAATAGAATTTTCGAGTCTTTTACACACCTACTACATCGAGTATAATATTTGGCATTTTCCCGAATTATTCGGGATATGGGTGACGATGGAATAAGGTGCTGTTGTTGCTGTTCCAAAACTTATGTATGATAATGCACTTCATTTCCTTGTATAACCATTTTATGGATTTTGATAAAACAAATTTTTTATAGTTCGCTGTAGTTCCTCAAATGACAAACATGTTTTATAAAAACTAGTTAATCAGCTGTTTCAAATTTAAACGCAAATAATTTAATTTACTCAACCCATAACTAAAAAGGTAAATAAATTTTACTATCGCTCATTCCTTACAAAAAATTAAACCAGATTCTTACATTCAATACTCTAGGCTAGATTTGATTAACCGAAATGATTTTTATCAAACACTACTGCAAACAAAATCAATGCATCAAGAAGAAAGTGTATGTACATAGAATGATTTCCCCTTTCTTGGAAAGAATGTTCATAACGTGCATAAAACCATGTCTTTAAGCACACCATAAATCAACAATCGCAAATAAACAAATCAATGCACTGTAGTAAATTGAGTTAATAAAGCACGCGATATTTTTATACATATGTATATGTACATACTTGTATTATATGTAATGTTCAATGAGTAAAAATTTTTTTTGTGTAGTTTACAAAACTAGTTGCATATATTTTTTTTTATACATATTATATTAGTTTTAACAACTACAAATGCAACAAGAAAAACTAAAGAAAATAAAAAAAAAATTATATCGTTTAAATTATCTATATAAACTCAGTTAAACTAAGTTTATAGTTTCAGTCTTATTTATAAAATCAAACCGCGAATGTACCGTTAAAAGCGATAAGCGCAGTAATTTCGTAATTAAAATAATTATTATTTTATTTTAAAGAGAAAAACTATCGCTTTTATATTTTATTGAGCAGCGGAAAATTTGGATAAACTTTCAAATGACCTTGAACTATATCATTAATAAAATATAAAGAGTTTTTAGAGCTTTTCGGATTGTAATGTGCAAAAATTTTATTATGTAAATTTGAGTGACAAAATAAATATGTAATAGAAAAAATGACGTGAAATTATTATAATAATGTAAAAAATGAATTTTCAATTTTATAAAGTAAATTAAAATTTTATTGCCAAACACAATAAAAACTAAATAATTATTTTTAGCTAACTTATTATTCTAAAAACAAATCGTTAAAATCCGTGAAATTTTCACGAACTTAAAAAACTTAAATATTAAATTTATTTATTTATAATCTAATAGTTTCAAAATAAAACTCATTAAATAAAGTTTATATTGCATTTTTAATTAATATAAAACAATTGTTTGTGTTGGTGTCGAAGTAAAAATTGATAGTGGAAAATTGTTATTATTTAAACGAAACAGATTTTATTTTATTGGATTACTAGAGACATCTTTATAGAGCTGCAGTGAACTATTTATTATCTAAGAGCTCAGACACATTTAAACAGTGGGACATAAAATTATACGATTCAGTTTTAATTAAAACAAAAACAAAATGAGCGGTCACAACAAGTATAGTGGCCAAGTGGGCCGAATAATGGACAAAATAAAGAAAAGAGCCCTGGAACAGGTAATTTTTATGGCGTTTTATATAGATATTTATTTAAATTATTACTGTGTTAGTTTTGCACTGAGATGGTATGAATTTTTGAGTTAACATTTGCAACTAAAAGTTAAATTGGATCAGTTAAATTATTTTTTGCATAGATTGAGAATTTTAAAAATAACCTGGAAAAATAGAAAGATCCACTTTCAATTTATAAAGTTACGAAATTTAATGAAATAATTCAAAACGGTTTATCAAAAACATATCTCCTCGCTTTTTTTTAAATACATAATTTAAAATAAATTTTGTTGGAAGTTTTTATTTCATATAACATTATTTGTATTATTCTGCCACTTCAAAACAACTTTGGAATGCATTTTGGAACGCAATATGGGAGACATAGTTTCGTATTTTATTTTCAATAAGAATTTTAAGAATTTGTCAAAGTCAATTGAATATTTATTAATATTTTAGACCATTCAAGAAAAACATCGTTCAAGTTCAAGAGTTTTTTGTACGAGTTTTCAGCTATTCGTAAGAAAAAATTAATTTTAAAGTTTTGTTGTAGACCAGAAAATTTATTTCTAAATGGGAAACTGTAACAAAACTTTTTTGAGGATTATTCGATTATTCGAATTATTTGAGTTACAAGTCTAGTTCCACTTCATTGGATCATATATCAAAATAATAAAATGTATCTAATATATATGTATGGGTGCAGACAGAGCGATGCGTTCCAAATGTCACTGCTGACGAAGACACAAATTACTTCGCAAAAATAATAAAAAATTTGCGAAAATAATAAATATTTGGAAACCAGCTGAAAATGGTTAAAATTTCTGCATCGTCACTATCTCTATATTCACACCATTTTAAAGAGCAAAGGCGCGATCTCGAACCACAATGTCGAAAGCACACCCACGTTCAAAATTAAAATAGTGCGTGCTAGGCCCGATTTATTTATAATAAATGATTTAACATTAAGCAAATAATTATAAAAATTAGGTTACCTAAATTGCGACATGGATAATTTTGAAACAAAAGCCTACTATACTTGTACTTATATTTATGCATCGAAGTCTACGAAATGTTTTTAAATTAAAAGACCTCGCATGAAACCGTTGGAAAATAGGGTACGGTTGAAATTATTGAAACTGATATTGATTGCATTTTTTGAAGTTACAATAATTCGAGTGAACATAAATATACAATAATCATAGAGGGCTTATTATGCTTATATTCAATTGAAACGTTAACAATTGTAATGGAGTGATAGTAGTAGTAGCAGAAAGAAGATGCGTCAAAAAGATGCGATATTTTGCTCCGTTCATCAAATGAATGATTCTAAGCCCAAGTTAAAGATAGAATACATTATCCGTAAATTTTTAAAAGATATCCACAAATCCAACGTTGGTTTGTACTAAAATATGTGGTATATTCAACAAAGCAAACCACAAAATAAAGGGAAATTGCCGCCCTCGTTAACGTAGTAGTTAGCGTGTTTGGTGTGTTATTCGTCGGGAGACCCCGGATTCGATTCCTCGTGATGACCAGTACCAAAATGGGAACTGGGAGTTTTCATCGTGACATATTATGTTATTTATATGTTCGTTCATTTCTAACTTTCAGACATAGTAGTTACGGCCTTGTCCTGAATATTTAAAAAAGTAATCAAACGCATGAATTTTTAACGAATAAATTTAAGTCCCGAATTATACAGAAACTAAGGACCTTCTGATACAATACGTTAAACCCGGGCAGAAGACAAAGTTTTTTTTGGAATAAAAGTTTTAAAATTAGTTTTTAATCGCATCAATATTCTGATTAACCAGAAATGGGGATCATTAAATTTTCTTTTTTCAGTGAGGCGTTAAGCAACTTTTCCTTACGCTACTTTTATAAATTAAATCATTGAGATATGTAATAATTTAATGGAATTTACAAACTGAAAAAATTTCAATATTTTATGGTTTAAGTGAATCCCAGGATTTTATTTGAACAATCCCGGGGCTACAGGATTCAAGAATTAATCGGAATACTGAATCCCAAATTGCAATCACTAGTAATAACTTAGCATTTTGGGGTTAAAGACAAAGTGATATCTGATAAATGGATTTTCAAAATTAGAGTCAACTGCTGTTTGCTTACCCGATGTATTGGTCATGTATAAATCATGTAGTTTGAGGAACCAACGCTTCAACATTGGAATCGTATATTAGACATACCTGCCAGAGCAATTGAAACTAAAATAATATTATTTCTAGCCCTGGCCAACAGAGGATTTTAAAAACCAAATTAAAGATCATTTAAACATTTTTATTGTCCATTCACATTTTCTCGTACGGTACACTCACTCTGAAGCTACAGAGTTAAAGAATTTTTTCGGTTATGGTTTCTAAAATGTAGCCCAGCACTGCTTCCGATATTTTGAAAATAATAGCGCACGTTTCGTTTCAAAATGATCAATTACAAACATTATTGTTTATTATGTCGGACTATATGCGTTGTAATTGGCTGTGCAACATTAATTTGCAAGAACTGCTCCAGTGATCAGGTTGCACTGATTTAGAACGTTTGGAAGAAATATAACCTAATTTGCACCTATACTTACTGTTTGGACGATTAAAAACACCACACAAAATTTTTTTACTTTAGAAATAGTATACAAATATTTTTACACCTAAAGAATTAAGTCTTAACCCCACTATTACGTGAAAAATGTTCCGAAAGAATTGGCCTGACAAAATGGCCGCTTCAGCACATACCAAATAGTGTTTGACATTATTATTATATACTTTGGTTGTATCTATAATAACTTTAAACTACGTCCGGGACCATCGTATTATGAAAATTTGTCAGTTGCTTTAAATCCACTAAATTTGCTTAAAAAGCACTCCTTACATCAATGTATTTTGTTTAGAAAAAAATAGTATTACCGAAATTTAATAAATGAGAATTGATTAATAAATCGTTAGTGCAATGGAAAAACAAACCTAAGCTATATTTATTTCGTGGTAAAAATGAAGTATTGGCGACTTTTCAAAATAAAACTTTCTCGCTAAAATGGCGAATCAGTACGAGCTTAAGTGGCATTTGGACAATTGCCTTAGCCTTGAATGAGCTGGGTCATAAAAACTCAAATTTGTCGTACGACCGATCAACCTTACGATTAAGATTAATTGTACGACAAATTAGAATATAGTTCAACCTGTAAGTAACACAAAGTTATACGAAAACGTACAACTGAAGCTCTTAATACTTAGCCCGGTTGTAAAATACTTAGCTCGGTTAAAAATTATTCCTGCTCCCATACCGTCTTATATGAATCAACATAAGTGCCCGCACTTTAAAACAGTTATAAGGAGAATGTACTTTACTAAATTGCATGCTAAAATAATGTATATTACTCATATGTAATTTCATAAGCTTTCACCCTTAATCGTTTTTCATAAATTAACGAAACACGAATAATTAAACTTAAGAAGAACTGCAGTTGTCGGATGCGGCAAATTTTACAAATAGATGTTGCAATTAACAACAAAGTAACTAATGAATTTGTATTACATTTTAGTATATGATGATTCAAATTATAATTTTTTTATTTACTTCCTCTTATAATAAAAAAAAAAAAATATGCAAGATATAATTTTAAAAAATTCATACCATCAAAATATAAGATTCAGTTGCATCACAGCACACGAGAACGTCATTGAAAAATACCGGAACACTCACTTAAAAGCTCAAGTTCAAGCTAAATGAAAATATGTTTCATTACCAATGAAAATCGGATTATCTATCAAAAAACAAAACAAAATTTTGTACTCTGAACTTATAATCACATTCACAATAAAATAAAAAGAAAATGTGCGTTGGCCGCCTTCCAAACTGCATAGGGGTACTGCCAAATTAAATTCAATAACATTCACGTGCGCGGTGGTTTTTTTTTTTTTTTAAATTAATTTTAAAAAGCTTAATGATTATATGTGCCAAAAATATAAAAACACAGGTCTAGCATAAAAATTATGGATTACAAATATTATGAGGCGGATCTGAGGTATTCAAGAACATACTGCCGCATGTTGTCATTGTAAATATGTAAATAAATTGATTTTTAGTAGCTTTCTTTCGCTGTTATCTCTGTGTTGACGCGATTCTTCGCCATTCAAACTGAATGTGATTTTATAGAAACTAAAATTTACTAGTTTTTATTATATTTTGTTATTTTTCTAGACGGTTTATTTACTATTCGGATGAATGCACATTTTTATCATATTATTTATTACTTAGTTTAAATTGTTGTTGGAAAACGCATGCGATCATGCGAAGGATTGATGGGATGCAATTTATATTCAATAATATTGATTATATTTTTATAGCATGATTGTATTTTTGTTTGATTGATTTATGTTAAGTAATGGATTATTTAGGATAAAATCAAATTTTTTGATTTCCTTGAATATATTGTTGTTTCTTGATTAAAGTTGAGCTAGGATTTCCTGAACAATTTTCATAATAAGTAATTCATGATTAGACTCAATTCATTTTGATTCAATGGCAGACAACAATCTAATATTATTATCTAACAAAGTTATAAGCCCACCAATATACGAAATTGTAAATTAAACATAAAATACCAAAACTGCATAACTCGTATCAAGTGCGTCGAAAGCAAAAATTGTTTGGCCTTGATGGAAACAAAAACTATATTACACGAATTACCTTCACAAAGTGTAGTATGTATATGACTAGTCCACCTTCTTCAAATTATCGCAATTGTTCTAGAAGTTCAACAACCAGTCTTATATACAAATTTCCATTGTGGAATTTCGCACGATGGTGCACGGTTTATTTCCCGATAATGTCTATATTTTATACTAACATAAGTTGCATTTTGTAAGTAATAATTAAAGATGGCCGGACAGACACAAAAATGAAAAATAACTTTAACTGAATAAAAAATGAAAAAAATTTCCATGGTGAATATAAAGTTGAATTGTAAATGTAGCAGGGATAGAGATATAGTTTTCCCAAAATATAAAGAAATTATAACGTGATTGACGTTTTTACATACATAATCTAAACGTGATTTAAAATATAGGAATTGAATTCTTATCAAAAAGCAGAACATCGGACTTTTCTTTATAAGTTTAATCCAATGATATTGATTAGTATCAATAGTGCCTTAGAGTAGAGTAGTATTTTTTAAAATTTTAAAAGTTTGCTGCGGTATTTAAATTTAAATTTCATTGCGTTTAAAATTTACTAAAATATTTTATATTTTTCGTTAGGGCGACACAAAGGATCCAGAGAATCACGGATATCAAAGTTTACAACGTGCTGGTGGAGATGGTCAATTTTCTACGTCTTCAACTTCGACAAGCTTAGACACAGTTGTTATAGATTCTGGAAACGATATAACACGCGAGACAAGCTCTCCGATCCGTACATTCACACCAATCCATGAAGCTGACGATCCAATATCAATCACGATCACAGACGAAACAACCAAAAAAGTTAAATCATCGATAAAAGGATCAAAAGTTTCATTTCAAGAGGACAAATTCGACAGTGACGAAGATTTTTCAAATCGGCGAGACCAATTTCAAAAGAAAAAATCTATAAGCACAGCCGGTGCCGACCCAAAAAGTATATTCAAAGATTTAAAACATTTACTAGAGCACGACAGCAATCGTAAAGCGTATCAATCGAAAAAGCACGTATCACTAGACGTTAAGCATTCGAAAATCTTAGAAGATATACTAAAAGGTTCATCGAGTGAAGAGGAGGCAGAATTTCGAGAAAATCGAAAACATTTTCAAGCCAGGAAACATCAAAGTTTAGATACACGGGTTACATTTAAACTAGACAAAACCGACGAGGCGGATGAAAAAACCACAACGTCGAGTAGTGATGAGGATTTAGATGTTGAAAATCGTAGTTTAATACATGAAAAGTACCGAGATACTACAAAACCTTTAATCATTGATCTAAAAGATTTGGAATCGAGCGAGGACGAGGATTTTCTGTCGGCTCGAAAAAGTTTTCAACAACAACGAACGATTAGTACAGAATCAAGAAAGAGGTAGTACTAGAATTTATTATTTAAATTTTTCTTACGTTAATATTTTTTTACATGTTTGTTTTAGCCTGCAACGTTTCCTTGAGATGGATGATATGAAACATAAACGCAAAGAAAATCTTCGAAATAGTGTTCCATTTGTGAGACAAATCACTGAAGATGGTAAACCAAAAATTGAAGTTTATCGACCAACCACAAATCCAATTTATATTTGGACCCAAGTAAGTAGACTATATTTCTATTTAAGAGACAAAACTATTAAGTTGTTATTGAATTCGATTGAAACCTTTGTTATCTCTTCAAAATACGCGTCACACGATCTCAGGTCAAATCAATCTCATCACTGAGTTTATTTATTTGCACAATTTTCTTACCAGAATTGAATCGATTTGTTTGCGTTGCTTACCTTTTTAATTTATGTGGCGATGGTCAGGGTGGAAAATTGTATTTTATATCAATAGAAATTAAAGAAAATTCATATATTGGTAAGCAATGTCGTGATACAGTACGTGATTTGAAATCAAATGATATTGGGAAACATTAATATTAATGAAAAAAAAAATTAATTTAACACGAAAAATGATCTTTCGTTACATCTATAGGTAATGACGTCGCCACCATCGATCAAAATCCCAACTAGCCTTCAACTGTATTATATAAGTCCATTAAACATTTTTACCTATCAATATTTCTCATTACTTAATTACTTTAAAAATATTTTCTACTTGCAAATAAATTTCCACAATATTTTCTTATATCCAATTAATTTTATTATTACATTTAAACATTTAAATAATCATAAATAAATGAAAAAATATTTAAATTAATTAAAAAATAATCAATTGATCATTAAACAATAAAGACGTAGGTAAAAGGAAGGAGTATCGCCGTGCGCATAAAGAACTAAAACTTTAAGAAAGTTTAGTGTTTATTCAGTTTGTATCAGTTGTTGCTGGAGTCGAACTAAATAAAATTGTGTGCCCTATATAATTATTTGAAATTGCCTTTACTCATACAAAATAAACGAGACAAGTGAACATAAATATTTACATTTCTAAGGTTTCGTCTAGTGAAGATAAATTTAAAACACAGAATTGTTTAATGTGACGTCAAATTTTTTTGTTCTGTACCACGGTTAAAAGAAATTTTCTTAAAGTTTAGAAATTTATGTTACAAGTTTGAATGTAAATATTCCATCCTTTTTGTGTCGCCAGGGTTAAAAGTTTTAATTTGTTTAGTTAAGATGAAGATTTTAATGCGAGCTGACACCCATGTGTCCTTTAGTGTGCCAGCCGATGAACCGGCCGCCAAATTTACTTATTCTCAGGTTTCGATCGAAATAAAAATGTAAATCTCATTTTGTGGCTAAAATTTTAATGTGCGATTTGTGTTGTACTTACAGGTGTTGGCAGCTTTATCAGTATCCCTTGGTTCCATGGTGGTGGGATTCGCATCAGCTTACACCTCACCAGCTCTTGTGTCGATGACAGATCGTAATCTCACATCATTTGAAATGACTACTCAAGCGGTAAGTTTTAGTCATCTAACAATTTTCACCATTTTAACAATAATGATTTAATTCTATAGTCGTCCTGGGTAGGTGGTATTATGCCTCTGGCTGGCCTAGCAGGAGGTATTTTTGGAGGACCTCTAATTGAACAGCTCGGCCGTAAAACAACAATCTTAGCAACTGCAGTGCCATTTATAATCGCATGGTTATTAATTGCGTGTGCTAATTCAGTCATAATGGTATTGATTGGTAGAGGACTATCAGGCTTCTGTGTTGGTGTCGCTTCTCTTTCTCTACCCGTTTATTTGGGTGAAACGGTTCAACCAGAAGTTAGAGGAACTCTGGGGCTTCTACCCACCGCATTTGGTAATATTGGTATTCTATTATGTTTTGTCGCGGGAAAATATATGGATTGGTCTGGACTTGCGTTTTTGGGTGGAGCTATACCAATTCCATTTCTAATACTAATGTTCTTAATTCCTGAAACGCCACGATGGTATGTATCAAGAGGCCGCGAAGACCGGGCTCGTAATGCATTACAATGGCTACGTGGTCGAGAGGCTGATGTTGAACCAGAATTGAAGGGTATTGTAAAATCACATGCGGATGCTGAACGCCATGCAAGCAAAAATGCATTATTTGATTTGTTGAAACGGCAAAATTTAAAACCGTTGCTCATCTCACTGGGTCTGATGTTCTTCCAACAATTAAGTGGTATCAACGCAGTCATTTTCTACACGGTCACAATATTTAAAGATGCGGGTTCAACAATTGACGAGAATTTATGTACTATCATAGTCGGCGTTGTAAATTTCATTGCAACATTCGTAGCCACCTTGCTTATCGATCGGTTGGGACGTAAAATGTTACTCTATATATCAGATGTGGCTATGGTTTTAACCCTATTCACTCTTGGAACATTCTTTTACTTAAAAAATAATGGAACGGACACATCAAATGTGGGATGGTTACCACTTGCAAGTTTTGTTATTTTTGTGCTTGGATTTAGTTTAGGATTCGGGCCAATTCCATGGCTAATGATGGGTGAAATTTTGCCTGGAAAAATTCGAGGATCTGCCGCATCCGTGGCAACAGCGTTCAATTGGGCATGCACATTTGTAGTTACAAAAAGTTTCGTCGATATTGTCTGTAAGTTATTTAAAGATTATCCGAAGTACTTTAAAATTAACTCCATGTAATCAAAATTAATTCGTTTTTTCACAGCGTCGATTGGACAACACGGAGCATTCTGGATGTTTGGATCGATTTGTTTCATTGGTTTCTTTTTTGTAATATTTTACGTGCCGGAAACGCAAGGCCGCACATTAGAAGATATCGAACGGAAAATGATGGGAAAAGTACGTCGTATGAGTTCGGTAGCTAATATTAAACCACTTTCGTTCAACATGTAATCTGCTGTGCACAAATATTGCCCAACTGAACGTACGTACATTTTTTTTATTTGTGATAAATTATTTTATTTTGTATAGTTGTTAAGAGGACACAAACTACAAATACATATACATATATTCTATTTTTAATATTAACCAAAAATTAATTTTAGTTTAATAATAAGATACGTTTAAAGTTAAACATGTAACTGTTAAATCGCCTTAAATTAGTTCCTTGATGTTATTAGTTGACTTTTATGACAGTTTAGCGATAGAGATTAGCCACAAAATAAATTATATCTAATTGTAAATATGTATGTATAATATATGTATACATAACATAAATTTAACTTAGTTTGTAATCACTAGATTTAGTTGTAATTTATTATGTATTTTATAATAAAAAATATGTATAGAGAAAAGTAACGTTTTTATTTAAACTAAAATAAGTTTGAGGCATGTATGTCGAAACTGCATTATCGAGTATAATGATTACGATGCAACTACCGAAAATAGATGTCACTATACTCATTTAAGAGGAAAATGCATTGATTTTTGTTAAATTTTATTAACTAATCCTAATTAATATATTAAAGGCTTACCCATGACTTGAACGCGACAAATAGCACAAGTATCGCATTCCACATCCCAACTCCACATTGCGACCGAATTCCATTTTTTCAAAGTAAACATTTTATCTGGTTTAACCGAATCGTTATCGTATTTATCACAAGAATTTTCATCATCTGCCATATTTTACTGCCTTGTTTAATACAGTTAAAAGCTACACTATAAATATCACAATATTATAGGGAATTTAGACAATAAAAGTACGGTAGATGTAAAATTTTTGTGTCTTTTGCGTTCTCAACACTAAAAATTTGTGTTTTGGAGCAATGACATTTCGCCATTTATTTTGATTTTTTTACAATTTAATTCGCCATCTCTAGTTCAGCACAATAGTTTTAATTAAACTGTTATATCGGCATCGATGCTGGTATAGCAGTTAATACATATCGCGCCTGCCATGAAAAAATGACGCAAATAAAATTTTTAATTTTACGATGCCAAAAAAAATATTTAAACACTTTAGGAAGCATTATTGTGTTTTTTTGATTTTGGCATTCATTTGTGACATTTTTAAAACTACTTTTTATTTTATTATACAGGGTGAGTTTTTTGACACGTCCGCGGACACTTTCTAAATGTGTAAAACACAAATTGATAATTTTTGTAATTGCAATGATATTTCGTCGCGGAAAGGAATGTATTGTTGAGAATTGACAAATATGTCGTCGTATTTCTTGTTGTATGACTGCTATTGCTATAGCAGTCATGTCCGCGAACGTATTAATAAATGGCAGGCTTTTACCTCGGAAACTATGCCAAGATAAGAGACAAGTACGTGGAGAGGGTTACTATGGTGATCTTGAATGACCGTTAAACTTATTGGTTGGGGAAATTTCGACGAAAGTTACTTTTTTATGTACTGTAATATTGATATAAATCCATATTTTTCTATGTACATTTTTAAATTAGAACCTATACTTTTGAGTGTACTTTTCGATTAACCCTCCTCACTCTGTGCATAGCTTATTAATTTATTTATTCATTGGCATTACAATTTTGGTAAAGGAAAAGCACATATGGAAGCAATATAAATGAACAACAAAATAGCACTCAAAATCTCTTGCATCATCCAAAAGTGGGATCTAGGTCTAAAATAAACAGTAGTCATCATTAAATACATACATAATTAATAGAGGAATTAAAATACTCAATTTGATCGATAGAAGTAGAAAGAGAAAAAATATTGTCCCAACAAATAGAGCCACAAGTTGACGAAAGGAGAAATTCATCAATTTTAGAAAAATCCCTAAAGCTGAAACTTTTAGGTTTAGGTCGTGGTAATAATTAACAGAAAAAACAAGAAGATCATGATGAGAGCCAATACCAAGAGACAATTGACTGAAAAACAAATAGAATTATCAGCAGAAGCAACAACGTGATCAATGCGCGAATAAGAACCACCACTTGCGGTAGCGTGAGTGGCGCTTCAGTATTATAAACCGAAAGGTTAATGCAACTTATATTTAAATAGAATACGAGAAAATAAAGTCTCTTGAGAAATATCAAAATTAAAATCATCCGAAATGAAAACCTCATCATTCCGATAGGAGAAATAGCTAAAAAGACACTATGTCTAAAACGGATTTTTTAAATCGAGCATAAGACCTCTTGCTGGATGTCAAAAATGTTTCCGATAAACAAATAACATCAATTGCGGCCCCATTAAAAGTATGACGAAGTTCGTCAATATTTAAAGTCTGAACATTCAAACTAACTACATTAAAAATGTTGGACCTAGTCCGAAGCACAGATTTTAGTAGAACCGAGAGCAAAGAAATACTCTCGGTGGGCATCGCGAGTCGAGGCGCACTTCAACAACAATACTTACATGCAAACAATTTCAAATAAATAAATAGATTCCTCTTCAAAGGTAGGTAAACGTGCCATGGTTTCCAACTGTCAAAATCTAAAAAGAAACAAAAAGAGAAGCCAAATACTACAGGTAACAGAAAACTATGTAAGAGAAGCGATACTTATCAATTGAATAAATCCTACAAGCCTAAATCCAGTGGTGAGAATAATCAACAGAACGAGTCTCATCTGGTTGTTTCCCCATGTACCTAAACTTCGGCATTCAAACGGTAGGAATTTTTAGCATCGCATATTCAGAATATTTGTATACCATATTTTCCTGGTTTGGATGGAATGTACTGCCTGAACGAACATCTGCCACGAGTGAACATTAGCTGCTCGTCGATTATCAGTTGTAATTGCTGGACTCTCTGTAACAACATAACCGCTTGATAAAAAATATGATTGTCTATATGCGGATGAGCTTTAACCCAATCGCTCATCCCATTTTTTATGAACCTCGGCATATATTAAAATTCCAAATAGAGCGTAAATCTCAGAATTATATCATACAACGGTTTTTCTGTTGGTTTCAGCGACTATTACGTTAACCAATGTGCCTGGTACACAATGTTGAAATGCGAACACCAACAGTGGTATAGTTAAAATTTGAGCGGTAAGTGCAGTTAGGCCTTCTCTTTCTCTAAGTGTCACAAAATTACGCGTCTTGGTCCTATCAAGCGGATTTAGACTCCATTTCAGAGAACTTTTTTTTTGCACATAACCATATGTCACTCTCTGACTGTTCAACAGTTGGTACTACTACATTGTTTTCTTCGTCTGCTATCAAGTCTTCATCGGAATCAGTTAGATTTATACCGTCCAACATGACCATCGCAATCGGAAAAATCCATATCAAAATTGTCGTCGGCTATCTCGTCTTCGTCAGATGGATGTGAGGTTGAAAGACTATCAGAGTTCCCGGAGTTCTTGTCTGCTTTAAATTTTTCGTGCCATTATCATCAAACACACACAACTCAAATTTTTATCATTATTTATTATTTACACAAATAATTTAGAAAAACACAATCCTTTTATTTTACTAGCTATAGACCTTGAATTATAAATGGAAACTAAACATATCGTACAAGAAACATATGGGGTCACTTTGACCCCAGTGCACAGAAATGTGCTTGTTTTTTTTAACTAATCCTATTACCTTAAACAACATCAAATTTAAAAAGCTAGCAATTGGATTCTATGAAAAAGCTTTTAGTTGAGGCTATCTAAACTATTCGCTCTGTTTATATAACAAAAATATGATTTTTTAGGTTTTAAAAACGGTTGGGGTCAATCAATATGACCCCAATGCACAGAGTAAGGGTTAAGTAGCTATTTTTTTTTTTTAATTATGTTAATTATTAAACTGATTTACAAATCATCTAGTAATGTTTCATATTTTATATTCTCGTTTGGAGGGTGGTAGCTCTTTCTCTACTCCCCTATTCAGTATTATTATCCAACTTCAGATTTATATGGAGGTTGTCATTTCTTATGTACCACGGTGCCACGTAAGAGTTGCTCTGTAATTTGGAGGTTCCGGGTATATATTTCAAGCCATAGCAGTGCGGTTTTCTCTATAAATTAAAAAATTAATATTAATAGAGCTTGCTTTGGAATGAATGGATGATGTGGCGTTCGTTTTCTTTGTACAGCCCCAGAGCTGAATACTGTAAGTCCAGACGGGTTTTAGAAGTTTGCGGTGTAGTATCAATTTATTATGTAAAGTTTACTCAGAATTTCTTTCTAAGAACCAATCCATCTTTCTGTATTTAATGACTCTTTCTTTATTTTTTACACGCTCTTTTTATTTTAGTTTCGCGTCTAGAGTTATGCCTAGATATTTTGCCGCATGAAATTTACTGAGAGTTTAGTTGTTCTGGTATCCATTTGCCTCTTTGTTAATGAAGTTTACGTGAAAAAGGTTTGCTCCATTATCCGTCCAGGTATTAATAGCTCTTTGCAAAAAGATCTTGTGGATTCTTCTATGCTATCAACGTCTGAGATCGCAGGTATATAGAACATCTAAAGGTGGTCCCACAACACTGCCTTGTGGTACTCCTGCTGATATTTTCCTTGTTTCCGAGTATTCGCCATCTAAGTTGATGTGAAAGTGTCGTTGTTATATGTCAGATTTTAGTATGTCATAAAACTGCTTTTGAAAGTCTCTTTGTAATTTATATTCCAAGCCTTTATGCCAGACTCTGTAAAAGGCTAGTGCTACATTCAAGAAGATACTTGAACATACTTTCTTATTTTCAAATAAATATAAAACTAAATTGATGTGGCGGAATGGGATTTCTTACTTCTATTATTGGTTTGAGTCTCTTCGAATATTTTTGAAAAAGTTGACAGTAGGGAAATGGGTGAAACGTGTTTTATGGCTGAATTTGAAGTTTAGGTTATTTTAAGCTTTTTGTCGCTTCCCAAAGAGAAAATTCGGTGTCTTTTTTCCCTATAAAGCTGTATACTTTTTACACTATTTGCCGTAGGCACTTGGCGAAACACACTTATACTTAATAAACACATTTTTATTAATTAAAATGTGTTTATTAAGCCTATAAGGCTGCTTAGGTAATGGATTTGTTCATGATTTCTTTAATTAGCAACTTTAGTTTATTATTCAAACAATTTAGAGTTCTTTTACTACTTGACGCTCGTTTTGCTGCAATCAATTCCCTAACTTACAGAGGATAAATAACGTTTCGTCGCATTTCCCTTGAACTTGAGTTATTCCAGTTGTTCTTCTAGTTGTATCGTCAACTAGGGTTATCCAATTCGAGGTTTAGTTTCTGGAAACTCTCCCAGCAGGTTTTGTTATTCGTTAATCAAGGTGGACTAGTTATCTTAACGAGAATGGATGTCTACTCATTTCGAGAGTCTTGCTTATCTAACCTGTTGCTTAGAGCTTCAAGGCATTTCTCTTGCTTATCTTTTGAAGTACTGTTGTACCTTCGGCAGGGCCATTTGAAAAAACTGGTTTTGACATTGCCATGGTTAATTTCTAAATCTTTGTAGTTCCTTAGCTATTTCACATCCTTTGTAATTTGCGGGATATGGCTTGTTGCATTTAACATATGTTGCAGGAATATTTTTATTGATCGCGGGCATACTTGGCATACTTTTGGCCATATTTATGTCTATAATGAAAACCTTGATATATTGTTGTGTATACTGTTTTTTCAATGGGTCTATTTTAACTATCATGTTAAGTTTTGCATTGATATGCATAACAAGTATAGCACAGGTCTCAATACACTACCTTGCGGTACTCGTGCCTTTATCTCGGTTAGATCAGTAGTGGCCGTATTTTGTTTCACCTGAAACATCCTGTGGGCTAAGTAGTTTTCAAGAATTGCATGAAATTGTCTAGGCAGAAGAGTTTTAATTTTGTAATTTAATCCTTCATGCCATAATTTGTCGAAAGCTTGCGCAATATCCAAGAAAACTGCCGAGCAATATTTCTTTTCTTCTAAGAAAACCTTAATTGTATTTACAATTCGGCACCTGTTCTATTGTGCCGTGTTGCTCTCTAAATCCAAATTGGTGATCTGGTGTAATGCGACCTTCAGATAATATAGGTATTAGTTCTTGTAGTTGCATCTTTTCAAAAAGCTTTGAAATTATCGGAAGTAGACTTATTGGCCTGTACGACGAGACTTGGGTTTCGTCTTTACCTGGCTTAGGAATCATGATAATTTGAGATATTTATCCATTTTTGGGGAACCAGTTATCTAGTTATAATTATGACCTGGCGCTTTCTTAAGATTTATACTGTTTTTGATAACCGTTTTGACGCATTTAGTACGCAATCATCATTTTGTTCGTTTGGAGTGAACACTTTTTGTAGATGGTTAGAGAAAGCGATAGCCTTTTCTAAGTCACTTCTGGCCCAGTGACCATCTGGTTTTCTAAGACATAACTTTGAATGGACGATCATTCTTATCCCCGTATAGGTAAACCATTAATGCCGAATCTAGAACATTAATTTTCCAGACACCATTGTTTAGAGATACGAATTTCTTCTCGGCCACCGTAACCGATTTCATAATCGACAGTATAGTGGAACAATTTGATGAGTGTTTTGTTTTATTCATTTCAAATATTCCGGACGTTCCAAACATGCTTTATTATGGTTTTTTATTCACTCCATTATTCCTTCTATTCCTTTTCTTTACTAATTTTTTATTTATTCTGGACGTTCTGTGGCTCTATTCTGGTTTTCCCCAGGAATAGGGAATTGGGAATTATTGACGTGTATTCTGGCGTTTGGATTTTTTTTTTATTGGGGAAAAATAAGTAATTCCATTTTATAGCAGTTTTGACGTTAATTTTTCCCTATTATTTTTTGGAGGAAATGTAATTCGTACCGTTTTGAATTTTGGAACATTATTTTTGCTAATAAATAGATATTTAAAAATAAATTAAACTTGTAATAAGGTCGCAATACGTATTTTAGTTTATAAATATTTACCTAAAACAGAAATTTCCCAAAAAAATTATTGTCTGCCAGAATACACATTTCGGAACGGGAATTATATATTTGGGAATTAGTGAAATTTGTAATTACAAGAAAATATTTTCCAATTCCCAATTCCCCGGGAAAACCAGAATAAAGCCACTGGACGTATTCTTTTCCTACTATAGATGAAAAGGTAGAACGAAAGGAATATTTTTAATATTAGCCGCCATATTGTTTGTGTTGAATGTACATGTACATAAAAAATAATTGTGTAAAAATAAAATAAAATAAATTAAAAAGAAGAATAATAACTATAGCAATGAAAATACATATATAAAATATATAAAAATGTATAAAAAATTTAAACAACTAAAAAAATGACTGTCAAAAGTGTATTCCATTCCTTCCAAATCGTTTTATTATTAGATTCTGTTTGGAATATTTTAAAGTCACGTGATCATCATTCTATTCTTTTTATTCCTTCTTTGGAATGAAAAAAAAGAATCACTTGTTCTTCAAACTACGTTAATTGGTGGAGGGGATTTCTCTTTTGGTTTAGCTGGTTGCTTTTCCAGCTGGTTGTTTCTTGATGATTAACTGGCTTCTAAAAACTTCTTTTGAAGTTAATGGTAAAGTTTCTGCCATTTCTGGTGAGTGTTGATTTTCTTTTCTTGTTTGGTCATTTATTCCGGTGCAACATCTAATTTGTTCCTTTTTCTAAACCTTGCAGGTTAAGGTGTCGTCCCAAGTGATGCATGTGTTTCAACTGTTTATCGAATTCTTCATTCTCTTTATTTAAAATGTTCAAATAATTGATCACGGAGTTCAGCGTTTTCCTTGTCATACTGTAAGGTATTTTCAGTTGAAGATCTTGGTGATCTTGATAATTTGGAGCTTTTTCCAAATGGATTGGCTGTTCACAGTATGCATTGGGTCTGTCTTCGAAGAGAGTGGAATTGGCAGCATCTCTGCTGCTGCGGCCCCTACTTCACTCCCCTCCTGGATCGAAAACCGTATAGTTTTTTAAATTCACATAATGTGGTAAAGAGAGGAACACCATATCTACATACTCATTGTCACGGTTTTTACGATCATTTCTCGGATTAGGCAAGCTTCTGACCAACAAGTATATCAGTCGACTATCGTTAAAATATACACCCCAATTGTCGAAGTCGTCTCACGTCATTTTGGACGACTATAGTCACGTCACTCTAGTCGCATGATACGACAACAGTCACCTAATTTTTTCAAGTGACAAGAATGTTTTATGCGACGTTCATTAATGAAACACATTTATGATTTTTTTTGTAATACAACTTATATTCATTTTGCAAATATTTTACTGCTTTAGTAAATATATAAGATAAATTTATCATTCAATAATCGAAGGGTTTTGTTGAAAATTTGGATGCCTCAAACCACCCCCTCAATTTTTAATTACGATGGAAAATTACAAATAATGTACATCAAGGATATTTTATCTTCATTACTGTATGGTTTCTGAAAATTAATTTAATAATTAAATAATTAGATTTTAGTTACCTATTTTCAATTTACGTGGTTTTTACAATAAAATTTTCGAAAATATTTTGATTTTTGACATCGAATGGCTTGTCAAATTTAAGGAAATTATTAGTGCTGCCCGATATTCTCTATATACCAAATTTGCTGTTTGTCTGGAAAATCAGTTTCTGCAATTCGTCACCACGTTGTTGTTGTACAAATAATTCCGAGAAGTGTTTTACCAGAACGAAACAAATTGTTGACTGACACATTTTGTTTAGTTTCAGTGTGATAAATGTCGATAGTCATCGGGGACTACGTTCTAAGTTTGACGCGATAGCGTGTCAGTTTATGGTCAGTAAATATAGAGAAATTTCGGCCTCCGATGAACTGGCGAATATGTATGATTGCTAAATACATAGCAAAAAGTTCTCTATCGAATGTAGAGTATTTAATCTCCGCAGGCGAGAGGTTCTTTGAAAAGACCGCTAATATTTGCCAACATCTTTTGTTGCGTTGTTGTTAGACAGCTTCAACTGCTACACATTGGAAGCGTCGGTAGTTATGTTGAACTGCGTGTCGCTCAACGGATGTGCTTTAAGAGTGGCAGCATAAGAGTGGTTATGTAATTAAATCAGTATTTAAAAGGGAAAACCTTTATAACTAGAAAAAAACACAACGGTTATGAAGGGTTTCCCTCTTAATTTACGAAGTTCTCCTAAAGATAGGATGACCTCTCAACCACTGTTTGGTAGCCGGCTGAAAAATTGCTGCTTGGTCATTATTACTTATTACATGTAGCGTTTTCTATTCCTCTGTTGTAAGGTTTTTTGTTCATTTGTCGTATACTTCATACTAACCCTAATGTTCGAATATTAAATCTTCTGCAAAAAAATATTGGATGTTTTTGTAAATTGAAATTGAGATGAAAAAATTCTAAATGGGACGGCCATTAATAATTCATTCGCTAAAACTGAAATGCAAATCGAATTCTTTGAAATGTGTTTATTCGAATGTGCGTCTCTACTCGTATCGGCAATACTAATATTTCGTCAATTTTATAACATCAACTGCGAAGTGTAATTAGAAAATTTAGAATAAATATTTAAACCAAGGTTTTATATAATTTTTATATAATATTTATTTTACGTTTTTTTTTAAATTAATTAATTTATTTTCTTGTATGTTCATGTTTTTCATATAAAATTATGATTTATTTATGTTTTATAAGTATAATAATAATTCTAATTTTTTTTATTATTCATTAAAACTAATTTATATAATAATTTTTTTGTTGCATTTTGATTTTATCTAGATATATTTATAGTAATACATATTATAAAGAAAATTATTTTAAAATTTAGAAAATTTTAAATGTTGTGTGTTTTAAAAGATTGTTGCTTATTTTTGTCTTTTTTTTAATAAATTCCTCCACCGTTGTATTGTTTAATTAGCATTTTCCGCGAAAAAATTAAATAGAATTAAAAAATGTATAGATGTAAAATTATGTTTAATTAAAAGTCGAAATTATAAAAATCGGTAATAAATTATAAAAAAAATATTTATATTATATTCTTAACAACTAATTTTTAATTAGTATAAAATTAATATTGCAATCTGAAGAGAAATGTTTTGTTTTTTTTTAACATTTTTTTATTTATTTTATAAACAAAAAAGAATTACTTATTTAAATTTATGAAAAAATATTTAAATTACTAATAATAATAAAATGGCAATTCGTTGTTGAGAAATTTTTAATTTTAATATTAAAAATTGATTCCTTTATTATTTTATCACTTTTACTATTATTTATTTGTTGTCTTATTAATTAGTTATATATTTTCTTAAATTTTTCAGGTACAAAAATTTTTATTTAAACAAAAAATAAAGAAATAATAAAAAATTTAAGAAAACAATATAATTTTTACTTGTATGGCAGTTTAATTAATTTATATAAAATTCATGTATATATATATATATATATATATATATATATATATATATATATATATATATATATATATATTTTATTTATATATACATATATTTTATATTGTTTATGTAATATGCATTTACTATAACTAAAAGTACGATCATTACAATATAGATGTCGCAGTCGGATATCATCTATATCGTTATATAAAGTGGAATGTCTTGCTTGGAATATATACGCTATGCGATTTGTATTTGTTCTTTATAACTTCTTGACTTTTAGTCCATTTTTAAATATTTAATAAATTGATTTTAATTAAATATTCATTTTTCAATTAAATCCTTTATACAGATATATAATCATGTATACAAGTGGACAGTATAAAAATTAATTTAAAATTTAATTCAGTTCAATGATACAAAATCATTTATAATTATAGATGTTTAATCACAAATTTAATGTTATTTTATTAGAAAAATTCGTATTTTTTGTTTACTAATTAATTAATATTTAATAAATAAAGATCTATGTACTAAATGCTACGTAAGGCAAGCCAAATATTTTTCATAATACATACATATGAAAAAGGTTTCATGATTTTCATTTTTGCTAAAGGCACTCACTCAATTTTATTTTAAATTTAATTTCAATTAAAACAAAAAAATAAGAATAAAAAATAATTATAGAACTTAAAATTTAGTTACATAATATAATATTTATTTATATAAATTTTTGTATAAAACAGCAAAACATATTACTAAATACTTAAAATTATTTTGATTAAAATCTACAATTAGTGATGATGATGATGATGGTGATGTGGATCGTGGTCTGGAAGTTCTGTTAGTGTGATATCGAATAAATCTTCTTCTATTTGCCTTACTTCCAGTAAAAATATATCTTCGTTGCAATAATATGAGATCATATCATCATCAATTTTCGCTGTAATCCTGCAAAAACAGAAATAAAAATTGTTAAAATTAAAAAAAAAAAAACGGTTAATCAAGTGTCGTAAATTTTTAGTAGTATGGGAGCGTTCATCTTAATCGATATCTTTGGGACATAATCTCGAATTAATCGACGCAAAAAAAATCAAATTCCGTCTTGTAAGATATCTATAATTGCCTGTCATTATTAAGATTTCAGAAAATTTTCTCACATGGTCACACCACGTGTATCAATTAATCTACATTTAAAATCGTATTTAAAATTCATCTAAGACACGACTCATTTTATAGTCATTTTATATTCGAAGCTGAAAACACCGATAATAATAATATTAAATTATGATAATGATATTAAACACATGCTATTATTTATTTATTATTACAAAAACAAAAAAAAATTGATTAATTATTAATTGTAAAAGTCAGTAGAGTTTTACATGTTTTGCAATGCAATGCAGCAACAAATAATTATTAGTCACACACACACATACACACACACATTGTATGGATGTGGAAGCCTGTTAAAGTCTTAAGTCGAAACAGGTGTGTTTTGGGTCCGCAAGGGTTATGGAATTGTGTTAAAACTTAATTAATTAATTAATAATAATGAAAAATGGGTGAATAAAATATTAACAAAAAAATGTGTGTTAATTAAAAATTATATCAAAAAACCACCCATTTTCGTGTGTTTTAATTATCTCTGCCAACTTACCCCTTTTTATTTTTTCGATATATGCTATGTATACTCGATGTTGATATTTTGTATTTATTTTCAATCTGCAATTAAGATAAACAGAAAAAAAATAGACAAAATTTTTTTTTAGCTATTTTTCTATTTTTTGTTTTGCGATTTTTCCGCAGTGAATTGAATAGTTAAAAATTTTGAAAACGAAGTACATAAAATTATCAAAACTATGAAATTATCTATCTAGATTTATTTATAAGAGAGAAACAAATAATAATCATGTAACATAGTAAATAATAAAAAAATAAAATAAAAAATTCTTTTGTGCCAATAAAACAAAGTACGTTTCTTATTTTTTTCTTTTTAACTTCTGTCTTTCTTAGATTGCGAGCTTTTTTTTTTTGGTGCGATGTTGTTTGTGTATTTTATTATTTAATCATATTAGTATAGTAGTGTATAGTAATATAATTAAAATATGAGATGCTTGTGACATAATGAGTATGTTGTTGGAAAATTAATTTACCAACCAAACATTCTGATTAGTTGTTAATAATTAAATAAAATTAAAATCAAATAGATTATGACCCGATTCCCTTCCATGCATAAAAAACACATATAAATTAATTAATATAAAAAAAAACAACACAAAACATATATTGTTACAAAAATTAATTAAATAAACATTAAATAGTCGTTAATTTTTTTTTTGTTTTGTTTGCTTAAAATAAATATAAACTTTTATAATTATTTACAGAAAATTAAAAAAAAAATGTTTACTTATTTTAAGCAAACAAAATGTAAAATAGCTTCGTTTTTAAATATAAATAAATAAATAAATATAAATAAATAAATCGATGGGTGGTTTTGGGAAATATAAAGTGAATAAAAAATTATTTATATATAACAACTTTAAAATACATACACATATATGTAACCCTCATAATTCATAATATATATTTTGACAAGAGACCTTTGTAAATTAAAAAAAAAAAAAAAAAAAAAAAAAAAATCGTTATTTATTTATTAATTTGGTTTTACATATATATGTTTCACAAACAACTTAATTAATTAATATTTATAGTTGCGTTTTCACATTAATATAAATATATAAAATTATAAACAATATCGAACATTACATAAACACTAAATTATAATTTAATTAACTAACTTAAATCAAAATATAATTGATTTATTTTTATTTAGTTTTAATTTTTAATTAATTAAAGTGGTTTGTACAGGCTTGGTTTTTGTTCGAAGGTTTTTTGAGTTTATTGTTGCTGGTATCGAGTCGAGGACAAACGCAACCATTTTGATTGGATACTACAAAGATCATATCCGCATCCTTGAAATAGCTATGTATAATGCGCCCTACCTTTTCGGACTAACATGCACCAATACATTTACTTATAATCCTCTGATGATTATGCATGAATGCAACCATTTTTTAAAGTCATTGGAATATTTGATTCTTGATGGTGGTGTAGAGGAATAGAAAATATTTTTCTTTATTGTTAGTCATTTAATTGTTAATTAAATTCGGTTCATCGGGTTTGACGAATACTTAAGAGAGACATCCAACAATTCTAATAAGTTAGTTTTAAATAATTTTAATTAAAACGAAGAAATTATTTTTAATTAGTTGTTATTTAATATCCTTCAATTATGAATGTTATTAAAAAAGTTATTAGTGAAATAAGCCCCCAAATAATATCAAAAAAAAAATCGGTTTGAAACATTTCATATATTTAGTCGAAATGTATTCAAATTAAAAGCTATTTGCAACAAAATTATATCGGACTGTGAAAATGACATTATAAAAACACCGAACAGACGATGCCAGCCTTCATGCTTTCGATACTTTTGAATTTAAGATATTTTCCACAAGCAAATGTGGGAATTAAGGCTAAGTAGGGTAATATCCCATTAAACATAAGCCCCCTGCGAATAAACATATGTATTGTTACTATTTACAAAACTTTGAGACCAACAATTAAATATCGATAGGTAGTTTTAGTTCCATTGAAATAGGATAATTGTAGGGTCATAACGACTTAGTCGAGTCTTATAGAGGAATAATTGTTGGCCAAATCCATGTAAAATTCGTGTTTTTTGCCAAAGTTCATTAAAACTGCATAAGTTGTACACACAGTTTTCCTTCTCAAATTTGTTTCTGTAGGCTCCTATTATGATAATAAAATATTTTTTGCTCTTAATAAATATATCGTTAGGATATTTTTTTATATTATTTTGATTTCTCACAATGGAAATTGAATCATTAAACCGTGTTTTTTATAAAAAGTGTCTATTTCATTCGTTGAGTTTAAATTACAACACCAATTGATATTACAAATAAAAGTTTTAATAAAAAAAGAAAACAGTACTCAGTAATTATTTACTGTTAAGCCGTTATACACTTGTAACCTTAACAAAACTCGTTTTATTTTTCTATCGATATCTAAAAATGGTGTCAATCGAATTTTGGCGACTTTCGATTTAGAACCATTTGTATTTTTTATAAATGTGTTTTATCTTGTTACCGTGGAGCGGAGTGTAGTGTGGCGAATTTCAAAAACCACGTGAATTAAAGACTGAAAAAACAGTGTAGTAGGTTTTGATATTTTTTATTTACTTTTTGTTGCAGGATAATTCATTTTGATGAATAAATTGTAATAAACTTGGTAAAGAACAAGTAGAAGGCGGGATGTTGCCACACCTTGTTTTTTGATACTGTTGAACCACAGACAAACAATGGAGAGTTTTTATTTGAACTAAAAAATTAACACAAGATTTATCAATGATTATTACAATGTGATCGTGGTATTTTCGTTAAACTGCGTATACGAATACGCAAAGGACAAAATGTTTTTAATTGTATCAGCTATGCTACACACAATTTTGGTTTCTGGATTCAAATTACTGCGCAATAGATTTTAATTTTTAATTTAAACCCTTATTTTAAATTAAATCATTAAATTTTTTGTCTTGTTTTATTCTGTTCTCTCGAAAATAAAATTTAAACTGCGACATAAAATTTTTGTTCGTGAATCCAAAATGAAAAAATTGAAATGAAAATAAAAAAATTTAAGGACATTTTTGAGATGTAGATTTTTGTTTAAATTTTATTTTCGAGAGAACAGAATAAAACAAGACAAAAAATTTAATGATTTAATTTAAAATAAGGGTTTAAATTAAAAATTAAAATCTATTGTGCAGTAGTTTGAATCCATAAACAAAAATTGTGTGTAGCATAGCTGTATGCGACTATTTACAGTAAATGAACGCGCAGTTTAAACTTTTACGTTTACAAAGGATGAAATATCTCGTTAATCTCTGGTTGAACTTTTATGTCTCTTTCTTGACGAATAAAATTTAATCTCTTCATTTTCCAATTACGTTTTTTCTATTGTGATCTATCCATTCGACTAAAACATTATGTCCTTATATTCTTACTCCATCATCTACTTAGAGCGTAACTCAGCGTAGATCCGTCGCTTGGGCTAGTTGATTCAGCGTAAATTGGGTTCGGGCATTTTTTTGTGAGATTAGTGACATCTACGAGTAAGTAGTAGAATTAGAAGTAGTTTTATACCATTTTAGTGGTATTGCGGATTGTAGTAGATTGGTTGCGATTGTTCGCAGACAATCTAGAATGTTCAGCCCAGTACATAAATATGGGTGCGGCGAAAAACGTCTTAAGTTAATCTTTGGTGAGGCTTGGTTAAGACGCGGTACGCGATAGCTGTATAAAAGCGAAAGTGTTAAAGTGAAAATAGTGGTGTGATTAAATAAAAGTAATCGTAAATGCTGTTGAGGTGAGTTAATAAATAATTGTGGAAATTATTTGTTGTTGTGTCTAAGTCATTAGTAGAAAATTATTATGGGAAGATTTCTGGTATTTTCGGGAATATTCCGGAAGTGGTGTAATTTATGATAATTGTTGTTGTTAGCCGTCAAATATGTAGCTGTTCACATTCCAAATTTGTAACAATTGATGACAGTTATGCCCCGAGGGTTATTGGCTGTTATGCCTGTTATGGCTGTTATGTTCACAAATTCAAAAATTGATCAACAAATTGTGGGTGCTTGGTGGAATCTAGTGGTGGCAATGAGGCACCAGATAACAAGAGTGAGCTGAGTCAACTCGAAAATAATGAACAATTCAAACGGGACATTCCACAGTTCAAGAAGAGGGAGATGAACCGTCCCTGATTTTGGATGCTCAATTAGCAGCAAGAACCAGGACGGTTGGTGTTTAATTATTTATGCACCAGAGAACAACAGAAACCCAGGGTTGTAGAGCAGACTTGATGAAAGTGATAATGCTGATGCTCGATGTGGTGGGGTGATGGAGCAAAACAAACACGAATCGCGACTCATGGATGATGTCGGTAAGTATGACTATAACATAAAAATGAAAAACTCGTTGCAGGAGCAGCGATGCTCTCGGATGATGCCGAAGAGCAATTGTGGCAGCTACGTTTACCGAACGAATACCGGCCAAAACACTTTGAGACTAGTAGGGAAGGTCCACTAAGGATCGGATGGGAGTCCATTGGCTATTACATTAAAATGTAACTGGAGCAATTACCAGCCAAGGCGAGAGAGTTAGCTTAACAAGAGCAATTGGAGGCGGTGATTAGCGATTGGCAATTCACAGGAAGTTTATCGAACGGGTCAGTGTGTGTATTGCAACGGCCCGAGATTAGTGCAGAAGTTGTCAAAATCAGAAACGGATTCTATACAGGAGGGGCGGCCAGTAGGAATATATGCGGAACATATCTCTAAAGGTTGTCAGAGGAAGTAGCAGGGAACAGTGGCGAATAAGAGTCGTATGGAAGGCGATCGACATGGACGGTTTATAGAATAGATGCAAAATCAGGAATTTGAAAGAGCGACGACGATATTAAGTGAAACGGGCTGGACCCTATGTCGTTAAAATTCGAGGTCAGACGAAGGCAAAAAACGCCACCTATGAATACTAGTCAAACAGCATGGATGAGGCGATATGAGAGCAGGTGGTGCCGAGTAGCAGAGATGCATGGTGTGGTTACACACATTTTGAGCTTTCATTTGTAATGGTACGTGCAATCCAATAATTTTGTCTTTTCCTCTCGTGGTCTCGTGGCGTGATAACTATCGAACGTCTTCTTCTGTTAAAATTTGCGTTGTGTTGTGTTAGGTTTTGTTTTTAATTTATCCAGCCATCCAAGCTTTACCAATATTTTGGCTTAGACGACGGGATGTAAAAGTTCTAACATAAATGGGTTAATATACATAGGAAAATATAAAATAGAAAAATTTTTACATTACATATTTCAAAAAATAGAAAAAACAAACACCACCGTTCGATACGAAAGTCAAAGCCTACTGATGGATTGTCATTGAGGATGAAACTGAAATGTAATGCGCGATAGTTGCGACTGAGAAATTGAATGGCAACAAGAGGCGAGAATAGAGAAAAGTGGAATTTATTGGAGCTGTACAGACTGCAACTAGTTGGATGCTAATGTTATTATTTCGCAGCGTGAATTGGTAAGATTTTTGTGAGATTAGTGCAATCTAGGTTTAAGTACAAGAATTTGATGCAGTTTTATACCATTATAGTGGTATTACAGATTGTAGCAGGTTGGTTGCAATTGTTCGCGTACAATCTGGAATATTCAGCCCGGTATATAATACGGGTGCAATGAACACAACGGTAGTCTTTAGTAAGTCTTTGGTGAGTCATGGTTCGCGTCTTGTGATTAAGGCTTGGTATTTGATTTCAACAGACAAATGCGTCAAAGATTTATAATGGATAAATATGTCAAAATGTTCACCGTTATTTTATTTTGAAATCGAGGTCGTTTTGAAAACGAGGTGCATACAGCAATAAATTGCTTTTAATTCGTGCTTCGTACACTGACATCATTTTAGAGGAAAAACAGTTACACTGTGCATACTCGGTTCGTCAAATTTTACAGTTCACAAAAACACAATGTGCAGTGTAAAATTACTCAGGTTGAATAGTTGAGTGCCAGGAAGCTATTAAGTCCTATGGTGACATGTTCTACCATGATATTTTCCATATTTTATCGAAGTTTATGTCTCGTTTCTCTAGAATAAAATTTGACTGTTCCATCTTTCTATATCATCTTCCATCGCAAAATAATTTATTTCCGATGCTTGAATGAGATAAAGGAAATAGCGGTTAGGAAAAAGAAATAATTGGTAAACGAAACAGTTATCTATTATAATTAGTTGTCCACGATAAAATTTCGAAAATGTGATGATAGAACATTTTACCACTGCTTTCTGGATAATTCGACAGGACATCCTGCGGTTTAAGCTAGATCTCATTTTACATTTTTTCGGCTCGAACGATTTTTGTTTTTGAGTTTTCTGAAAGCATTTTCGATTGGTTCTAGTTTTGGGAAAATTCTTTAAGTGGTGTAATTCGAGTGATTTGGATAGAAAATTGATGAAAAGATTTTCGAGCTCCAATAAGCGATGAAGGTGCTCTTCGGAAAAAGTCATTTAGATAGCCCTCCGGTGAGACCTGGATCACTTTGAGCTCGGTGTGGCCATATTGCACCATGCAAGTTCTTTTTGTGTCATTCCTATTTAATGTTGGTTTTACTGAGGAAAATGACAATCCAATATAAGTTCTATGCGTGGATATGTAAAATTTACTATTGGAGTATAACTAAGCTATTTCCCAAGCGATTATGAAGGAAATTTGTTTTGTGTTAAATGAAGGCGTTAAACGAAAACGAATAAAACAATTTCAATCAATTCGTGCTTTCATTTCCCTATCTGGTACAAACTATGTTAACACTCGCAAGTCCAGCACTAGCACCTAATATTCTATATAATCAATGAGAGAAGTTGGTGAAGGCTTACCTCTTCTAACATGCTTCCGAGATTTTCTTTCTAAATCCTCTACATAAAGCGTAACCCCTACAATTCTACTATAGTTTAAAAATTATTCGAAAATTAGGTTTTATAAATTTAAATTTGGTGAGCTTTTTAAAATCAGTCCGTTACAACGGCTAACGGTAACGAATTTAAAGTTTCTCAAAAAACTTTTCCTAGGTTTTTAATTCTCTACACGCATGTTAAATATAATATTAGCAATTGGTAACACCGTATAAAATTAAACCCGTTGAGTTAAATTACACCAACAACAAGTTAAAAGGCGAATAGGGATTCTACGAAAATTTTAGTAAAAAAGAACAATATTAAAAAATATCGGAACTAGGCTACTACATTAAATTTTTAACAACGGAAATACTTCGATCTACTATCCGGTGAATTCAAACTTTTAACAAAGGAAATACTTTGGTCTACATTCCTATGAACTCAAAGGCCTGCTACAACTTTTTTGTAAATCATGTATATCAATATTTTTTTGCTGTAATTTGCGGTTAATTCCTCCTAAGATCAGTTGACGTTAACTGAAGAATACTAAATATAGTAAGATTCCTAACTGCTATACTACTACACAGTTACATTTAATCGGAACCAAATTGAGGTACTCGTCCAAATGATATCAGTTGCACTATAACTGACATATTTTTAATGTTGTCGCTGTAACGCGTACTGGCATACCGTTCTAGAAAAATTTTGTTTCCTTACAAAATTACGATTTGATTGAACATCAAGAGAAAGGCAAATAACTAACGCCAATTAAAATGAAATTGCAAAATGAAGAACCCAAAAGTGTCAATAACATGGGATACTCTATGCTGTACCCTTTTTATGGAAACCACTCCAATTAAATAAAATTAAATCAGAAGCAAAATAAATTTTATATTTTAAATTCTAGAATTAAACAAAAACTGTGTTATTGGCGCAAAAAAATTATTATTATTAATAAAATGGTAATAAAAAATATCATTTTGATAATTTTGTTTTTTGATCATCACGATGTTAGATTGATTATTATCATTAAAACAAAAAATTATTAAATTACCTTCACATATAAATATTTCGTTTTAAAAAATTGTATAAATTATAATAAATAAGAAAATAAAAAATTGATTTGTTTGCAAATTTAAATTAAATTAATTAATAATAAATAAATTTAAAATATTTTATAAGTAAATTCAATGTCATTCTATAAAAAAATGTTTTTGTCTTTGTAATTTTTTTTTTATGTATAAGATAACAATTTATCTTATTTTTTTATTATTTCGAAAATGTCATATTATTATGTTTTAGTTTTTTTGTGTTTGTCGCGGTGTTTGTTATCAACAACTATTTAATTTATTAAAAAAAAAAAAGGTCATCAAAAACGTTAATTTATTTATTAAGTTGATTAAATTACGTCATGCGTCAGTGCACCCAAAAATAACTTATTAAAATCGGGGTATGATGATTTTGATGAGTTTTAAAATTTTTTGTGCGCAATACAATTTTTGGTGCAGTAATCGATAATCGATATTACAACAATAACAAATCAATTAATCATTTCCATATTTAATTATTAATTGAGTTTTCATTTTGAATGAATGAACAACCCATCAAATTAGAATTGAGAGATTAAAGCAAAAACCATTAAGAGAAATCTTAAACTTTTGTACTCACCGCATTTAAAAGACCAACTGAGGTTGGTGGTACTACATGTAACGGTGTATAAATGTCTTCGTTCTCTTGCCGCACGTACAACATGACACGTTCGTTTAGTGGCGGTGTCATACGTTGCCGTTTTATTGTAGTAGGCCCAAACTCTGACATTGAATTTCCAACCATACTTGAATCAAGTATGTGTTCTTTCTTGTCGCTAAATAATGTAAATCAAAATAATAAACAGATATAAGTAATTTAAAATATTGGAAGATTATTTATATGCAATTAATAAATAATTAGTAGAAATTAAAATTGATTTTTACAATCTCGACATTTTACTCACGTAGGTACATCCGGTGGGAAATGATTGTGGAATTTTAGGGTTGGTGTTGCTGGTTTACTCGCCGCATGGAGTAGAAATGGTGATGAACCTTTTATACTACTATCGGATGCACCAGACAGTGGATCGGAATCATGGGCATAAAATCCAGGTAATTCCATTCCAGATAGCTGCGTAACGGTTTAGACAAATTGTATTATAGACAATTAAACAAAAAAAAATAAAAAATACTTGTTACTTACTTTATCCAAATCTTCGGCGGGGGAAAATAGTACGGGTGGTTTATTTAAATCTTGCATAGTATAAAATTCAGACCGATCGGTTACTGGATGATATAACTCGTCCAATTTTTTTCGGCCCGTTGCGCTCATTTTTCGTTTCGCAGCACGTCTTTCTTCATCTCGTGTTTTACGCTCAGCACCCTTTATAAATAGACGAAGTCAAATAAAATATAAAATTAAATATATATAGGTATTATTTAGCTTATATACATATATAAATATAATATATTATGTAAATTAAGAGATCAGACACTAAATTACATGAATTTGCTTTTAAAACGACATTACAATTTTTACATGTAATATAAAATAAAATTTATAAAGATAGTGCGCGCGCATGATTACTTCCTTGTTTTGTTGATTAAGACAACGGCCCAACAACAAAAACTAAAATATTTTCTTAAATTTTTTTTATTACGATCATTTTAAAAGTCAACATTCACTTGAAACATAAAGACATACATGTATAAGGCATATTATATGCGGAGAAGTTGGGTCCTTTACAAGTATTTGCGCGTACAACCTGCGTGTATTTTCAAGGCTAAGAATATTTGCATTTTGATTTTTTTTTGCGAGTTAGGTTGATAAGAATTTATTTTGAGAAGGTCAAATAAAATAATTTAACCAATTACGAAATCAGTTAATAAGTATTGTCAATTATTTTTGATATATAAACACGACAATATAACGGGGGGTAAACCTCTTTGTAGGTTGTGGTGGTTAACAAAACGTCACCGAACGATATGATATAGGATATAAGATCGCGTGAAGAAGCGAACTTTCATGATGTTGGTAATCGTTTTTCTATACAAAATGGTGTATAATTTCGTGCGACCGTTTTTTCGAAATGCATAATTAACAATTTAAGTCGGTAGTTTCGGAAGTAATGTTAATATTTTGTTTTTTGCGTTTGGTCTGTTAAAATGCTGTGATAAATTGAAGGTTTTATAAATTAGCATAAATATTTTGATTTTTTTTTTAATGTTGTTCGATGATGGTTTTATGGTGTTTTAAAAGATGTTGTCAATGGAGAAACCTTGAATCTTGTGAGGTTATCAAATGTTTGATTGTGAAAATTTTACGATATCTGAGGTCGGTATATAAAATAACGCTTCATGAATAGAATATTAAAAAATTATTCGTCGAGTATGTACCAGAGGAGTTCAAATTTTTAAAACCCTACTAGTTTCCTTGCTATAGAAATATTTTAAATGAAAGTTCCACGTCTGTAATTACAAATAATCTCTACTACTGCAAAAATAAAAGTAGGACTTATATCATGTGCTTCAAACGACTAATGCAAAAAAAAAACTTTTACTATTGTAATACAGATGGCAACCTTAAAAGTCAACTTACGTTGTTAATTTTCAACGACTTTTTATTATATTTTTATAATTTTTTGGTAGCTTATGAATGCCTCACTAGAGTAAACTAAATTGAAAACGGCAATTTAAGTTTTGCCTATCTTATTTGTCATCTTGCGGCATAATACAATCAGAAATTAAAGTAAAGGAGATGTCTCAATAGTGGAAGCTTGTAATGTCACTTAATGTAGTTGTTTTAGCTGAACGATATACACACAGCATTAGACAAAAAACGTCCTTAGATATATAGCATTGGTCATGTTGTGAAACTTAACTAACTTCCACAAATTGGGGACTCCGGAATTTCTTAAAAGTTAAGTGAATATATTTTCTTTCAAAATTATAAAAAGAATTAGAAAATCAGTTGAATACCAGTTTGGGTGTGGTTGGGAGAGGGGTGCCTATTTTTTGAAATTTTGGCATTTCATTTTATTTATTTAGTGAAACGTAACTTTTCTTTAATAAATTCACAAATATAATTTTTGCTTATCGAGTCGGAAAGATTTATCATTCACAACACTCGTCCTAGAAACCTAGAAAAAAAATCTGGTTAATAAATTCACTATGATTTAAATCTTCAGTGTGGGTTTCACGATTCTCACGAATTTCGTAGAATCGAAAGTAGAAGTGAAATTTAGAAAGAGCGGGTGGTGTGGGAGAGATTAGATCTTTTTTCCGTTGCACTTAGGGTCACTTCATTTTTCATTTATTTTTAAGAAGAAAATAAAAAAGTTTCGTTTTAATTCGATAGAACTTTTAAGTTTATATTTTGCTTTTTATTGAAACCCTCATCTTCGGTACTGAAAATATTGACTTCCTTCAGAAGTAGAGAACCATTTGGCTTGAGTTTTCTTTAAAAGCACCTGATAGGCCTGTTTTAGGTACCAAATTTTTTTCTTTCTTGAAAATTTTCAGGAGCCAATTAAATAGATGCAATATTTGTTCTGTTTAAACTTTAGGACAAGCTATTGGCGCTTGTCATGAACACTGAGTATATTTGGTGGTTTGCGTATTGTGTATTTTGATCGAACTACACTATTCTGATTGGTTCGAACTTTTTTATAACAATAACTGAAAGTAATCAGAAAATGTCAAAAAAATACGCTCAAAATATACCCACGTAATTTTTGAATAAATGTCACCATAAAATCTTGCTATAGCAACATTTTTTGCTGTAGTAAATTTAATTTAAAACATAGATTTTAAACTTTTAGTTTTATTGAATATAAAATTTACTACAACTGAAATTCGGTCGATTGTGTAAGCATTACAAATTTCGAGTTATGACAAATGCGACATTTTGTTGCTCTCATATATTTAGCATTTCGAGACACATCTCGAATTAATTGATTTTTTTATTTTCATAGAAAGTCTGTAAAATTTTTAACTCGAAGAATGCTTACTTCAGCGACCTTCTATGCTATAAGAAAACTCGATGAAAAATAAGCAAACTACTTAAATTTCAGTACAACTACTAAAATTAATATTGAATTATCTTAGAAATAATATAGAAGAATGAACAGAAAAATAGAAAATGCTCGGAATGAATTGGCTTCAATATTATAATTTTCCAACACAAGACATGGTGCCACGAAGACGTAAAAATACTTATGTACATATTGTTGAAACTAGTTAAAGTAGTTTCAAAGTATTTTGTCACATTTTGTGTTGCATTTAATTTTGACATGCTTAAAATAGCGCTGCCTCTTTTCTTTCTGTTGAAGTGGTGTCTAATTTGCACATGACTTGGGTTACTGCACTCTTTTCAAGCCATGATTTTCATAATACCATTAGATAGTTGCAGGCAGTTTTATACAATAATATAAGTCGATTTTGAGATCTGGACCCGACTAAAGTGACTTAAAAAAAATAAACACATGAACTCATTTTATTCTATGGAAAATAACGTTTTTGATGTTCTAGTCGCGTTGGGTATATTCATCGAGGAATATATTCTTTATGGTATAATTGAAGGGGTCGTGTTAACTTTGTAATTTGTACCCTGATAATTTAATGGATCAATTCAAAATTTTGGTAAATTTATGTTGTATTTAGAAAATTAAAATCTGATTAAAACTATTACTCGGAATTCGGGAGTAATAGCAACAGCATTCTTTAGTCTTTAAAAATGTTTATTAACCAAAAATGATGCCTATATGCATTTTCTGAGAGAGCTTCATAGGACATGGGTGATCGAACATTTTGAGGCCTTTACCATCCTTGTCGAATATTACTTCGATAATTCTATTAACTATCCAACATTTTGCGTCACCGAGAATGAACTTCTGTGACTTCCAATCAACGTTGTCGTCCCATTAAAACAGTGACGTCAACAATGTAGAGAATGTAGACAATGTCGAATATTATTGTTCTTGTTAGAAATCAGCAAAATTCTATGGTTTTTTTGTCGTTGGTTTCATTTTGCCTCGATGGAGATTTATTTCTACCTCACATTTGAAAAATTGTAACCCATATTTTTATATGGCAATGACGTAGTCATATCCCTATGTATATAATATGTGTTGCTATGTTCAGAAAACGGAATGATAAGAAAAAATTAATATTCGTTACATATACCTTAGCTGCGTGTAAGTACAATTTTAAAATATGTACATCGAGATGAGGTTACCAAGAAGTTGGAAGTTAGGTTTCGAACTATAATGAAACATTGAATTCGTTAAATTAAAAAAATCGGTCGTCTAATCAGACTACAGTGACGAACTACAAAATAGTGAAAACACATAGGAACCCCTTCGGCTATGTTAACTCCATTACACCCTGGTCATCTCCCCGCCAATACTCCCCAGTTATTTTCCGTCCGTCATTATGACCATTTGTTCGGTATAAAAATAGTAAAAAAAATAATTTTCGTAAATACGTGAGTTTTGATATCAAATCCCACTAGAAACTTGATGATTGACAAAAAAAATAGAAACAAATTTCAAAATAAGAAAACGTTTGCAAAAATTAGCTGATTACTGAACAATATACCGTTTCTTCAGGACATTTTGTTTCTTTAATTTTTTATTATAACGGTTTCAAATTCAATTTTTTATTTCAAATTCATCAATAAATTCAAAATATCTTTCACGCGTCGATTCGATCCAACATTTTTTAAAAATCGGAGTAAATTTCAGGTAATTTACAAAAATATGTTATTTAACATAGTCATGCTACCTACCGGGTAGGTAATGGTGGGGAGGTAATGTTCGGGGGTAATATCCGGGGTACCCTCCGATTGGCCTTGGGATAAAGGCGGGGGTATTGTCGTCGGAGCTAATATCCAAGGAGGTAAGTCCTACACCTAAGGGAGGTATTGGTCAACGCTTATTTACCGATTTGCTGCTACTAGTTCTATGGCGTTCGCTAATTTACCGAGTGATATACGCAAGATATAATTATTGAGCCAAATCCAATAAATACGCACAAACTAACATTTAATAATTATATAATTAATGGAACGGTTAGCATCGGTTACGCGAAGCATCGTTTAATCAACGTGCTGGTCGAGACGGTACACTACTGATAAACTTGGACAATGCACCTACTTAAAAATCATTAAAAATTGATCCTGGCCAGCGAGAGTTTTAAGCACATCAACCTTGGTCATTTGTTCTTATTGCAGGTGGCTCATATTGCTTAATGGGAAGAAGCAAATTTTAGTACATAGTTGTCTATGAAAATTTTGTAAAATATTGCGTGCAGATGATCGATATCGAAAGTAAATGATTCCTGGAACTGGTGCTACATATGAGGCACAACAGGTGCCATAACAATTGGAAGATTAGATGAATAAGGAAATTTTAGAGAGATCTAAACCGAACAGCTTATTTAATTATTTAAACATAGACCAATCTGACAAAATAAATATGTCAACATGAAATTATAACTGACACAATATTGGAAATTCGCAATTTGCACTGTAAAACTATCAATGCCAGCCCCGTACTGGAAAAATAATGAAAAAAATAACAACATGAAATGCCTACGAATATTCTATACATACTTTACGAATTTTTGACATTGTCTACGCTAAAATTAATTGTCTACACTAATTTCGACACCAACATGTTGAAAGTCTCTAATTACGCGTAACGCATAGCACTGTTTCCAATTAATGGACATAATGTTCTTTATGTTTTATAGAATTTTCATATTTTCTTGGATTCAAAAAATTTGGCAAAAACTAAAAGACCGCGTTGTCTTTTAGTTTTCTTGCAACCTATTTGAATCCAACCGATGCATTACTAAGAACGGACACACTAGACTCGCCCATTGTATCTACTAATAATACACGAGGCACAAAATAAAGTGCTCATTTTTTGCTCCAACACTCCAATCTTTGTTACAGATTACCCTATATATTTTTAGAAGACGATATGGAAATGATATTGATTGATATTTTCCGCATCTTATGTGAAATATTTTCAGGAATATCGAAATATTCAATTATCTGGGTTAACAGCCATGCTGGCATTCAAATTTGCGTTTGGCAAAGATTTGCATGATCTTGACAATCTGTTACAACATCTGTTTGTGATACAGTAGGAAAATCATTTAGTTCATATTATTATTCAAAGCCATTGCTGAAGAACCACTTGATAAAAATTCTTCGTTATAGGAACATAGTTTGTATTATTATGTGAGGTGCGTTACTAAAGACGTGATGTAGTTTTGGGCAAACACAAGGCTTTTATGAATGATTATTTTTGAATTGAGCCTTTTTATATGTATTCACCATCCCTTATACTAACACAAAACATCATTATAGATTATGGTTTGATAATCGATTAATAACAATTTTTTATAAATTGTTGTTGGCCTTTAGCGAGAAATACTTGCGTGAAATCATGCGATAAATTAGGTAAGAACAAAAACTATTTTTTACGGTAAATCACCAAAGATGGAAAACAGAGGAAGTGGATTTTTCTCCCGGAACAAATAATTTTGAAAATGTGCTCCTTATTAAAAAACATTAATGGCGACTTCTTTTCATCGAAAAATTTGATCCCATCGTGATATTGCGATAAATTTTAAAGAAGTTTTATGTTAATTTAGTGCCTTGGCAGTCATTTATTTGATTAAGATCAAAAATTTGTTTGAAAAAAAATCGGCACAAGGTTAGACAAAATTGAGTTCACCATAAATTATTTCAAAGTTGGATTTGATAAAAATACCTCAAGAATATCTTAAACTTGATCAGTGAGGACCTAGTGCTTATTTCGTACTTTCTTACATTCTGATACAGTTTTAATAATTTTTCTAGAAAAACAGATTGTAATTTGCCCTTAAACTAGTAAAATTTGGAAAGTTTAGTTCTATAATGAATAAAAATGGAATAGAAGTCGACGAACAAATTTCGTAGATGGACCATGAACTGGGCATTCCATTATAAATGAGCTGATATACTCAGAACCATACACCATGGTTCACAAAATTGTAAATAAAAAAAGTAAATAAATAAATAAATATATCCAATTCCAAATTATACTTTATCGAATTTACGATCAAACTAAATTTTATTTTATTTTTAAACTAACTTTTAATCTTACAGCTAAAAATTTCTGGCAATGCAATACATTTGCACGAACTGTCATTGCAATTGATTACATTGCCAGTATTTGTTAAGGTTCAAATTTAGTTTGGAAAGAGCTAGCTAATGAACTTTTGGGGATATGATTTTGTTCAAATGATAGATTAGGCTGATATCACACTCAGAATAGACTACTAAACAGAGTACACTCGTGTACAACTTTAGGTGTTTTCCATATTACACGTGTTAAGTATAATAATTGAATTGCTACTGACAAAATTAATAAAAACGTGATAATATAATTCATTTTTAATTTGTTTTACCCATCCATTGTTTTTAAAAGCTTCCTTCAGCTTTTGATCTTAGTATACACACATTTCTTTCCAAATCAAATTTCAAAATGTTGACGCTGTACTATACTTAGAAATATGCACTATCTAAGTTAAACCACCTTATGTTTCATATACGGTTATTATATGGGAACTCACAATAAATTCAACAAAATGTTCAGAAAATTTAAATTGAATTGAGAAATTTATCCCCTTAACTTTAACCAAATATTTTCTCAATAATTTGGGTTTTACGGTATTAGTAAGCCGAATCTAAACATGTCTTGAAGTAACTACTTCACTGAAAATTTTGTTGACCAAAATCCCATAAAAAAATCACTTAGATATGGTGGTAAATTTTTTAAATTTTAATTTAATTAACGTTAATTATTACAACAAAGAGAAAAATATTATTAAAATAATAATCAACAAACTTTATAATATTTCTCGTGACTCACTCTACACAAGCCAAAGATGTTTAAACAAAAAAAAAAAAAACAAAAAAACACACAATTTGATGTAAAAATTAGAAAATTTAACGCCTACACGCCTTTGTGAAAATTTACAATACAAAAATATGTTAGATGTGTATTGTTTTCGGTTTAAAAGAAATATTGAAAATTGTATAAAGAAAAATTGAAATTCAATTGGTCGCCACTGAGTACTCATATAGACATTGTCTGTTTTTAAAGCTTAACTCTATTAAAGGATTAATACATTCCTTTCCATCTTTCTATTGTTCACCATATCTGGCGAAAACATATCTCTAAGATCAATATTTTAAATTGTTATATTCTGTGTTGCTTCCGATTAAATATTTTACAATTTGTATTTGTTTTCCTATGTATAAAATCAAACTTTCATTCAGCAAAATTTTTATCATCTTACATATTCATTGAATATAGTAGGGCAACAACAAAATATACGCGCGTATATAATTTATAACGTAGATCGATCGATCAAGTTGATCTCAATTTATTTTTTATTTTTTACTTCGTTGGAACGCAAAATTTATACGCTATAAGAAAATATGTACATATGTACACAAAACAGTATTATCATGATTTAAGTCGTAATCAAAATTAAACCACCTTCGTATATAGGGAAGGACAAAGTGGTTCGAATCAACCTGTGTATCGTCGTTATAATGTTAAAATTAACATAAATTTTTCACTTGCACAACACAGCAAAAAATTTTATAATTTGAAATTACCTCGGTTATAAAAATTAAACATCGCTTTTCTTCTTAATAAAATATATAAAACCGTTTCGCATCCTCAATATAATAAGACCAACATTAATAACGAGAAAAACGCATAACACAATCATAAAAAAAAAAAAAAAATTGCAAAATCATAAATAAAAATTTGAATTGAATTTTTTTGTATTGAGTTGAGCGCCAAAAGGCAAATAAATTTGATTACTGTCTTTTATTTCTTGTGTATGCGCGTTTTACACACCAAAATAAATACGAATTTTCATTATGTATCATGATCATATCCAATTTTCATTGTTCTTGTGTTGTTCCAACCACACACAAAACAAACACGGAATATGTAGAAAATGTCATGTCACACACCAGTGAGATAACCCCCATTTTTTGTATGGTTTGCACTCAATTCACACTTCTTACAAATTCTTCCCACAATTTTTCTTATGCGGATTTGCTGTTATTTATATCAATTCGATACAATGTTTTTCATCTTTCTTTAGAATTTATTGATGATGTAAGGCATTTAATGCATCAACAGGGATGGAATAAAGTCAATAAGCATATGCACAACATATTTAGTACATGTACTAAAATCATATTCAGCCTTCAGCCATAACTTACCTTATCACAAAATACTTTTATTTGACAATATCCTCGATGGTATAATTGATTGTCTCTATGATCTTCAAATGTATCAATTTGAATGTGTAATGGAAGACCCTGGAAAATAAAGAAAACAACATAAATTAACATTTTTTTTTATCAAATTCAATTCAATTTGGTTTATCAAAAGTATATTTTTATAAGTAAAATAGAATGAGAAAAAAATCTTTCTAAAGATGTCACATAAATTCTGTTCTTTGGCTGTTTTGAAAAGGAAAGACGATTTCTTAAGACTGTGTTGTTTTGTTGCGTTAAGAAAATTTATGAAAAAAGATTATCGATTATTTTTTTTTTCTGTACAGGTATGCATGAAAATAGTAATTTGTCTGTATAGGTTAGACGACGGGGCTAATAAATTTTATAAAATTTGAATGTTAAAGTTGATATCGTGTATACACACCAAAAGTTGTCTAATTTCAATTGAAGGTCGTCGGTTTTTATAATATATTTTATGATCATTTGGAAATTTTTAATTAGCGTTTTGTCATTATAAAATTATGTACATAAGGTGTGTATGTAGCATGTAGTCCTCCCTTAAGGGAAAAATAGTTGTTATTACCTACTTGTTTACAAAACTGTTTACAATTAAAATTTTTTTGTTGGTTTAGTTCCGTCAGACATTTTTTTTCCATTTAATTGACGTTATAATCTTTTTATGTAAGAAACCTTTTATAACAAAACAAAAAATTGTATGTATTAAATTGAAACCTTTTTAAAATTGTTGTTGTCATTCGTTAAAAGATTTTATGTGTGGGAAGAAATTTTGTAAACGATTTTTGAAAGCAGGTGTATTGGATGAATTAAAAGGTATCAATTTTATTCTGTGATTAAAATCATTGATTTGTTCAGTCGATTTTGTTATTGTGGGTCATTTGTTAGGTAATTGACTATCTATATTTCTATATAGGTATAGCTAAGCTGCTTAATAATTATATGACTAACTCTATACTGTCCATTTCGATCAAAATCAGTACATTACCACCAACCCAATATAAAAGAACGAAAATATAAAATTGCGGGGTACACAACCTTTCCAAAAAATTCCAGTAACCACTATACACTTCCTCCTACAAAAAATTAAATCAAATTATTCACCTCGATCAATCTTTACTCAAATGAACAAAATACCTTGACAAAAGAAATTGTCATACATAATTTTAATTAAAACAAATAAATAATTGTACGATCAAATCAAGAAATCTATCTAGCCATTTTAGAAAATGTCGATCAAACGTAATCACATGTGACATTCTGGGTAAATTTCTCTTTTATAAATCTCGTATACGTTGTTGCGTTGAGTGAAATCGATCAAAATTGTCATTTTTTTTTTGTTCCTTTGATGTGTACGTAATTGCAATTTATATATACATACATTTTAAAAGTAAAAAAATTTAATTAGAAATAATTAGAATTATAAAGATTTTGATCTAAATATGAGTTGAGTAATTTTATTTAGTGTGAATGTGTTCTGTTGATTTACTACATTATTTGGTTGTTTGATGCCATTAGTAAAGCAAATAAATTCTTTTATAGAGACAAATCAACCTCACATACTACTAAGTGAGAGTTCTAAACAGCAGATCAGATAATGATTTTGGTTGGCATGAAATATAGCAAATATTGTATTGTATTATGGTTGCATTAAAATAAATATAACATTGCAAAGGACAAAGAGATTTCCACTGATAAATTTGTCGCCAGAACATAGGAGTATCATCGCAATCAAGTATGGATATACTGTTCTAGATACGCATAAACTTTACAAAATAGTTTTTTTTTGTCTAAATTGGCGGATGTTAAATTTTTCTTTAATTTTCGTTATTCGAAATTCCTTTTCTCTTTATCTTCCGTCTCTTACACTCATAAACACACCTTAATGTTGATTAACAGAGTTTCATCTTGCTAAAAATTGTTAGGTATCACTTTATTGCACATGGTTTTCCTAATTTATTTTCATTCTTGATATCTCTATCTTTTATGGTAGTCTGATATAGTAATGCGTCAACAGTTTTAACAATTAAATTGAAGCGTAAAAAATTGCTCAAAATATTATAAATTAAAAAAATTTAGTTAACGTGAACTATTGTATTCAACTCGAAAATAATGGAAACAATTATTGATCATTAATTGTTACACCTTAACTTACACAGTCAATTAAGGATCATGCTACAGCTTTTACAATATATATCCACTACTACCACAGCCTATTCAAATCAATGTCACGTAGCTATAGAAAGAGTTGGACTTTTCTAATAACATTCTAAAAATTCTCATCAAATTTATTAAACCCGCATTTACGCGATGTAAAGCCCCGGTGGCAAAGTGGTCAGCATGCTTGCTCCAGCAACCGGAGGTCCCGGGTTCGATTCCCGGTGGTGACAAGGAAAAATGTTCACGGCTGGTTTAGGATCAATGAATTAATCACTCATTATCCGAAATGAAAATATGATTATGAAACCTCATTTGAGGCGGCCAAATCCCTTGATGGGATACAGTGCCAGAGAGAGAGAGAGAATTTACGCGATGTGCTATTAATTAATATTAATAATTAATTAATTAAGTATTCTCAAATAAACCTTACTTTTCAATTGTGATAGCGAATATATTGTAAAGTCTCTAGGATCAGCTGATAAGCGGCTGCGTAAGGTCGATTTTCGTGTAGTGTTTCTTGCCTATTTATTGTTATTTAAATAATTTATTATAAACTGAATTTTTACGCTTAATTTCTCAATGTTTTTGAATATATGTGATAATGGTTTCTTTGGAAGTTACAACAGTGGCTTATCGTTCAGGCAATAACCGAATTTCCAGAAGGAAGAACTCTGACTAAAATTATTTTATTGGAACAAGTGCGGTAATCTGAAGCAATGTTTCGAGAGTATGAACTACAATTTCGCAGTTCTGCTCGTCCAAGTTTAAAAGCTACTTGAACACTGAACAGACAGAAAAACACTTTTTGTTTTCTGGTTCGGTGTTGGTTCACAAATTAAATGGTTTATAATTTTTCAAGTTTGGTTCGAAGTAGATATGAAATTTTTTTTATAATTATTTTTTGTTAGTCCGTCGTATACCAGTTTTTGTAGTCTAGGAACCATTTAACCCTATAAACCATGTTTACATAATTTTATTCACAAAAGTAAAGTAATCTGTACTAAAATTTCAATTTACAGAACTGAACGTCGTGTACCCGAGAATTGGTCAACAGCCTAAGTTTATCCTTTTATCAGTACTTTAAATCAAATTGTTGAAGTGGAAACAGCTAATATTTACGGTAAATAATAAAAAATATCAAAATATCCATAATTTTAGAATCTAAGCATATTTCATAATTATATATGAAGTTTAAACGTGTGACCAAATAATGGTGGTTTATTTCTAAATCTAAGGTTCCTTTGATCAAGTTGGAAATTAGACAAAATGCATGTGACGAAAGACATGCGTTTCTATTTCAAAGTTTTTTTTTTGAATGTGTATATGAAAAAGAGGAAAGCAAAGTCCTACATTCATACCTCCTCGCGGTGCTCTCTGGAAGCTCTGTTTATAGTCCGGAAACTGAACGTCAGGGCGAATCATTGGCGCCCTAAAACCAATACCAAGTCAACATTTGTTCCCCAGGTTAGGAGCGGCTGAAGCGGGCGTCTGTCTTGTACCAAGCGCCTCCCTATCGTGGGTAACTTTAATGCAAAAATCGGTATAAGAGTGCAGAAAATATTCCGCACATCGACCCTAACAGCCTACACCTAAAAAGTAACAAAAACGGCCAACACGCCACCGACCTGGCAATAATGTACAACTTAGTTGTATCAAGTACGTTGAGAATCCAGATAGTATCGGAGATCGAATGATGGAAGAATGGAAAACCAAATCGATCACGTAATGTGTCTGAGAGACACTCCACCATCATATCCGACGTTAGATCTTACAGGCCAAGAGGTCTTTGTCGAATCCTTTCGCCGAAAACGTCAGTGGCAACTAGTGTTTTACCATAAGGATGATTTTGGTTAAATGCTGCGAGTATAACATAACCATACATCAACTATAAATAGAATTCTTGCAGACATATGTCAGCATAAACCACGAGAACCTATGGGCCGCGGTTATATGTCTAGGACTTCCACAAAAACTCGTATCTCTGTGTAAAATAACAATGTCTCTGTATGTATGTAGAATTGTTGAAAACTTTAAAAATCACTGTTCAATTATAACATCGTTGAATAATGTGCAGGCAGAAATGAAATCCTGAATCGCTGCCGGACAACGAGTTTTCTACGCCCAATCAAAATTATTGCGATCTAAATATTTATCGCAGTCATGCAAGCTCGTACTTTATAAAGCCCTCATGAGAGCTGTGCTGGCTTTCAGAAACAAGAGCTAGACCATCTAACGATTGTAGATTGTTATCATCCTTCGAAAGGAAGGTCATTCGTTCCATCTTCATCCAATTAAAGTTGCGAACAACGAATATTGGATTCGTATAAACCACGAGATAAAGCAACTTCTCGGAGGTAGCGATATCATCGGATTCATCAAATCAAATCGAGTTAGATGGCTCGGCCGCCTTGCAAGGTCTCCACAACAACGGATGATTAATAAAGTGTTCTAACAACAACCAGTCGGTGTACATCGAAGAGGAAAATACCTACTGCGCTTGCGTGACAACCTCCTACAGGACTTGCGCTTATTATAATATCGAAACTGGAGGACGAGAGCGATAGATAGAGACGGATAGAGGACAATTCTGCAGGAGGTAAAACTTCTTCATGGGATGTGTGTGAGAGAGAAAGAGAAAGAGAGAAAGAGAGAGGAAGAGAGAGAGAAAGAGAGAGAGAGGGAGAAGGGGGAGAGAGAGAGAGAGAGAGGGAGAGAGAGGGAGAGAGAGAGAGGGAGAGAGATGGAGAGCAAGAGAGAATATGAGAAAGAAAACTTGATTTTTGTTTATATGTTGACTATTGCTCTGTCTTTTGTCGTGACGCTAGAATGCCATGATAAAATATATTTGTATTGAATCTGATCATGCACATTACACCGTGACAATGAGAAAATTGATTAAAACTGCTGACCTTTATGTCATGACACTGTGACAAAATGAGCAGACAATTTGTATTTTACTCTCAATTGAACAACAGAGAACATAAAATAATTTTACATACATTTTGGTGTGAATAGTTGTGATGTAAAAATACAATTTTGTCATGACACTCTATCGTTCTGATAAAATTTTGCGAGTGAAGACCAAGCTTATGTCAACCAAGCCATATGTCTTCCACGTTCCTCACTTTATCAAATATTTTCTTAAAATGGCGTAACATAAACAATCGAGAGAGATAAATTTTTTTTGTACGTATATGAACACATGGGTGTGTAATGAAATCTCAGTTTTCAAAATCTCGGTTTTTTTCTAAATCTCGGTTTTTAAAATCCCGGTTTCCAAAATTTCGGTTTTCAAAATCCCGGTTTTGTATAAAAAAACCCGAATTTTAGGAAATTTTGGTTTGAATTTTTAAAATTTGGCATGTGGGAAAATGGGACTTGCGATAAAGTTCTAGAAAATGGCTAAAGGGGGTGTAATTTGGATGAAGGGCTAAGTGCCTGTGAGAGTTATCGAACCCGTCAGCCTCTACAATTATTGCATTTCAAAATGTTGCTTTTTTTATTAATCTTGCAACTACAAAATGTTGCAATTACCAAATATTGCAAGTACCAAATCTTAGAAGAAAAGAAAATCGGGATTTTGAAAATCGGGACTTTGAAAACTGGGATTTTGAAAACCGGGATTTTGAAAACCGAGATTTTGAAAATCAAGATTTTGAAAATCGAGTTTCTGAAAACCGATATTTTGAAAACCGAGACGGGGCATTTACCATTCATATAAGATATATCAAGTATGATTCATCTCAGACATGTCACTGATGAGGCATTATCAGTAAATTGAAGTTTCGAGAAATTTAATTGAATGATACTTTCTGTTAGCGACCGTGATAAAGCGCAGGCACAAGTGATGTCCAATTTACCATTAATGTTCTAGTAACATTTTGATTTTTTACGATACTACTGAGCAAGACAATAGTGCCACATTAATATTATATGAAGGTAAGATACCGTAAGTAAAGGGGCTGGTTGGAGTTTTCATCACAATTAATTGCATCTCAAGGAAAACTATCTTCTATTGTTTCCTCACGAAGATTTTTAAACAAAGGTGTTCTTGTATCGATGATGGATAGATACTTGTGTAATTACAATTTAACATTCTCAAACTGTATACGGATCATATAGATGAGGAATTTGTGTAATGTGTTATATAAAACAAATTCTTAAGAATATCATTCGTTAGATTTTCTTTCAAGTAAAAAAGTTATTGATTAAATATGTAAATGAATTTAGTCTCGGGCATAGAAGAAGCTTCTTGTAAGATCTTATTGAAAGATTCATCATCGTTGAGTTAATCATTACCTTCCGGTAGCGTAATAATATATTTGGTTTACTAATTTGATATTAGCTGTGTTTCTTGACGCTTGATCTGATCCAGTTCAGTTCGTGTTTCGTGGAACAACACAAAGGCGCTTGCAGATTTAAAATCAAAATTTGTGATCTAAAACAAAATTTGGATCAAGTTTTCCATATAAAATTTGAACTGATCCGGATCAATGAGCGTCAAGAAACACGGCAATTATAGTAAACTAATCATTTATGTATTACTGATAGCATAAGTTCAGGGGAAATCATATGCCAAACATAATTTGCACAAATTTTTCAATATTTAAAATCGATTTATTGGTTTTATACAAAATATAAAATGAAAAATTGTATTAAATTTATTATTGTAAAGCCAAACTTGATTAAACCTAGTTTAAAAACAATAACTTAAAATTAAAATATGCTTTCTATCAAAATCGAATTATGGACCTCTTAAACTCCAGTCAAGCACATGCGTATATTGAGATTAGAGATGTCAATAAATCAAAAAAATAAATCAGTTTTTCATCCCGTGTGCCAAAAACAAAAATGTCTTGGATTGAGACTAAACAGTTTTGGAATTGAAATACCAACAGCTTATTTGTGGAAGAAACTCGAGATGATTACTATGTTGCAACTTGCCGAATTATGGTCTTTGAGCTGAGAACTCCTGAGCATTTTCAAGAGGGTATATACAGAACACAAATAACAAAATATTTTAGTACGTACTATCGGCTATTATATTATGTCAATATTATGATTGCAGTAAAGAAGTGTGCAAGAAATAAAAATCCTTATGGCTATGCATTAGATTTATTTAAGGACATCAAAATTGAACAAATTTCTAAGTTTATTAGATCGTCAAGTAAAATTACAAAGTTTAATTTAATTCTTAAACAACTCTTTGTTTAATTTCTTTAAATTAACAAAATTGCATAATAAAAACTAAGAATATAGTGTCATATTAATGTAAGATGTTGTTACGGTCCTTGCTAACGAATTAAGCTATGGATTCAAGATAGTTTAAAATTCCGCACTTGACTTAATAAAGAATCTTTTATTTTATTTCAGGTCTGCGTGGTTTCTGATTTCATTATTTGAAGACCGAAGCTCCGATAATGGTTTGAGAAATATACAACGAATTTCAGGTAGATTTTCAGAGTTCAATTACACGTTAGAATCTCCCTCTTCAGATTCGATTTTTACCGTTTCAAAGATTTTTTCATTTCCTGTAGAATTCTATCAACTTTGTACTGAAATAAAATTAAAAAATTTTATAATTTTATAAATGGAAAATAAGCCTAGTATATAATTTAATCGAAACACAATAAAAATAAATTAATATATAATTAAAATTATAGCAATATCGATAATAATAACAATAATTTAAAATATAATCTTTTGTATTATATTTTTCGGCTTTTAAAGAGATCCCATTTATTTATATGTATATCTATATAATAACGTACCCCAGAATCTTTTCAGCTTAAGACATTTAATTATAAGAGGTTTTGTTGTTTATTTTAAAATATTCTAAAATTTAATTTCTTTTTATTTTTCAAATTAATGTTATTTTTATGTAAATTAAAATGAAAATTTATTTTATGATAATATAAAAAAAAAGTCTAAAGGTTGGTATTGAAATCATCTTGGTTGTTATGGACATGGGACGCGACACGGTATACAGCATCATTAAAACCAATTAAAAATAATATTCGCGCATCACTCACTACATTATGTGATCTGAATATTTCGCTACTTGGATTGTCCTACTGTACATTAAGAATATTTTATCTAAATTAAATTATTATTTTTACTTTAAAATATAAATCAAAATTTTTCCAAATTTGCGTAGGATTTATAGAAAAAAAAATATTAAATTTACCTCTAAGGCTATTGTATTAATATAGTAAAGATATCCTATTTATTTATTTTTTATTCAACTTATTGTAACACGATTTAAGATAAATAAAAAAAAATTATTTTGTGTTGTTGCTAGAAGTGACTTGAAGAAATAAAAATATATACTCGTATGTAGATACATCGATAAATAAAAAATCACTTTGATTTTTATGTATCTCCACACATATTTATAAAGTTTTATCCAATTTCAATACTAATAATTTATATTATTCGAAATAGTTGAAACACCTGTCAAAATATCTTAAAAGAAGAACAGATAATACAGCAAGAAAATTACTGTGAGAATATTTTAGGTGAGGAAAAGCTTGACCTGTTTGTGACTTTCCGTCTTGCATATCGTCACTATATACAGGTATCTAAATACTTTTTAAGGCCTTTAAAGACAACATCATCATTTTTTAATCACCAATTAAATTCAATTACCAAATAAAATTACATAAAAATTTCTCTCTTAAACCCCTAAAGATATTATATTTAAAGGTGTGTTCACAACAATTGCAACAAATTGCTGCTCACACAATTTTAAATCGCTTCACTTTATATGTTTAAAGTGTTTAAAGATGTTGGTCATTTGAATTTTATTTGTTGTAATATAATCGCTTTTATAGGCAAAACAAAATATGTACCATAAATCATAAGACAAAAAACTTAAAGAATATAACAATAATAAATTCATGGTTTTGAGTTGATTTACGACGATTTTTAATAATAAACGAACGAAACGAATAGATCCATGTGTGTTTGGAGCGATATATACACACATGGATTTTGTTGCATCATTTTCTATAATTGTGTTTACATCCACCACCAAAAATCTTTATCTGTTTAATACATAAGATTAAAAAAATAATTTGAATAGAAGAAATATACGTCTAAGACAATCTTTAGTTTATACACGAATTCATAAATCATTGAATGGTTTTTTTGTTCGCGGTGTTGTGTTCTGTTGTGTTGCCTAAGATTTATTGGTAGGAAAACCAACATTTTATTAGCGACATTCATTATAAGAGAATATTTTGTAAGGTTCATTCAGTCATTCATAACTTTGTTGTAATTTTTAATGGACTTATTATTACGCGGAATTATTTTACAGTATAGCATGCGACCGTTTATTGCGATTTTAATTGAAGTGTGAAATGACGTTTGAGTTTTTATGGCCCCTATCCTCACGCCAATGTTGAATGAAGCGTGCGGAGTGTCAATATGGCCAATAGCAATTTAATTAAATTAAAATTAAATTTCAATTCAAATTAAATGCATATATGTGATGAGATCATCTTTGAGTCTTCCACGAACTAAAAACCATAATATTAATGGACAGTAGACTAATATCCTATGCATGCGTACAAAAATATATTTGTATAACGTCATTACTAAACTATTTCCGATTGACATCCAATTTCTTAGAAATTATAATACAAAATCTACAATATTTTAATGACTTCTTTTAATTTTATATTTAATTATATTATTTAGAAAATTATCTTACCTTAACACCTTTCTGACTACTAAAATCCGTACTCAGACATTGTACAGCGATATTTATCTGTAAACATATAAAAAATACAAAATTAATAAAATAAAAAATAAATTATAATTAAATTTTATTGTAATAATTATATTTTACGTGAGTTTACGCGACTGTGTATATATACGATATGATTTGATGAGGAAGCCATCAAGCTTTTCACCATAATCATATACCCGTATAAAGATAAAAATACTATTTTTATTTATACAAATTAAAAATAAAATAAAATAAATGATTTGTTAATTAAATTTTATTGGTTTTTGAATTTATATATTAAATTAAAAAAATAATTTGTTTTTATATTTGTGTGGCTAAAAACGTCGTAGCCAGCAGCAAAGCTATAATTCTTGTAATTAGAAACGTTTATTTAATTATCACTCGGGATTCTCGTATTTTACAGTGTTAAGCATTTTATAGCTCTTTGTGCTAATTACTAATCTCCTACTGTATAAAAGCTACTTGGTTATTATATACATACACATACTTATATAAAACAATGATCGATTTATACTACACATTCTTGTACATATTTATAAATAGTTGAAGGCAAAGAAGGTTGGAAATTACACGATGTGGGCGTTAAATTGGAATACATAATATCTATATTGTTGGTTTGTACATTGTATAACTGTATTGCAATACATCAACTGATTACGATACTCTACACCGACCTCTTTCAGAAATGTATATGGCGAGGCGACAATAATACGAGAAGGTGAAAAAGGCGCTTGTCACTTATATACTGAAACCCCCCCTTACTATTATTTATATAATTATTTTGATTAATGTTCAATTTTCAAGGCTAATTGTTATCATTTGATGTAATTTCTGTGTAAATGTATAACTAGTTATAAATTAGATATTAATTTATGAATAATGTTTGACATGTTAGATATCTATAAATCTATATAGGAGGATCCACTATATAGCTATATGTATTTAGGTTAAATTTCAACCTTCTTATGTATACGTTTATGTAAATGATTTTAAATCAAACCGCATTATAAAAATCCCCTTCCCTTCCTATTGCTCCTCGCACCATAAAACAGAAATTTGATCGAATTATTTAAGGTTGAATAATTAATAAATAAACTTAAGTTGCTGTAAAAATTAAGAAATCTTTCTGCTTCTTATTTTGATTTTCTTTCAATCTTATATTATTGAACAACCACAAAACAACTTTGAATATATATAGATTCATGTCACGTCCTCAACCTTAACATTGAGGCGGTTTGATATAACACGCACGCACCAAATCAAAACTAATATAATAATTTTTAATTAAAATTAATTATAAATTTAAAATTTTAATTAATTTTCGTGTGTCGAAAGCCTTAATTTTAATCAATGCTAGTTTTTGATTAAGTATAAACTGTCAATTTTGTGATTGAGTTAATTATTTTGAATATTTTAATTCTCAGGTTCGTCTCCAACTATGTCCAATTAAATCAACTCTTTCATTTTTACACTGCAAAATTATTTTAATATTCAATTAAATTTTATTGATTATTTAGTATTGCAAAATTAATTACGGAAAAACACTTTGTACTTCTATATAAATATGATCGTAAATTTTAATTATTATTGAACAGTAATTAGGCATGTACAGGGGCGTTTAACCATTTGTTTTATCGACGCTTATAAGCTAGGGAAAATATTTGGCCCCATATACCTAACACATACAATTTTCCCGAAAGCTCCTTGATTTCCTTATAATCTACGAGAATATAGGCTCATATTTATTAAACAAATAGCAGTTCGATCCTATACATTGTTAAAATTGTACATTACCAAAATTTCAATTTTCCGGTAATTTTAATTTTCCAGATTTTCCATTATAGGTTTGCAAATACAAGTTTAACGTTTTAATAGAATTTCAAAAGCTTGTGATGACATTTTAATTCGAATGGTTTGCGTTTTCAAACATAGCATTTTAAACAACAAAGAGAAATTCGAAATGATAACGATTTTAAGATACGAATGGTGTGATGCTAACAAGAAATTGTCTCAAAGTGCAAAAAATTGAAATATCATTAAGGACGTCGAAGTAAGACGAATGGTAATCGGTAATCGAACCAACAATTTGGATGGGCTGCTTTAGAATATTTTGTATGCTTCCGTTTGGTAAGTAATGCATATACGACGTGCTAATTCGAATTTGCCGAAATCTCAAATCAAGAGCAAACGTGGATGTTACCGAAATTGTTAAACGAAAATAGTTTTGATGTAATAAAATTATAATTTCTAAAAAAAATTCTGATCCTTAACGGCAGCTGCGAGATATTTAACATGTAGAAAATTAGATCACTGCACTGAATATAAAACAATTGTTGTTGTAATCAATAAGTAAGAAATATCGGTGACATATTGATGATCACTACATTTAAAACCATTCCAAATCCATATTTAGATAAAATGCATAGGTTATGGTTTCAGTGGTTGACACTTAGGCCATTTTTGGCCCATTGTAACACCACGCATTCACGCCACATTATTAACCCATGCACCTACTCACACAACTGCAGTATACCACCTGCACATTGCAAGCTCCATGTCAACCTGTACATTGACATGGGCGGTGGGTCGGTGCTGAATTCTGCACTCCATCAGAGGATCTTAGTTAAAATACATAAATACATAATTATGATAATTTTTTTGGCATCGGTTTTCACGACTGAATACAGGCTGTTTGCCGTAAAGGTTTACTATACTTTGTTTGGCCACCGTCTTAGGCATTTGTGACGAAATTAATGGAAGACCGGTTGATATTTGACAAAGCGTGACAACAAATGTTATAAAATGTTATAATCCTCATTCGTGTGGATAACAGAAACGGACATTCATCTGATAGTTTTCCTTACGCAATTCCTAACATTCAATAAAACATTTATCGCATTTAAACCGAAACGATGACCGATTTAAGTGTCAAACATGCAAGGAATAATATTCACAAAGTGATAGGGAAAATCGAGGAGAAAATTTTGGGTTACTGGACTGCACTGAAAGATTGAGAGTATAACAGACTACTGTTTTACGAAGAATACTCCAGTAATCGCTCTATTTGTTATCGGATAAGAGACAATTAATAATAAATCGCGAGAATTCATTAACTCTATTAATGTCTCAGGATGAGATTTGAAATATCGCATCTCATCGTAGGCGAAACGAAAAATAATCAGATCTAATAAGGAACAGTACGATAAGTAAAATAAAAATTTATAAGAGTTAACAGGCATCTTCCATTTTGTTTCAAAGAAAATTATTTTAAAAACGGCAAACTCTACTATTTTGCTAGTTACTAATGCGAAATGAATTCTCCACCAAATGAGGAGTTTATCCATGACATGTAAACGACAGTACGTTCAGTAACTATAGAGGGATGATGGAAAATGGTATAACTAATTCAATATAGGAAATAAATTCGAAACGTTTTTTTTACGTTTTATTCTATATGCAATCTGTTCTGGGGCCTAAGCACTGCCAACTCTTTCGCAATTCACTTTTGACGTCCTACCTTACGCGTTGCTAGCCAAATCGAGGACGTACGGCTATAGGTCCGATTTATGTAGAACCATCTGCACATTGCATTGCTCCATGTCAGCCTATAGTATGAAACGATTTGATTCAGCAAATGATTTAACAAGTTTTTTATGGTTCAATTTGGTTAAATTTATACGTTTTTAGCCGTAGCTGAATCAATGCAGTACAGTTCGGTGGAAGGCACATTACAAGTGTAAGTCCATCAAAACTACTTAAATCTCCATCTTTTGGAGCGAACCCAAAACAAAAAAAATGTTTTCTAAATTTTTGTTAAGCGTAGCAAGTATGAAATCCGCAATGAAATGTTCTTCAAGCGATTCTTTGAACAAAGCTCTGTGTGCATCAGGTCAATTTTTTGAACTAATTGCTCAGTAATTCACAATAAAAATTCATAGGTGGCAGTAACATCTACAAAACAAGCTGTGCCTGAATATTCGAAATACTAAATTGTCGACTTTTCGTCAATTTTTCGTTCCACTTACACCTGAGAGAATATATTCTCTTTGCCATTTCAGTAAATTAAACATTAACTAATTGTTTATAATTTTCAATAAATAAAAAGAAAATTGAAAATATTGTACACAATAACACGTTTGCATAAATAATATAATGACATTTGACAAAACTAAATGGAAAAGTTACCTCACGAAGAGATTTTCCCTTTGTAACCTGGCGGCAAATAGTGTAAGGTCACCCGAAAAAGTTTAGTTCATAATTTAGCCGAAAAAATCGATCATTGTGGTGCACATTTTTCTTAGTATCGAACAAGCATTTTATTGGAAAGAATTCTCCAAAATAAACCAGATTAATCTGTATGGTATACTGTGGGCCCTTTATTGGCTTTTCCTGGGAATAGGGAATTGGAGAAAATATTTTCATAGTATTTTTGTTTGAATTGTATTTTTCTGACCAACTGGAACCCCATGGAACCAGTTTACTGAAAATTTTTACGAAACAAATTTCACGAAACAATTCAAACGCTATTCCAAGGCAAAGACTGAAAATGCCACTGTGGTCCTATTCTGGCTTTTCCTTGTGAGTAGGGAACTGTTTTGGATGCACCGACTGAAGTGCAGCTAGAGGATAACTATATAACAGCTTAGGTAGAGTTTTAGGTTTAAATAATTTTCCGTATTGTTACTCGTACATTAAAACAAGTATCATAATATCAATCATCTTAATAAAAATTTTGAAAAGGTTTTTTTTCAAATTGGTGAACTTGCGTAATTCTCATGCATTTCACGGGTAGAATTGGGGCTACTCCAAAAATTATTTCTGTATATAAGTTTCGAATAGAATATGGTCTTTAGGAAAATGTGAAAAACTTCAATCTATCTCATATTTACTTTGATATTTTATATAGTTTAGAATAAAAGTTTACAAAGAGCAAAGCTCGAAACCGGACCTTCTGAGAAAATTTAAATTTAATGTTACACTAATGTATAGTATTTTAAAATGCTATTTATAAATTTAATTATAAAACTGTGACTGTTCCTGGCGTATAAAATCTTCGCTCCGCAGCTATCAAAGCATTATGAAAATTGGTGTGGGGTAGACAAAAAGTATAAAATATATCCTGCTAGCTAAAACAATTTAATCACTCGTTGTAAAGTTTAGGGCAGAACCAGGCATTAGGGCTAGCTACCTAATTTTAACTACTCAAACCATTTTTGTATTCAACGCTTCTTTATTATTGTTTAATTTTTTTGGTTGATTTTCGTTTGTTTTGTTCCAGCTTAGTATCAAGTCTTGCGAACCAGGCTACTTTATAACCGCGCAAGACCCCTGATGCTATGACCTATAAAATTACCTATAAAAGTGGCGCCGTTTTCCGTGGCTGCATTTTTTGTGCTGCATCATTGGAAAGAAGGGGAGCGTAGTTTGTCTACAAAACAACTGGTCTTGTTTGCATGAACGGGTTGCAATCTGCACCAAATTTTGAAAATTTACATTGAATCTACTTTTAAGGCTGTTTTCCAAACACCAACTTATTTGTGGACACCGAATTATTCAAATAAATCACGTCGCTAGGAGACATATTTGAATAAGTACGTCTACACAGAAATGTCTCTAAAAATGTTTCTTGACTAAATGTAATCGTCGAGGAATAAATATACATATAAGAGAAATCAAGTAGTGCAAATTTTATAAGCCAATTTCTCCGAGGCTAATCTTATTCTATAATTTTGACATATTTATATACAAAAATTTATTTTTCTTATATGTATATTAAATCCATATATATACGTATCTCATATCGGCATACTTATTTTATAGTTAACATAACAACATAACGCTGAACATTGTTCTTGTTATGCTTATACAGGTTGCCAAAAGTAAAATATATTAACCTCGGAAAGTCTACATGAGTCCTCTTATGTATATTTTGCTCTATGATGTAATACATGTCATTTTTATTTTCAAATCTAGTGTAATTTTTATTTTTTAATTGTAAAATACACGTTTAGGTTTAACTAATTTTCTTCAGAGTATCACTACATCACCGACCGTAATTTTCTCAATTTTTCAATATAAAGCGACATCTATGTTTTAAATTTATTGAAGGACAAAGTGTTGAAGGACGCACAACATATTTTTAGTTAGTAATTAAATAAGTGTTAAAAATAAATCCTTTTTAAAATGAAACTACTTTGCAAAATGGCCTTTAATTACCAGGGACCCAAATATATCATTACAAAGATAGCCATGATGCTGAGTTATTTGTAATAAAATGTAAATTAGAAAATTGCTGATGGCGATTATAAATTGATAAAATCGAGGAAAAATTTAAACACTCGGTATATTTATTGCGATTATGAATTAAAATTATTCACAATATTATGAGTAGTGGTCTTTGAATTGATAGGGTGAAAAAAAATTTAATTGATTTATGGAATACTCAAAACTTTGAATAAGGTTGAGAATGATTAAAGCTTCGTTTGATTTTGGACTTTGGTTCAATCAAACTGATAATTTTTATACTGATACACTATATACTGACAAAGTAAAATCTTACGCAACTTATATACATATGTAAGGCAATGACGGCATATTTTTTTATTTCATATGTAATTAATTTTCTTGGGTGATAAATTCAATGGCAATAAAAGACATATTGTGTAATGTCTGTTAGTAATTAATTTTTTTATCCATATTAAATAAAAACTATGTGTTGTTATTACGATTTTTTTTTTAATTTATAAAAAATAGATTAAATTACAATTTATTTACGAGTATGTGTATAATAAACACATACAGCAATCATGATATATAATATTATCGAAAATAAACAGTAGTCATTATATTATAGTATATAGTGATCCAACTAAAATAGTTTGGTGCAACCAAGTACACATAGTTGTCAAAGTGTTAAATGGTAATTGGTTAACTTTATTTTAAATTATTTTGTCATAAAAATCTCAAGATCGTTGTACAAAATATTTCAGAATGACTCAGTATTTATAAGTGATACCGAAAACTAATAATTATATGCAGAGGAGGAAATAAACCGACCAATTGCAAATAAAAAATTAATTAGCATATAAATATTTTTTATTACTTTAAAGGTCGTATCGTGTATCCTTCAGATAACGTATACGCACACTAGGAATTTAATACTTTCTAATTTGGTTACATACCTTAGCCGAGCTTTCTAGTGGATTCCAATACACAGCAATCGCATTATGAGCTACTTCTTCAATACAACCAACTAAACCAACTGAATTTTTTGTATCTGGGAACGAAACATAAAAAAAAACATAAGTAAAAGGAAATTGATAAGATAATTACATATCCGGTTGCTTCCGTTTGCCATTTTTGTATTTTGAACCACGAACGGAAGTGCATGCAATCATTTATGTTACAAAACAATTTTATCTTACCTGCATCTAATATTCGTTGCTTGACAGAATGTTGTCGACTATGCCAAAACTGCCACGCTTTAATTTCATCTTCGGGACTTTTTTCTTCACGGAACATTAACATTATCACACTCTGAAAATATATAAAAATTTGATTTTGAATTGTTTATAAAAATTTCTAATAACTTTCTAACAATGTAAATAAATATATAAAGTTTTCTTATCAGTATAAAATATTAACACAAAAGCAGGAAGACCATTATGAGGTAAAAGTGATATCAAAACCTATAATTCAGTAGCTGATATGTGGCAATTATATACATATTAGGTTATGAAATTTAAAATTCTTATTATCAATACCGGAAATAGACACCTAGTTATACGATTTATAACATCAAATTTAGCGCTAACAGTATATGTGTAAATAAATTTATATATCCATTCGTAAGGGGTAATTCCAAACCTCAACAACCTGCACCAATCCTTAAAATATGTCCAGGTAAGAGACCTAATAATTTCCATGGCCAAGGATTTTTTTCTTTTATACATTTATCGTACAAGTTCGTACAAGTGTAAAGTAATCAAGATAAGAAATATATTGTTATTTTTATTGGTAAAATAAAAAGAGAATGTTAATGATATGTGCTCTAACCATCTTAAATGAAATAGTTAATAGTTCTATATGACCACAAATACACTTGCATCAGCATATATAAGATAAAGACGATGAGAAAAGTGATACACAAACATAAAAAATTACATTTTATTTGCTTGTCATCAATTCAAGAAAACCGATTAATTTTTATCTGTTATAATTGGAATTTTTCTTAAAGATTAAATGAGTTGCAATTCTTTCTTCAATCTGGGTGAGCGGACGCTCATCGTTAAATGAAACGGCCGATAAGAAAATTAACTCAATTTTATAATATTGTTATGATGATGATTGCCACTTTAATATTTTCTAATTTAACTACCCCCTTTATATCTATACAACGAGACAAGAAATGGTTAAGGTGTGGTCATTTTTTTACAATAATTTGTCTTATGTATATTTACTTATGTACATATGTATATAGTGTCCTCGAGCAACAATGATTGCACAAGAGGCAATGTTTCAAGTGCGTATGCATAAAAAAAATCATTTCAATTTAACTGTACATATACACGTTCTCGAATCTGATCGTAGTCATATACATAAAAATCTAAATTTAATGGCGCAAATCTCTTCTTTGTTGCATACAATGCTGTAAATGTGGCATAGCCACCTGTTGATGAATAATATTGAAATTTGTTTATCTGCTGTACATACGTTTTCAAAGTAGATTTTACCGTAATACACACTATTTCTATACTTGAAACGATTTAATTGATTTTCTATTTTTGTGCTACTATATGTGCTGCGCGGCGCATTCATGGAAAATTGTTGCAACATTTTTTTTTTTATTAAATGAACGGAAAATTGGTAATTACATGCGAACTATTAATGTACGAAACTGGGTGAGATCTAGTTAAGAACTCGGAAATGTCATAACTTATGGATGTATTTCAAGATAAATTGTTTGACAGTTAGTTGCCAACTTTAGTTAGAGAAAACAAAAAATATAACAAAATAAATTTTTTTAAATTTTTTTAAACTTGCTTTTAATAGCCGTACAGTGGCGACACTTACTATGCAAGTTATAGGTGAAAATTTAACTTGCTGAATTTCTTTATTTAACTGGTTCGCCTTTAACCCTACTTTTCGTTAAAAAGCAAATAAGTCAGAAATGGTTTTATTTTTATTTAACAGTTGGACAGAGAACAGACTAAATCCAGTTACTCCCTGTCATAAATTAATAATATGAATTTAAAAAGATGGTTACATGATTTTAAACACCTATGGTCAATCTGAGTAAATGAGTAAGTAATTAAGTTAAAATTAAATTCGACACACGTTTTAACTGAATTGGATCTGGAAAAATTGTTGTGTTGGGGTTAAAATTCTTTATAGATTTAAAGAGAACTATGGAGTTATTGGAAGGGTGAATGCGCGGTAGCAAAATATCCTGCTAACAAATTTGGGTTCTGAATGGCGGTTTTATAAGCATTATTTTAAAACATGGAAGGTATACAGATGAAAGTTTGCAAGTAATGATTCTGTTAACTAAATCGGTAAAAAACCTAAAAGATCGAGTACTTGCTCGATTCGAACTCTATTTAATAGAAGCAAACCCGAAAATTGTTATAAATGAAGACAGGAAAGGACATTAGGAATTTAAAATATTACTCTTTGAACTGAAATTAACCCTTTGGTATATGTTGTGCACGAATTGATTGATGAGATTAAAAATACTGCAGATTGTTCAGCTGCTTTGCCAATGCGATTCTTGCCATTTGATTATCAACGTGGCCGTTAAAGTTGTTCATGATAATATTCCTTAACAGCGGTGAAGAACCACTAAATTTTAGTTGTAGTATGATAATATATAAAATTCATGGCTAGGCAGTAAGTTGTCATCCGACAAATTTCGATTTCTATAAATTGAACAAACGAAAAGAGAGTTGTCTAATTTTTAGCAACAATGTATTCCCCACATAAGAAGGATAATTTTAAAAAGTATGTTAAATTTGGTTTCCCAAAACATTCTGTAAAAACTAATAATTACAAAAACAATGCATACACATGCGAATATTACAACAAAAATCACTCCAAAAATAACCCATACACAAACTACTGTACCACATAAATTCTATTACTAAAACAATTGGTGTAAAATGCGGTTATTACAAAATAAGGCGTAAGTGTAGATGACGTATACATCGCGGAAATCGGGTAAGATGAACATTTTTAAAAAAAAATTCTGTATAGGATTGTGTATCTATCATTTTTAGGAGGTTCAAGCCATAAATTTCGGAAAAACCACTGCATTTTTCGAAAAAAATTTCGGTTTTTCCAAAAATGTTTTTTGTTTTTGTTTTTCATTCAAAAAATAAAAATCTGCGGTTTTTATTTATTAAATCTTAATTTTAATTATAAAAATTTGAATTATACTATCATGAAACAGGTAAAAATTACATTTGCGTTATTTTAATTCGTCTTATACATTAGAGGATAAGGGCTGCCGCCCCCAAACCCCTGTTTCTCTAGAAAAAATTTAAACTCAAATAAAAAACCGGAAATACTAAGATTGCAAATTTTTTTCAGAAATGTGAATGTTTTTTATAGGTATGTGATCTCCTCCGCGCAAACATGTCGCACTGCGGATAACAGCAAACATGTCGCACTGCGTAGGAGCCGATTATAAGAATCTATTAATGACACCTGCTGTAGCAGGTAGTTATAAAATATATTAAATATTAAATTTTGATTTTTTAGCTATAAAAAAACAAAATTTAATATAGAATATTTTTAAAAAAATCCCGACTTTTGCCGGAATTTTTAAGGTTTCAGCAAAGTTGGGATTTTAAGAGTCGGAATTTTGAAAGTCGGGATTTTGCTAATTCGGTCTTTTATGATTCGGGATTTTGGGCCGACCCCCTAACCGATTTCTCAGCCGATTAGGAAAGAACTCTCGAACGTGATTTTCGTAATTGTAATTTTAAATGTAACCTTTAACAACTGAGGGGGATGCAACTCGTTTTATCGTTTTCAATTTTAATAGCCATTTCCTAAATTAGGATAAAATTCAGATTGTATGATGAAACTCGAATTATTGCTGAAAAAATTTACGTTCCACAACGAACACGAATTAAATTAAACCGAGTCGGTTAAGAGGTCTAAAATGAAATGGTCGGTATTCGAGAACAGATTTGGCATCGATTGGCCATCAAATATGTGTACGTTTTAATCTTCTCGTATACCTCACTTGTTTATCTCAAATGGTAGCTTTCCTTGGTTTTTTACCAATCACACCACCAATTCTTTGCTTAACAAAGGTTTGCATAAATTTACATTCCTTCGATCTTCCTAGTATCTGAGTATAGTTACTTAAAAGTAAAGTAAATAATGCATTCATACTTTATTGTTGTTTATATCATTAAATTTACATCGTCTTTGTAAAATTGGTCCCGAATTACCTCAATTTTAGCGCCTAAAAGCAGATATATTTTTTTCGAAATAACGTTAGGAGTAATTTTAGATATAGAACAAAGTGGTGGACGTTTTCGTGAAGAATATCTAGGGAATTATCTTGATTTTTATTCATCCTCGCTCGTTTATCCTTTGATATACTGCTAAACATAATTACTTAAACCCCCAATATTTAAACGAAAAACCACAATCCGAGGCGGAAACCCTAATTACATGACTGTTTAACGTTGCAGATAAAAATGGAACAAATCTATTGCACTTTCTTTGGTTGGTTGGTGCAGGACGTCCCACCCTCAGCTCTCCTCAAATTTTACGTGTATAACACTGTGATCAAAATAGACACTGAATTACGTATAAGAAGTTAGCACAGAATTTTAGCCCAGAAAATAAAAAAATTAAATCATGCAACACTATTAAATTAAAACCTCATTTACTCTTATGTGAAGTTATCCCAGCCCAGGAGTTTATAAAATTTATTTGTATTATAAGTTGTTATGGAAGTTATTCCAGCCCAGAAAATAAAAAAAATCATTGTACATAGTATGAAATTAGTCTTAGCCCAGAAATTTATAAATATTACATTATTAATGAGAAGTTAGCTCAGCCCAGGAATATATCAAAACAAATGAGTAGTATAAAATATTTAAATTTTAATTTATATCTAGGATTGAGACTAAACAGATTTAGAATGAGTATGCAAACAGCTTATTTGGGTAAAAATTTCAAGACGATCGGAATGTTGGTACTTCCCGAAATATGACTCTCGGCTGGGTACTCCTAAGCATTTTCGAGAAATAAATTAGTTTTTCTTCTCGTGTGTCGAAACTAAAAATCTCTCGGATTGAGGCTATACAGATTTTTATAAATTTCTGGGCTAAGACTAATTTCATACTACAATGATTTTTATTTTATTTTCTGGGCTGGAATAAATTCCATAACAACTTATAATACAAGTAAATTTTATAAATTCCAGGGCTGGGATAACTTCACATAAGAGTAAATGAGGTTTTAATTTAATAGTGTTGCCTGATTAATTTTTTTTATTTTCTGGGCTAAAATTCTGGGCTAACTTCTTATACGTCACTTAACTTAGTCAAATTTCCGGGCATCAATCAAAATTCATGTTATAATTCCAATTCTATGGTAATGAACTAAATTTCGTCAGGTTTATGCGGGTTACATTGCAGGTCGCGTCAACTTGAAGTTCTCTTCAGGTTATCTTTTAGTTAGCTTCTAGTGTTTATATTGGCAGAGTTATCTTTGGATCGAGTCCAAAAAATTTTAAAAATGTTTACATGAATGCAATTTATTTTAGGGAAAACTTAATAAATTAAAATCGAAAAAATTACAAAAAATAAGCTTTCGTATTTAGATACCACTGCTCACACAAAAAAATTAAAATTAATAATTTTTTTTTTATTTTTTTTAGTTTAGTTTTATTTTTGTTGTTGTTTTTCGACTCAACCTAAGAAATTTTTTGGATTGAGTCGAGTTAACTCCAAGTTAACTTTTGCTGTTTGAAGGATGAACCTAGGTTCAACCTCCAATATAAACAGTATAGTTGACTCTTATGTCACACCGAAAAATAAGCGGAGTAGGTCAGAGTTGTATCCGCAAAAATATATTTTTTTTATCCAATCGGGTACTCTTAGTATAAATTCACACCGCTTCAACGGATAAATATTATGAGACATACGAAAGGATACCTGTTCCAAAAAAATCATACTTTTTGAGTAAAACCAGCAAAATATGTTTGAAATTAGGAAAATACTCTTATCGGTGTTATCGGTGTTGTTTTCTTATCATAAAAATTCCTGTTTAATTTTTTGGGGAAAAATATCAATTTTTCCGTGTTTGTCCATACAATTTTAGTTCTTCGTTTGATTTTATTAAAGACACATCAAACCTGCGTCTAACCGGACAAGTGGTGCAGTAGTTAAAGATTCGGCACTTGGACCGAGAGGTACTGGGTTCGAATCCCATCAGAGGCTAGATGCAAATCGAATTTTCATCATCGACTACAATCGGTGATGCTAATAAACACAACTAAGACCCTCTGATGGAGTGCAGAATTCAACGCCGACCCACCGTCCATGTCAATGTACAGGTTGACATGGAGCTTGCAATGTGCAGGTGGTATACTGTAGTTGTGTGAGTAGGTGAATGGGTTATTGATGTGGCGTGAATGCGTGGTATCACAATGGGCCAAAAATAGCCTAAATGTCAACCACTGAACCTAACCTAACCTGCGTCTTCAAAATAATTTGGCATTATGTAAAGAAAAGTGATTTTTAGTTCTATTTAACACACCATGTAACTTTTTAATTATTTAAATTAATTATTATTTTTTATACGAGTATAGTTAATGTAAACAACGGGGTTAGATTGGACAAAAATAAAAAATTATGGAATATGGTAATACATAGAAGATTTATCGAGATCGAAACAAACAATTCAACGATTCCCAGTTTACAAAAGATAAGATTTAGTTAAAAATTATAAAACACTTAAATACTAACATTCTTTCATATATTTTAAGAAATCATTGGAAACACTAGAGGAAAGTGATTAAAGCGATTGTGATTTACGTTGCCGAAGCATCATGTTCCAGCCATGTCAAAAAACATAAACGGTGCTATGAGATTACACCGTGTAAATATTTTTATCCGGAATTTAATTCAACCGATGACGAAAACTCTGAACGAAGCAATTTAATTCAACCGATGACAATTTAATTCAACCGATAAATATGTGCGTGATCAGATGAAAATTATTGTATCCAAAAGTATTTTATGACGACTAAATGCCAAAAGATAAAAAGGAGTTAATTTCTGAATATCCGATCGGTTGAATGCTATGTAACACCAAATCGGTGTTGCGGCAACCCTTTATTATTCTGTGTAAGTCTTTGAGTTTCATTCAGTATTCCAGTGGAATTTCCATTTTACCCTACGAATCAAACTGTACCAAGGCATTTAACAATGGCGCAATTTTATTAAGTAAAATAATTTTCAATATTATCACATAAAATTGAAGTTATAATATTATCTAACCCCTTACCTAAGTTGTATTTCAATCTACATCAAAATTGGAGAAGAATTGTCTTGAATCCACTTCAAAACTTTACTTTAGTTGGCGAGTACGGCAATTTGACTATTTTCCAAAATGTAATCAAAAAGTCCGGGTATACTCCACATTCAATTTTATAAAACGATTTTATTAAAGGTTCAAATAAATTCCATCAAATCGAGCGTAATTACAGTATCGTTTCCCTCTGGGATGTTCCAAAAGCATTCTTGTAATTGAAAAAAGGGGAAGATTGACGAAAAAATCAAAAGGCACAATCCATTCACGAGATATCGCGGACACATACAGACATCCAAACAGACGGACATTTTTTTGCCTTCTCAACCTCAAAGACCTTTAAAGCCGCTTTTCAGGATTTCAATAACTTGGTCTTAGAGACTGAAGTTAATTTAGAATATTGTAATACAAATATAATCATCACTAATCCGCCAGTAGGGTTTCAGGAATCAAACTTTATGAAGATATGAATATTTTATCTTTTTAAATATTTTATGATTACCGATGGAGCTACCAGAAATACTATTTATTTTTAATTTAAATTTAGATCTAAATTTAAAGCTTAATCTTCATTCCAAAAATTAGAGGTTGAGAAAAAAAGGTGAACCTTATTTTGGCCTCTAAATTAAACAACATTCATTTTCCATCTGTTGTGCACTTTGGTTTGATTTTTATAAGATATACATACATAGTTTTGATGGTCTATGCGGTCATTACTGCAAACCGATTTGAATTGAAACTTAAGATCTTAGACCATGAACAATTGCATTCTTTCATTATTGTGCGCTCCCAGCACATGTACGAGATAAAACAATTTGTAAAAGGCACGTGGGTGGAATTTGTATTCTTTATATAAAAAAAAATGTTAAATTCTTGTGAAAAGAAAAGAAGAACAAATCGCAACAAAAATTACCTTAACTCACGCGATCTTCAAGTTGTCTTGTGATGTGTATAATCGGAATTTTTTTTATACAAAATAATGTTAACTGTATTTTCTATACTTATACATTCTTATATTGAATTGTACACATTATGATCGATTAATTTGGCATTAATTAAAAACTGTAATCTATATGTAAGTATATATCGAGGCTAAGTGATAAATCACATGAACCGATCGTGCTCATTATCATTATAGTTAGATTTGCAACATATCTTCTATATGCGAATGTAAACAGCAGAGTCGTTGCAGTTCTAACTGACTAATGGCTGTTGTGCAGCACAAATTAAAATTTTTCTCAACTTGATGATTATGATTGGACGTAAGATTGTAATGATACCGATCACTTACCATACTATAAATTAACAATGAAAATTACATTAATTTCTATTTTGTTACTCGCCATCATCACCATTAATATATCCATATATAAATATATTCAATTTCTAACGGTTAGAAAACTGTACATGTTTTTTTTTTGTGCAAAGTGAAAAATGGAAAACAATTTTTCTTCTTAGTTTTATTTTTAATTTATTTTAATTAAGATTTGTATCTTAAGATTTATCTTTAAGATATACGTATACTCATATTTTTAATATGTACATATTATAAAAAAGTATTTGAGAGAGTCGTCTTATGCTGCAGTGAGCATGTCATGCAAAATTATGATTTGTTTTATTAGCAGAAAAATGAAAAGAAGACAATTAATCCATTTTGATGGCCGTTACACTAATCTGTTTATATAGGTAGGACCACCTTTGTAGAAATGCGGAAACGTTCGGTTTTAAGATAGTTGTAATTAAAATAATTAGATAGCCCCTTATGCATTCAATTTTATAATCGATCAAAGGAGATCATCCAAATTAACATTGACAATTATACGAGTGCCTACATTCTGTCTGTGTTTAGTTAAGAACTAAAATAAATATTGATAGATAAATTGTTTGGTGTAAAAGAAATCCCTTTAAGGTATAGATACAGAGGCACAAAAATAAGAGGGATACGATTTTTTTTTTTGGTGTGCGATGAGAAAAATCTCATCCTCATTTCGTATTCATTTTGTTTGTTTTAGATCAGTGAACCATTTGCATCTGCTGTATAGCTATATCATCTTGCTATATGAAAAATCGTTATATGCAAATTTTTCATCTTCGCTTGAATCCTTATTTTTTATATGTATGTTTATCTTATATATATATACATACTCATACTCATATTTCATATAAGACGAATGGGATCGATATAACAATAGACGAAAATTTGTTACAGAGACGCAAACCAAACGTATATAAAGAGGAAGCAATTGAATTTGAATAAATTTGACGAAAAAAAATATTAGATTGATGATGATGATAATTTGATGAAGATTTTTTGATAGGATCATTTGTTAAACTAACATTTTTTATTTCGTCAAGTTTAATGTTTACTTTTCATGAGAAATTGGATTATGGACGTATTATATACATAATAGTTGCAAGATCAGCAGATAACGATCAACATTAGGAATTTAAGCGCACTAGAGAGATTAAATTAAGGGATCTAACTTAACATACTCGTATGTATTGTAAGTTTGCGCGGCTCGATTGTAATTTTAGCGCACACATAATATTTTAAATTTTAACGAGCACATGAAGCCGACCAATTTATTGATCTCTCTAATCCGAATTAATGTATTTCCATCTATCGTAACTATATCTACTAAGTGTCATAAAAACGCGCAACACAAATTCTTTCAGCGTAACCATTAAATATCGTTACTTTTAAGAAGAAAAACGCATATAGAAATTAACGATGACATCAAACCATATGGAATAAGAAATAAAAATTGTTCATTTATATATAGAAACACGTATGTACGTACAGAGGAGAGATTATAGTTTCAAATGCAATTAATAATATGAAATATTAGACAAAACTACAACGGCACAGCGTTGCGTTATTTTTTCTTACATACATAAAGCTATATAATTCTTACAAAAATAATAAAAATTGCATTCGATTAATGTGTGCATAAATAAAATAAAAATTGCAAATTTTACCGTTTATAAGATTAGAGACATAACCGCGATTTCCTTTATTTTCTTATTTAACGTGTGTTAAGGCTCACATGTAGATTGGTCAAATAATAATAATACGAGAACTATTTACATAATATATGTGAATGGCGGAGAATCAAAAATCTCAAACATAAACAAACTTTAATCATTTTATCAGTGAATACGTAGAAGAAAATTAAAAATGCACTTTTCTTGCATAAATTAAGAAGAAAACATTTTTTTTTAAATTACGAGGTTTGACAGTTTAATTGAACATTTTTGAATTAGCAGTTTTTTATTATAACGTTCCTAATCGCAGAATGTTTAAAATATATATAAATTGTTTATGTGGCGAACAAATTATGTATACACGTATTCATATATTGTATGTAAATTTATGAACATAAATCGTTTAACAAGTGTATATTTTGTCGTAATCTTATAAAGGGTCAGTTATAACGTGGTACAAAATAGGGGAGTCCCTATGACGTTAGTGATTTTCAATTTTATAAAAAATGTTGGAAAAATCTGTCATATAAAATTCAGTGGTGCCCACCAAATAATTAATAATTTTTTGTGGTCCCCATTTTTTAATAATAATTTATATTTGTTAAATTATCTATAATAAATTTATTTTTTATTATTCCTTTATTTTTTTATATAGTAGTGCATAGTATGGGTTGGAATATCGCAAGAGGTAAAAACAGATTTTGTTTTCGCATCTGGTGGAGGCCGCAGCGGAGGTTTGACCGCTGAAAGATATATCGAGGATATTCTCTTGGATCTTGTAGCGCTCTTCGCAAGATATATAGGGAAGGATTTCATATTGATGCATGACAATGCACGGTGTCACACAGCTCGAACCACTCGTCAGTTCATGGATGAAGTTTAACTCGAGACGATAAAGTGGTCAGCCCTCAGTTAACACAAGAATCCAATTGAGCATTTGGGGGACGAACTAAAACGGAGGGCCCGAGCCAGAAATCCATTTAACATCAGTGACCTGAAGATTGCATTGAATAAGAGTGGGGTGCGATCCCCCAAATCCTTGTCAAAAGTTGTTGTAGATGCAATGGGGGTATTACTAAGTATTAACCAATATAATTGTTTTTGTTTTTCTTGAATTGTTTGTTGTAATTTAAATTTAAATCTGCCCAATATTTTTTTCATAATCATCCATTTTGGTTGCGTTTTCATTCAAAATTTACTATAAAAAGTAAAGTAAAACGATCAGGCTTTCAAAATATAATGTCATGTGAAAATCGATTAACCCGTTTTAAAAAAAAAAAATCTTTCTGTGAGCGCTGAAGATTTGAGTCGATTTAGATGCTCGCGAGTGTATATAGTAAACGAAATTTTGTTAACAACTTTATAATCAACTGAGCATTCGTATTTTGTTTAAAAAAAAATTAATTATTTTTTAAATTGCAAACAAAAAAAAAAGGGAAGAAGATTTTTGGTAGTGTATTGGTTTACCAGTAGTGTAACATCTTCTATATCCCACATTAATTACAATTTGACATTTTAACCAATGCTGTTGCGTCTTATCTCAATCGTATAATATTGTTACAATGTGGAGCTTGTATACACACCCCACCACAGACAGCCGTATGAATGTAAACAATATGGCCAATATAGCAAAACGGAAGCAAAGATCTGAACATTATTGCGAGTTTAACGTGTCGCACGTGATACTTAAATAACTAATCGAATCAGATGATTTTGTAAAAAAATTTCTCCTCCAAGATAAATTTGCCACTTAAAATTATTGCTAAGGATGCAGCTCGAGCTAAGATAAATTTTAACGCAATCTCCACAAGTCTCCACTAAATTACAGATAAATTAGTATTCTAATTATGTAGAGTAAAATTTTGACGAATTTTGTTTTATTTGCCTACAACAAACAAAAATATAGTTCGAAACTATTTTCGTAGTCTAGAAAATTATTTTGTTCAACCATTTAAAAGAAAACAAATTTCCACGTTTTGCTGTCAAAATTTTTCTAAATTTTATTGTTCTAGACAGATTAATTGCAGCGAAAACGTTTGTAGAGTTTACATTAGCGCAATCTATATGTGAATGAGATAATTACAAACTTTTCACTTTTTACGCTATTTGCCGTAGGCACTTGGCGAAACACACTTATACTTAATAAACACATTTTTATTAATCACTTGTTTTTTGTTTCGCAGAATATTTTGAATATTTTTCAAAAAGTTTAAAAAATCACTCGATCGATTTCGACTTGTTAGGTCATCATCAGGAGTATCTACTGATTTGTATTAGTAAAAATAACATAACTTTTACTAATACAAATCAGTAGATACTCCTGATGATGACCTAACAAGTCGAAATCGATCGAGTGATTTTTTAAACTTTTTGCAAAATATTCAAAATATTCTGCGAAACAAAAAACAAGTGATTAATAAAAATATGTTTATTAAGTACAAACTTTTCACGTCAGCTGCGTACCGCATCTGCGAAATCGTAAGCTAAATATATTTTTTTCGCTTTATACCGACCTTATTCAGCGGGAAAAATGTGTAAAACCGCACGTTCCGAACTAACCGACAACGGCTTAATTTTTATTGTCTTTATTTTAAGTTTCGTCCTAACTTTCGTTAATTATGATTTTCCTATTATTTTCTGTTAGTTATCATTAAAATAAAAAAATAAAAAATATCTTACGTAAGAAATATAATTTCGTTGGCTTTAAATACGCGGATAAATTAAGGGATATTTACTTAACGGGATGACCCTCTGACGTTTACTTGATCAAAACCATAATATCTCAAAAACCAAGGTCAGATCAATATACATTTTGTACTAAAGTGCAACGCAACTCAAAATAATACTGGAAAAAATTTGTGCAACATACATAATCGAAATGAGCGAATTGAATCTACGCAACTCGAGGTTTTAGTGTAAAAGTCTTATAATCATTTTTTGTATAATTACTTTAATTATAGAAAATATAAAATTAATTATTTGTCAATTACGTACTTTGTACTAGAAATAAGTCGTTTATTACATTTTATTTGATAGGTCTCCAACAGCTTTTGGAGAATTCACCACAAAAATTTTAAGATTATTTTTTTTTTAAACGGTCTTATTTCACATAGGCTTAACGTCAGAATTGGGAGTGTTTATTATCCAAATGAAGTTTATTAACCAAATAAATTGTATGAAGTTAGGTAGAATATTATTTTAGAATATGACTCAAAATAGCGAGAACTTGAAAAATTTCTTGAACAGGGAGATGGTAAAGGCGGTGATTGTATCTGAACACGTGCGGCATTACAATACTGCCATCAGTGGCCCTATTCTGGTTTTCCCCGGGAATAGGGAATTGGGAATTAGTGACGTTTTTCTAGCAGTTGGGAATTTTTTATTCCCCAAAGTGTATTCTGGCGTTTGGGAATTTTTTTTATTGGGAAAAAATAATTCCATTTTATAGCAGTTTTGACGTTAATTTTTCCCCATTATTTTTTTAGGGAATTGTAATTCGTATCTTTTTCAATTTTAGAACATTATTTTTGCTAATAAATATATATTTAAAAATAAATTAAACTTGTAATAAGGTCGCAATACATGTTTTAGTCTTTAAATATTTACATATAAAAAAATTCCCCAACAAATTATTCCCTGTCTGCCAGAATACACATTTGGGAACGGGAAATATCTATTTGGGAATAAGTGCAGTTTGTAATTATAGCAAATTATTTTCCCAATTCCCAATTCCCCAGGAAAACCAGAATAGGGCCACAGATCACCTAACTGAAAAAATTATAATATTAGTCTTGTAACAACAATCCTATTAAGGAACTACAATGGGCGCTTTCAGGGCACCCAACAGTTGGGAACATATTGAGTAAAATCGCGGCCAACCCTATGAAAATGTTTAGCACTATGAAATTTTTAAATCAAATTGGTGATGATTTTACTGATCATGATAGGGGACCTGAAAGCGCCCAATCAACCACATATTTTATAATTACAAAGAAAGACAGGCAACCTGAATAGGCCTATTTGAGAGTGTAAAAAAACGTATATTGAATTATTTATACTTTGGTTAGTGATAAATCTACGATAAATGGTATACTTTCAAATTTTAGTTTAAACTACTGTGCTAATCTTTTATTCAAGCCTTAAGCATTTAACTTTTTTGCTAAAGTTCAACAAAAACCTATAACTGCCATCAATTTTATATGACTGATTTTGGCTTTGTGCAGCAAATAACACCACAAATTGTTTTTTTAATTAATTTAATCATTAAAATTAGTAAACATTTATGCTTTCATCAAAACAAATTATAATTGTACAGCACCAAAATGTCATTAAAATGTAATTTCTTTAATTAAATTATGATTTCCTTTGAGATATCTTTAAGCGAAACCCCATTTCTGCACTAAGCTTTAAAAAATACGTTTATACAATTTTTAAAATTGGGTATTTAAAAAAAAGATGTCTCATTTTTAAGATAAACTGGAGAATTAAATTATAAATTTTGAGAAATATTGTCCGAAATCAAATAAATTATTTTTATCTTGGCAAACTTAATGAAAAAGAGGAATTTTGAACCTGCGGGTCACTAAGCTCCATGACAGACTAACATTCAGCGATATATTTTATAAAGCCCAAAGAAACCGACTATGACTACATAAAACGCAATAAAAGGACAAAACGAAAGTGATCAAAAAAACCCTTTTTAGTTTTTCGTTCTACCGAATTAACAGAAATCGGTTTTGGTATTTCAAATCTGATAAGAGGCCGTTGAGTTCACAAACACATCACAGATTATTAGAGAATGTGGTGCAAATTGCCATTACAAAATCGGATATAAATTCAAGAGATACTGCTCTTTTGGATTATTTTTCTCTTCTGACCTGGGTTTACTAAATGTGCGAAAAGGACTAACTTTCCCGCCATTATAAGGCAGCGAGTAATTGATATTATTGTTTCTCACAATGTTTTACTCAGGAACGCCACAGATTAGCTAATCTTCCGAGATAAAATTCTGAATTTCTGTAAAATGTATCTCAAGATAAAAATTTCGAAATAGAGATATTTTTGTGTGGAAGTAGAAACTTTTTCTGCGCTCCTAAACTATTCCTATGCTTATCCTAAAATAAGTATCGAGGGAAGAGAGAGAGAGAGGGAGAGAGAGAGAACATCTAGGAAACATGAATGACACTTTTACGAGTATTAGTAAAGAAGTTTGATAGAACAGAAACGTCGTCCTGGGGTGTGATGTTGTAACATCACTTTTTTCGATACTATCACAAAAGAAATTTATGGTTTTTCCATTTTTCAATTACATTGCTTCTATTGCGATCTCTACCTATTAGAATAAAACATTATGTCTTTCTACTCTTATTGTATCACTTACTTATTTTAAGAAAGATACTTTATCGAAAAACAAAAAAGAGATTAATAAACAATTTACTGTAGTAGTGTGCGATCGCAATATAGAAAGCAAAATTGAAAAGTGAAACGACAAGCAATTTTGTTTTAGGAAAAAGAGATTTAATATTCGATAAATATCGAAAAAAGTGATGTTACAACATCCCACCCCTGGAGACTTACAATTGGCAGAAGGATTTTAATTATTATTCGGACATTTGATATTGTTGCCTTCGGTAACAGACTTTGATTAACAGTAGTGACCCAAAAGTTATGACCTGTGGAGCTGTATCTGATGTTGTTTTTAGAAAAGATCGCGGAGATTGCTATGAATGAAAAGTCCCACAACTTTCAATCTGCAGGGCGTATAATGGACAACTACTTTGGAGATAGCTTCATTAAGAACTATCCTATTCTCCTAAAGAACAATTTTTATAAAGAAGGATTGTTGCAAATTTGTATCCCAAAAATTCGGGGTTCTAGGCCATCCTACTCACTTCGGGGGTGTTGCGTATCTTGGGGCCAGTTGAATCAGATTTTGACAAAAAGTCATTGAAGATAAAATCAAAAAAGCGCGTGAAATTAAAATATGTTTTGGTACTCAGATTCATAGTTTCTGGGCCGGCAGTGTGGTAGCCGAGATTTGAAAACTGTGACTGGTAGTAAACCACAAAATGGCTCATTTAGAAAGAATAGTTTGCTTGGAAATTGTTGAATTTGTCAACGCTTAATCTCTGGATTAGAAGATATTTAACAATCACGAATTTTCGTTTTTGGCACTTAGACGGACAGCCATATTTTCTGGTAGATAATGTTTTTTGAGAATCAGCGAATCGGGAAAGAACGCAAAGGCCTGCTTTAAGATTCGATGGGCGCAAGATATTCGATAGTATCTTCCGTTTCATATTTTCTCTAAGTACTTGATCATGGCCCTCGATAATTCAATCGTTAGCATCATGAGGAGTAGTTATCATATGTTGTTAGACAAAATTAAATTAAATTTCTTTTGGTGCCCAATCATGGAAACATCTATGGAAAAGAGAAGCTGATACAGTCTAGAGAGTTGACATCTTTCGTGAGGTCTGAACCAGCCCATATCTTGTGGAGGTTTCAAGATAGATTCAAAGAATCGTTTGTCTGTAACCGATGATAGATGCATTGTGAGAACTTTACTGGGCATTCTTAATAAACACCGCATTTGTTGAGAATGTGACATTTTGAGAATTCAAACTAGGAGTAATGTGCTGGAGTAAAGAAATAGATGTTTAACGTTTTCTATAAATAAAATAATTAACACGAAAAGTAAAAAAAAATTTACTGTTTAGAGAGAGAGATTTTATAAAATTAGATCGTTGAATTTAATCTTATTTTATTCTATATTTTATATCTATATAAACCGAGATTTGTACTAAATTTTGTACTAGAACTAGAGTTGTTACCAGCATATATAAAGAAAGTTGTATAATAATATTAACCGATTTCACTTATTTCATTCAAACTCAAATAATTTTAAATAGTTTATTTAGTAACCTGCTATACTTTAGGAAAAAATGTCTACACAATTATCAATTGTCAAAAATCGGGTTTACAGAAATTTAGGTGTCCACATGAATCTAATTGATTTGATTACGTCTGTAATATTTTTATATCAAGCGGATTTTTAACGATTTACGGTTAAAGGAAAATTAACCTGTCTTGACTAATGCTGCCAGGGTTTCTGTTTGTACAATTTAATTTCTCCAATATATAGAAATAAGCAAAGCACTGATGACTACTGAATTGACTATCGACAGATCCAGTTTAAAAAACAGTTTAAAATTGTTAAACAACACTAATAACACTAAATTTTAGGGCAATGATGCGTAACCCAGACCAATTACCAAATGCATATCTAGGAAATTTCCATACGATACAATTATCAAAGTTTACAAAAACACACACCATCTTGTACCGTATCCTACAAAAAAAAATTCACAGGTTCCGGAAAACAAAAGTCACTCATCATTACATGAAAAATGATAATACACAGGAAAAAAAAAATGTATTATACGTCTTAAGATACGTCCCGGTTTTATACCGCTCTTCTTCTACTGAATAAATGCATATCACAAAAAGGATAAAAAGGGTTAACAATTTAAACAATCAAAATATTACACATATACATAAAGGGTTAATACTTTCAATGATAAATTCACTCCGTTTTAGAATGAACGATTTTTTTTTCATGCAATACGTTACGAAAGGTATATAATGAAGGGTCGGGTGATGAGTTCAATATAATGATGATCATATTAAATAGGGTTCCAAATACGCAACAACAATATCTAGGAATTCTTAATACAATTTTTTTCATTATTTGACTTTAAAATTATTTTATTTCGTTCGATTGAATTCAATTAATAAGAGTTAAGAAAAAAATATTGTTCTCTTACCTTTACTGTTTGATTTTTTAATGGCTTTTCTGAATCTGGAATATATTCCAGCGTAATACCATAAAATTGGCCTTTATTTATATATGTTATACGGTCATCTTCACGCCGCTGTGACGATGATATTGGACTTTCTAAATGATATTTAAATCCTACAATTGTAAATCTGTAAAGATAAGAAAATACAACAAAATGTTTTTAATGGTCGTCTTTTTTATATATTCGCGATCATTCATATTTAAATTTATTCAACAATTAAGTTAAATGATTTTTGATATGGAATCGCGATCTGAATATGGTAATTTGCTTGATATTTTTGTCTTATTAAAAATAATTGTTATAACGATCGTTAAAAATAAGGATCAAATTTATTCTAGAATGGCAAGTGAATTAAGCACATTATATAATAGCTACACATCTGGAGAAACCGTAATATAATGTTTTCTCTAATTTGTGTATCGTAAAACGAACAGCGCGTATACTCACTTTAATTCACAGCGTGATCTTAAATAACAGCGATCATGTTACAAAAAAATGTTTTATGTCGTGTTACAAGTCATGTCGCATGTTATAAACTAATTTTGTACAAATTTTTTTTTTTTTATTCAGGAAAAACAAGTTCGTATTATGATTTTTGCTTTATTGTATATTCCGTATAAATTCATAAATCACACATATAGCACGATCTTGCAATTAATTATAACCGACAAACAGACACATTTTTCTTAATTAATTTGGTGTACTTACATTTTTGGTATTTGAACTTTATCTGCATCGTTATTACGCCCAAAATCATGCCACGGACGAGATCGTGACGCGGGGTTAGGTCCATTCCCTGTGCTACCGGTTAGTGAGGTTGTCGGACTATTTTGACCACCATGCACACTAACCGCCCGTTGTATATTACTTACTGTTACAGGTATACCGTTATTTGAGTCTAGTAAAGAAGGTTGGCAGAGTTCTGTGTAGTCGAATGACTGTAAAATAAAAATTTAGAGGGTAAGCAAATAAAATTTGGTTGGTATAGTGTATATGTATAATCAAGTGTTAGTGAAATTTGTGTTATTTTTGTTTAGTCTAGTGTACGCAACGCAACGTTGTTAGAAATATTAATTACAGAGATAGAATTAAAATAATAAATCGACAATTACCTGTTGTATATTGTTTTGATCTCGCGGCGTGATCGCATCGGCTCCAATTCCAGAATCGGGACTAGGCAGATCAACCGTTAAACCAGCAGCTGTCACAGTTTTCGCGTATACGGCACCAGCACTATTTTTATGCGACGAAAACCTTCCTTCATATATTGCCCCGCCTTGTGGTCCTTCATCTGCGTATATCGATCGCGACTGTATATAATTTTGTCCGTTATCACTACCAGGAAAATATTCCCGATAGTATGGTTCGGGAATAAACGATCCACTCGGACTGTAATAATTTGAATTCCTATATGAACATATACGGATATAACATCACAATAACCAATTTTTCGTGCTATTCAAAATTACTTACGTTAAACGCGACGCATACATTCCGTACTGATCTGAAACGTATGGCCCCGGACTTGGAGTATTTGCATTCACGTTTGAACCGTTGGACGATGAATTTTGATGCTGTGATGGACCCTAAATAATGAAAATAAATTTTTAAATATACAATTCTTTGTTGAATCTGGGCCAAAAAAAAGTGAAATTAAGAGACTACCATAAATTACAGAACGAAATCGAGTTTTTTTGGCTGTCGCGTTTTTTTTTATTGTATCGTGTTGTGTCTCTTGATCGGATTTACAAAAAAAAAAAAAACAAATACAAAATCTTCTGAAGATGAGATAAGTTTTGTTATTATTATTACTTTTTTCAAAAAACTGGAATTCGTGTGTGTTTATATTGTTGTGAGTTTACATATACATATATACATACATATTATGTAATCGGGTTAGTAATTTATAATAAAGTTCGTTGCGATGCGTTTTAATAGCAATGCAAATTATAATGATAAATGATAAGCGACAGAAATATATGCGGGTGGCCAAATAATTTTTTTTTAATGTAATTAATTTGTTTTTACTAACCTGCAGATAAATCTGCGTCCCACCACCGGCAACATACATTGCTTCTGATGTTGGACTTCCAGGGCTAGGTGGTTGTTCTTTTATTTGTATGTCAGGTGTTGGTGATTGTACAACAAGAACCTTTAGTAAAATACACGCACATGAAACAAAAAATTGACGGTCACTTTAAGAATTATGAAATAACAAATTTATTATTTTTGTTAGGAAAAGATTAATTTTTTTAAATTTGCATATTTTGTTAACAACTAATTTAAATTTTATCAAAATTAATTTTTCCATTCAATAATAATATATATATATGTAATATGACAAGAAAATAAAATTAATTTTATTGTTGTATTTGTTGTTGTTTCGTCGAGCGATAGAAACAAATACAACTTAAATAAATTATTATTTATAAAATTAAGAAGCAATATAAATTTATACTGGACAGATACAGTGGATTAATTGAATGTGATTTGTGATTTATGCTGAGAGAGATGCCATCATCAGATTACATACATGGCTAGGATATAAATAATTTTTTATAGGTTTTTGGCTTAAATGTTGAGATAATTTCGTATTTCTAGTTAAACGTTTAATGGCAAGAATATTTTGATTATTTCAAAGAAGTCAGATTTTTTTCAGTTAAGCATTTCTGATTTTATTCAAAATTAGGTTTACATTTTCTTACTAACATTTTGCTAAACAATGTAATGTAATAAAATAAAGAACTCTTTGGCATAGAACAAAAAACTAAACATTACGAATTTTTAAATAAATTTAATTGCTTTTGATTAAATTTAAAGTATACAACTTAAATTCATGATCATGTTTATTAGTTTGACTACTGAGGCTGTGTACGTCGGGTAAAAGTTAATTTTAAGTACATTTTTATTATTTTTCAAGAAACATTTGTTTCGAGTGCATAATCCACTTTTAGATAAGGCCTCTTTCAAACGCTTTAATCGGAAATGTATAAGAATTATTTATCTAATTTAAACACAATGCAAATAATATATTAAGTCGAGTTTTTGATGTTAAGAGGCTTAGGAAAAATAAATCATTATGGAACACAGTCTAAGTCTAGAAGTGCTGCTTACCATAAGGCCCGATTTGGATTCTCGCTGCTGATTAAAATATAGTGGAACCAATCACACCGTTAAAGCAATGCACAGATCAAGTTATAAAGTTAAATTTCACTCAATTATTAGTCATTTTTAAGATTCATCACAATTAAAAATCTAACTATTCTGTCCAAATTTTAATTTATTCAACTTGCGAGCGGCAATGAGATTAAGTTAGTTACGCATTAAAGGTTAGCATAACTGTTTTTCTTTTGTTTTAATCCAATAGCCTTTTATTTCTAGTCACCAGCTCAAAATAAACCAATTCAAGTATGTAACATTATACTGGTAACAGCTTTAGGATATTTATTGCTGTATGTTACTAAGTAACAAAACGTTTTTAATGCTTTCGATAACACAAATTGGTTGAAAAAGTAAATTTAATATTTTTTCTTATGTCACAAAACATTTTTTATTCAACATTTGAATATGCCCCCCGAGAATTTATAAAATGTAACTAAATAATTTCATTACATTTTCCTGAAGCAGTTTTCTCTAAGGTAAGAGCCCTCGGCCTTATGTGTTATTAAGCAACGACATTTTGATGAAGAATGTGATAAAATTATTTCGTAATTATTATCAGTGCTCTAGGGACTTACTGTTGATAATTTTTTATAATTAGCAAAATCCATAATACGATTAAATCGTATTTTTACATTTTAATTACACTTATACTGCGCACATTGTTATTGCTTAAATATTCACCATGTACTCTGCACTTGGGTATGTTGTGCTTAAGCTGCACAAAATTAAATTTAATTTGACTCTACAGAAATCAATAATTATACCTTAAGATCACCTTAAATTAAATTGCATTTCGAAATAAATTAATTCCAGTAATGCTACAGTAAAATGAACGAACTTGTAATCCAATATTTTTTGATGGTAAGCGCAATATTCTTAAGTCACTTAAACTGCACACTAATTTTACGTTTAATCCACTGTATAATTTTATATTTTCTATATAGAGACCTTTACATAAATAACGAACGAGCGTTGTTTTATATTTTTTATGAGTATTATTATCAAAAGATCACATAAAATTTCGATCACAAAACCACCAAATATTAATATTCACTTTTGTGTAATAAAAAAAATATCGAATCAAATTCGATGAAAATGCCGATCAATACACACACCGAGCTAATTTTATATGAAATCATCGATCGATTTGTACCAAAATACAATTTTGTTTTTGATTCATTTGACTTAATCACACGTGCAAGGACACACAAAATTTTATCTAACTAAAGCGCCGCGCGAGAGCGAGAGACAATATTGACATTTAAATTGTTTTTTTTTTTTTGTAAAATATATTTTATCTCATTTGCATGATCATTAATAAAATATTATAATTTATTAATATTGATCGATTAAAATACAATCGACTTAATCACAAATTATAAACAACAACAAAAAAAAAAACAAAAAATATAAATCCCGATCACGAACTGATCTTGAACCATGAACGAACAATTTTATACTAAAAACACGAAAATATAAATGAACACCTCTTTTCCCGAAATAAATAATTTAAAACAATTGTCACACACGAATACACGATTATATTATGATATCTTCCAAGAACGTGCGACACGCAATTTTTCTTCCGAAAGAAAAACATTAACCATAAAATAAAAAAAAAATATAAAGAATAAAAAAATACATAAAAATTTCGGAAATCCGAATAGTTCCGAAATTTGGTTAGAAAATTTGAATCATTTTTTATACGACAAACGTCTATTGAAAGATGAGAAGGGGAACATACTTAAAACTATATAAATTTATAAAAATATATAAAATTCTCACCTTTTGATTACGATTATGACATTTCGGTTCTTTTCGTAAATCTTCTGGTTCACGTTTGACATTAATATTTTGTATCGCTGCGGATAGCGTTGATGACGACGGTGACGATGATGATGACGATGTAATTGTTGTTGCGGCTGGGTGTGAACCTAACAACAAACCTTGTATTTCATTATTTGATAGGCCAGTTACATCGAGAGGTGTGGCTTGTCCGTTTAATTTTGTGGTAGGGGTACTGAAATCGAAATAATATAAAGAAAACAGAATGTAAGAAATATAAAAACGTATAAGAAAAAAAAATATAAAAATTGTCGTGCGACATATCGTCGTTGCTTATCAACATTTTTTCTTCGTGCTTGAATATTTTTTTTTTATTTTTATTTATCTCTTTCTTTACACGTATGACGTCATTAAAGGTTTACCCTTTAGTATTTTTTTTATTCTATTTCTTGAATGAAATTGACCGGCAAAAACAACATAAAAAACAACAAATTTATTTAAAATAAAATAAAAAAAAAACTCGTGCGGTTCGATCTTATTTTGTATTTTTTTACTTCTTATGTATGTTTGATTTCAGGTTGGCGGCTGACTTGCTACCGGTTTTTTTCATATTTATTTATTTTTAAGATACACACATTTTGTGTGTGTATGCGCGCTAAGATTGCAAAAAGACGACAATCGAAAGACGAGGAAAGAGATGCAACAAAAATTAGTCTATCGATTTCCTTTTTGACAATTAAAAAACAAAATACGATCGAGTAGAAAGAAGTGGCATGCGCCACCTGTTTAAATGTTTTTGTTTAACTTAATACGGTTCAATGGAATTCGTATTTTTGTTTATATTCGTTCGGAATAAATCAAAGGGGATCGACTGCGGATCGATCAAAAATTAAGGGTTGTTATTGTTATCATTATATTGCATCGATTGTTATGGAATTTTTATTTTAAAATAATGATCGTTCAGTGAAATCGTTATAGTTTTCACATTTCTCTCTCCAAAAATTGCATCTCTAATTGTTTATGTGTACAATAAATATATGATTCTAAGACGGCTGTGATAAAGTGAAATTATTAAAGAAAATTAATAAACGAGTTTTATAAATAAATAGAAATTAAATTTATTTGTGTTTTATTTTATTTTTTTTTTTTTTTGTATATGTATATAAGTTTTAATCCGAAATTGGATTTGAAAGTGATCCCTTACGGGGTTCAATTGTTTTGTTATTTTAAGTTAAGTTATTTTTTTTTGTTTTGTAAATGTTATTTTGTCGGCTTTCTCATATAAAATAAATGAAAAGTGTATTAAAATAACAGGGAGTGAGGCTCGAGGTAAATAGACGTCAGTTTGGATTAAAAACGATTTTGTTTCTCAAAAAGGTGAGAAATATTTTTTTTTTTTCGGTAAGGTAGTCAAAATTTATGGTGGCATATTTCTGACAGTTAGTTCTTTATATATACCATACATATATAAACGACGTGAGACGATCTTGCGTAGGTATGCTGGTATATACAAGAAAAAAGTGATCGTGCGATCACTTTAAACTTTATAGAAAACACAATTTTTTTTTATATTCAGATTTTTCATAAGATATTTATCGCGTTAAGACGACAAAAAATACCCAAAATATTGTCTCCAAAAATCCATTATTATCCTCAACTTTAATCTTTATATAAAAAAAATATATAATAATAATAATAACAACATCTAATTCTTTCTCCTCTTATTCTTATTCTACCATCATTTTTGATTATTAAAATAAATTTTAGATAAATTTCGTTTCATCGGATTTGGTTTTGGTTTCACTTAATTCTTGGATGAACGATTCGTAACGATTGTCATAATTTAAAAATTTATTGCCAAACGAAAAAAAAAAAAAATTAATGGGCCTTTTAGAAGACTCTTAAAGGTACCTCTCTACCTTACATAATATCGGTGTTTGAATGCCAATCCTAACAATATGGCGTCTTAAATATTTTAATTTATTCATTTTATATTAAACTAACTTCGAATGCATTAAAAAAATATTCTGTGTCATCCCTCTCCTATAATGCGATGATATATGATTGTTTATTATTGTTATTATTAGTTTTAAAATTTTATTTAAAAAACGAATTAAGCGTCATAGATATATAGAATTGGTCTTGTAGTCAGGTAGATTTAAAGATATATAAATCTGAGTTTTTTAATTGGAATATCACATTAATTAGAAGTGATCGAATTTTTTTGTTAATATTGTAGTCCCTAAAAAATTTCTCGCGCCTATGCTTATTATGGAGAATAAGAAATGAACAATCAAATTTGCATTTTAATGAAATGTGAGATCGTTATAAAAGGGTTCTATATAGTATAATGATCGTTTTATTGTGTTGTTTGTATAAAAATGCGAGAGGGAGAAAAAGGATGCTGCATGATTATTTATAACGAGGTACCTAAACATCATATTATATAAATTTGCTCACCTCCATTGTAATCCATTGTCTTTTTCTTGCGTTTTATAGTACTCATATACAAATGATGTGCTACCGTTGGGATTGTGTATTTGATGTACTTGGTGTGGTGTACCGATTCCACCTAAATTTACCGAATTACCGTTATTATTGTTATTATTATTTCCATTGCCGGGGTCATCCTCATTCGAATTTTGGTTATTTCCACCAATGTTTAACATCGCGGATGTCGCAGCTGTTAATGGGTGATCAAAATATCTATATAGAAAAATCGAACAAAATAGAAATTTTCGTAAACCGCTACCCGCAGTAAATTATTTTTTAATATCTCACCTTTGTGGTGCTGGTAAATATAAAGACTGCCCACTACCAGCCGAGGTCACGTGAACGTGTTCTACAATATTATCCGGATTTGACGGATCTGATGCACTAACTGACATTGGAGAATCTGGATTGGAACTCACTGTTCGCCGCCTGTAATGAAATTGTAGTTAAAAAAAATAAAACCATTAATTATCACTTCACGATTTATTTGTCAATCAATGTAATAAGGACAAAATTGACGTGTGTCAGATTTACTTTTCGAAAGACCCAATGCTCTTTTTGAAGTTGGCAAAATATAATTTTAAATAAGATTATAAAAAAATCTTAGTCTCATAAAATTTTTTATTGGCAACCATTTTTATTTTATTTTTTATAATTTTTTACGATCATTCGTTATTTGACATTTATGATCGCATATATGTATGTATACTTTAGTGTATATAGTTTTGTCTTAAGTGTTTGTATACCTTTGGTATAATTCTGATTTATACATTTACGATCATGATCAATTAATGATCGATTGATTGTAAATAGTTATTGTTATTTGTTACATACATACATAAAGATTATAATATACAACATAATGTATTCGTCTTGCAACCTTATCGCCAATTTACCGTAAAAAGTCAGTCACTTGATATTAGGAAAAACCTATTTCGATGAAATTCGATATTATTTGCTCGACTAAATTTTCATTGTGACTTAATTCTCAAAATTAGAACAAGCAGCTTCATCGCGATGATCTTTGATGAGAACTTATATACACAATATACGTACACAAGAGGAGATATCAGAAATAAAAGATCGTATTACCGAGATGAAAGTGTGATAAAACATTCCGTTTTCAACCCTTTTACTGTGTGTACACAACAATTAAGAAAAGCCGTTGAAAATATATAAAAAATTAATACAGAACCACAAGAAAAATAAACATTAAACCTAAAATTATCGCAGAATGATCACAACATGATGTAACACCACAAAAATGTCACACCCAAAAATTAACCTTCAAAGCATTATTTGATTTTTGACCATTATTATAGTCGCGGGGTACCACTTTGCAAGTATGCGCGCGGGATTATTAATGACTACAATTCTAATCGATCATAAATCATATTATATTCAATCTTTCAATACTGAAATTTAATAAAATGTCAATTCGCGATCAATCTAATCTTCATATAACGCATGATAGGGAAATTACATATTTCAAGGTGTTTTGTTTTAGAGGCAACAAAATATTAATCCTAATATGTATCCCTAGAGGGCAATTCTTTATAAGAATTGTTGTGCTAATTATAAAAATTCACATACATAGGTATGAGGCCACCTATATATAGGAAGTAAACAAAGAATTAACCCTATATTTATATTATTTAATACAATAATAACAAAATTGAATTAAGGGAGTTCATTGCACTGGAATATTTAAGAAAATTAGAAAATTATTTGTATATTTCATTATAATCGATCATTCTGCTTTGAAAGATAAATTGAATGTCGGGAAGTTTAACAGGTAGAAATATATGGATTTTTTGAGGTATGGTCGGAAACCAAATGAAATGCTTATCCTTATGTACAATCACCTAGGCATACACACACAATCCACAACTTAATACAAATCAATATTACCATGAACTCCGGCGATCACACGCGATCCTCACATCACTTAAGGCAAATATAATTATTTGTTTATCAAAAGCGCAGCAAAAAAAAAGTACATTCATTCATTCATTTCAATTTTCATTCATCTTTTAAACAACTTAAGACGGTCATTTCATCTTCTATACATACATTAAAATAAAAAGATCAATCAACGAAGAATCAGCAATAATATTCAAAACTATATAATTACAGTAATTTCTGTGTATAAAGATTTTGCATCCCAATTTAACAGAAGTTCCCATTTCATTATCATTGTAGTAATATGCACGATCACAATGAACATATAACTACTATAAATGTACTAATAAAGTTTACATATAAAAAGGATTCAATAGGGAATTATAAAATACTATTAAAAAAAATCGTCTCGCCGCGGGTCCATTATACAATTTTTTTTTAAACAGAAACCCTTCCAATACGTACTATTATATTATTTTGTGTCCGTCGTTGTAAAGAAACGTACAAAAGACCTTATTTCCTTCGTTTTAATTCTAAGGTAATATCCTTTATCTCCTTTTAACATAACATTTGTTGAATATTTTCGTGTATAAGTGTATAAAGAAGGGATTGAAGGTCGAGAATTGTATAATATTATGCAAAAGGCTATTAATGGATAGTGGTAGAGATTGCTTAATAATTGTGAGAAAAAAAAATATATAAAAGGGATGTACTTTTAGTATTGCCTGATTGATAATTTTGAGTTTCAGTAACATGCGTAACCAAATTGGGCATTTTACGTTTTTCGAAAAAACAGGTGTTCTAGATATAATTTCACATATTTTGAAAATACTAATCTGGCAACACTAATCTTCATATGTTATTTACAAACACATGGTATTCAAATTAGCTATTTCCAAATTAATGAACTTGAAAGTACCTATCCCGGAAGGGTTATTTCTTAATGGCATTTCTAATTTTGTAACGAAATGTTTATGAAACAATAATTAAATTAAATTTAATTATTGTTTAATGTTTTAAATGTTTATTTTAAAAATTTTCACTTAACGTCTAACCAAAAACTAATATATACACACAAAACATAAAAACCCACAAAAGAATTTTTTAAATGTTTTGTTGATAAAAACGAAAAAAAAATAATACAAAATTGACAAGAAAATGGACTTAAGAGATAATTAAATAGACATTTAATATGTATGAAGCGGACGTAATTAGGGATGATGTATATACCTGGCATATCGATTTTCTTCACTCAGCCAATCCGAGTAGGCCAATGAAAAAGCACTTCCGGTATCCAGGTTATCGTTTTCCCGCACAAAAATCACCTAAATACACAAAACTAACAAAAATCACAAAATAAATTATATTCACTCAACAGAAATTTAGTATATCACGCACTACACATATTTTTGTACACTTATCACATATCACAATATACAAATTTTCCACTAATCATTTTTATCTTTTTATATCGATTTCTTATCACTAAAGATCACTTTTGTAAAAATAGCACTCAAAAGAGTATACGCACAAATAATTTTTAAAAAATAACACCGAATTTTATACTCGCGAAATATCAAAATATTTTTTTATCACGTTACTCGCTCTAAGAGGATAATTATAGAAATTTTCTTAAAACAAAATTTGATACAAATTTTTCTTATATATATTTAATTAAAATTTTCTTGTCTTCACCCTCTGAGTTGTCGATGTTAACTGAAAACAACTTTTTAATATTTTTATTTTTGTTTCGTGTGTTGTTGTTTTTATTTTTCTTATAATTTCAAAGTAGTAAAAAAAAAATTGTATGTATATATTGACCAACTAAAGAGGTCTCTCAATATTATGAAGAAAAAATTAAGTGTCTCATAGTGGTAGTATACGGATAATAATAAAGAGGTAAGAAAATGTGTGTATAATAAACAAAAATTGACGATCGCAGCCCAACAACATAATACAACAATTTTCTACCTGTATGTCCGTGATTTTGTGTTTTGGTTATTTTACGTTTTGTTTTGTAAAGATCACAGAATAAACAAAATAAAAAAAAAATCTACCTCCTTTTCCGTGTTATTGTGATCCCTTTGCATCGGCATTTAAAGAGTCTGTCCCTTTACTCTATATATGCGTAATGCATGTGGACTTGAGAGAAAATTTTTTATTTTAAACGTCGTGCGTGAACTTTTTAGCTCGTTATATAATCACGAACAGTTTTAGGAACCAACGATAATGGAAAAAAAATTGATGATCACGAGTGATCTTGACAAACGAACGAACGCACATCGATCTTATAAATATTGCGTGCAGTTTTACAATTTAATAATAAATAAGACAAAAGAAAATCAGAAGGAAAACATAGCAAAAAATAATTCATATACATATAAAAAATGACAAGATCAAGTCACGACAATGTAGATCGATCATTTATATTTATTTATTTAAATTTACTTTTGGTTTGATTGAATTAATTTGCTTTGATTTAATTGCATCTGTCTCGTCATCATTCTTCAACAGAAATCCTATACAATTTTTTGTTGTTGCATATTATGTTATGTGCATGAGAAAAGGGTTATATTTTATGTGTTGACCATAACGTAGACTGACCTCTATGTAAAAAAATTTGGAATACATATCTCGGAAAGGATTTAAAGGGTTTGTAAACGTTGCGGATGATCTTTCGCATGAGAAAACATATTTACGCAAAGAAAATTTCGTTCTTGGGATTTTTTACCAATAAAAACGTTATCGTTATACGAATAAATGATGAACGCACGTAATTCTTAGAAAAATCTTATTTTGGTTTTTTTATTTGTGACATTGTGTTCAGACGATATTTTATGAAAATAAATTAAAATGATTGAGATTCATGTGAAACAGGGATTTCATTGAAAAATATAAATCGTACGCGAGTTCAAAATGACCAAAGACATACATGTGAAGGTCTTTGATATGTAAAAGAAATACTTTTTCAATACACATTTCAATATTAAATTACTCATATTGACGTTGTACTGGTTGTAAAGCACCTTTCACAACTAATGGAAGATCAAATTACGCCAAAATGTCTAGGCCACATATTCGACCAAAAAATTCCAAACTTTTTTTTTTCTTGAGCGGTCTAAATATTATACCATGCCACCAAACAACTTGTCACACTTATCAATCTCGCACTCTATAATCCAACGTGTGTTGTTTTGATTTTATCGCATGCTAAATAAACGCGCCCGGTTAATTGTCAAAAAATCACAACCAAGCCAAATGAATTTCAATCAAAAATGTGGTGGGCGAAAATCACATTTTGTTGTTGTAATTCGCGCTTAACGATTGTGTGTTGACAAATATTAATGAATTTTACATTCCTAAAATTTATATAATAAACTATAAATCCATTTATAGAAATCACAAAAAAGTAAGTATTTTTCTGCTGTGTAAACTTTACCTTTCCTCTCTCTCTTAACGTTTTGAATTGAATTATTTTTCGTAGATTTACCAAAAAAAGACCGAAATCTTAATAATTTTTGTTAATTGGAATATAAATCAATCTCTTAAATGAGGAGAGACGGCACACACAAAAAAAAGAAACATATAAAGTATAAATTAATTAAAACTGGAGTGCTACCAGGCTTGCGAATCGTTATATTTTAAATGATTGCGATTTCATTAGGAGATTTTTACCCACCCTATAAATTTCTTTCAATCAAATTCACTTGCGGAAGTCAACCTGTAGAAAATATAATATCTACCAAATAACATCTAACCCACCAAACAACTTGCCACCGGTCGCCACCCTTTACCAATTTTATTTATTATTTTCATTTTTTTTCATTCAAAACTACTCTCAGTTTAACTTGAATCTTGTGCTGTGCCGTTTATATCAATTGTTGTATTGTATGCTATGCCACTAACACTGCAGCATAGCAGAAACAAAAAATAAAATATAAATGCATGATGTTTATGATCTAGTTATGTTGATCGTGTCGATTGATTCTAAAATGATCATAAAAATTATAAAAAAAAAGTTGCTTGACCCGTTTTGTGTTGACTTTGACCTACGTCAATTTCTCAAACAACTACTTCATCTGTGTGCGGCGCACTATGTGTAGTTGCCGTTGTTGTTGTTGTCAACTTTTTTTTATTTGTTCGGTATTGTAGTTATTTGTTTTGGATCGCGTTTTTTTTTCTTGTATTTTTTGGTTAGGTGGAAACTACAAATAAGAAAAATAATAAGGTTCCTTTCTTCCGGTTTTTGAGATAATAAAATGCGGCAGGTTTAATATTATACAATATATGCTAAACTTTTATTTAAAAATTCAACCGTAGGTAATTCAGAACAAACTGCTTTTGATATTATCAGGTATTCAGTTATATGGTTAGTTAAATAATCATCATGTAAAGGCCGTTCGAAACTATGGTATTTCGTGTAATTGTGCGTGTAAAGTTTGAGGAACCAATTAACTGAACTCGACCAAAATAAAACTATTCTAATTCAGTTTGTTGAGGTCAATAGAACAAAATATCATGTTAGCAAATTTTAATAATAATCGGCCAATGGAATTATGACAGCTACTTAGTAAAATTATAAAACTTTAAAGTTGCGTATAACTGATGTGAATCGCGATAATTATTGTTCTGTAGAACCTAAGTTATTGGGTATTAGCGCCAATCCCTTAAAATCAAATAATCCCCTCGATTAGTTTTCTCCTAGGAACCACAATATATTCTTAAACCTGGCACATTTTAATGGAGTAATTTCCAACAAAACTGTCTTAGTAGTATGTAAAATATCTATAAGTATAGTAGCAGTAGTATCTCAAATCATTTTAGCATCAAAATTTGGAGGGTTCTAATTTAAAGTAAGGTTTATACTGAAATGACTTGGTTAGTTGGCGAATACCTTGGTATTACCGTGTAATCGACGTTATCCTGGTGAATAAAATTTTTGTACATAAAGAACTACCCATGGGGACATGGTATTGTCAGAATAATGATTATAAGCAAGAACCTTCATTGAGTCCTTCAGGCCGGTAATTTGTGCCAGCTGATTAAACCACTTTTACTCCTCGAATATTTAATCGGGCCCCTCATAATACCGAAACTAAATTCTCAAATGATATATGGTGCCAGCAGGATAGTGTTCCAGTATATAATATGTAAGGTTTGTTGGTAATGTATAAATGTAACATATCCTGCAAGAGAGATAGGACGTGGTGGATTAGTGATGATGATTCAATTTCAAGAGATTTCAAAATCTGCAATAATAAGAAGTAGCAGCTTCCATATACCGATACGTCACATTTCAAATAAATAAATTAAATAAATAAACTGTTCAATATGTTCAATCAGAGATTTAGACTGAAAGATGTATGTTAAAGAAGGTTGGCGCAAATAATTTATTTAAATATTTTGTATGGGTTGCTCTGCTATAAAGCGCAAGATGTGCCTCAATTTAGTGTGCAATTCATTGGTAAGTCTACTTTATCGGTGATTGTGACAGCGTTGCAGTGATGGTATTGTAGCAGATGCTACCCAAGGTGTATTGATGGTCTGTCAAAAACTCGTTTGATATAATGGGTTGAAGCTATCATCCTTTGACATTTGACAAGTAAAAACTACGCGATTACTAAAAATGTTACGATACACGTTTCAACAACGCAATGAAATTGTTAAAATTCACTACAAAAATGGTGAAAGTTTTGCAGTCACAGTTCTAAAGCACTTTTGGGTCGTCGCCCGTAGCCCGTAGTGTTGGCGAAAACCCAGGTTTGTCGATTCCTCGTCGATCTTTGGAATTAGATATTCCACAAACGACGTTACACCGTATTTTGCATAAAGACTTAGGTTTTAAGGCTTTTAAAGTTCAGTTAACACAAGAACCCAAGCCAGTCGATCACCATAAACGTCGTATCTTTGCTGATTGGGTCCTTCAAATGCATCAAAATGATCCGGATTTTCATCGAAAAAATATCTTCAGTAATGAGGCCCATTTTCACCTTGGATGCTACGTTAGTTAATAAGCAGAATTGTCGCATTTGTTGCTCAGAAAATCCAAGAATGATTGTTGAAAAGTCTCTCCATCCTCAACGTGTCACTGTTTGGTGCGTCTTTGGGCTGGCGGTGTGATTGAACCTTACTTATTCGAAAATGAGATTGGTGCAACTGTTACGTTGAATGGATTGCTTTATCTAGCAATGACTAATGATTTATTATGGCCGGAATTGGAAGATATTGATGAGGGCGACGTTTATTTTACAGCAAGATGGCGCTACTTGCCACACAAGCAACGAAACAATCGCAATTGTGCAAGAAAAGTTTCCTGACCGAGTTATTTCTCGAAGAGGTGATCACAATTGGCCGCCGAGATCTTGTGATTTAACACCTTTAGACTTTTTTCTTTAGGGCTACGAGAAAGATAAGGTCTATGCCAATTCTCCACAGCCGAATCAAGACGTTAAAGATGGGATTCGTGAAGTTATCGAGGACATACAGCCGCAAATGTGCGAATCGGTCATGGAAAATTTCATGAAAAGGATATGGTGCTGCAAGCGTAGCCGTGGCGGCCATTTGCATGATATCGTTTTCAAATGTTAATGGCGGGCCTTCCTCTTTACAATGAAATAAACATTCATTGATTTCTCTTAAAAATACTCGTTTTTTAAATATCAAAATGAAACCGCTTATTGGAAAACCCTCTATAAAGCTGAATCCACTTCATGGTGGGTGATGCGGAAGTAACGGTGTGTTGTTTTAGAGGTTGTTTATTCTAGTGTAACAAACCTAGTTCTTATAGATTAATCCTTTATTAGCGGTTGATGACACATCTCATTCTAGATATTGAAGAACAATAACCATGATGCTGCAGTATCAATATACGTAGCATGTGGTTGTATGTGAATGATTCATCATAACATATTGGCACTTGGTACTGGTATCAAATTCCTCCTGGTCGAATAATTAAATTTTGAATTCAATAATTACCTTGTTAGAGTTTTAAGTTTGTTTTAAGGTTGAAGAGCTTGTGCGGTTGAGAAGACATGTATTAATGCTTCTTGTAAATCCTTGAAAGATATTATTGCTATACAATAATTCGCAGTGTCGCATCCTTGATTTCCTCATGAAACATGGTGTATCTAGTTCATCTTGCACCACAATAAATGGTTTGTCATTAGTTGTCCGTCACGTTTAATGATATTGATGGTTGCCCGTGATAGATAATGGTTGTTTCACCAGATCTGCCATCAAGATTTTAATCCCTATATTACATTTGCAGGATTAGCACCCCAAAAAGTTCGTTTGCATAAAAAGCAAATGAGGATCCTCTACTCGTGTTTCCACTTCGTTTAAAAGGTGGTCTGTTTGTTCAGCAGATCGTGTGATATACCATGTTTCTTGGTTTTTCATGAATCTAAGGGTTGCAGCTCAATTGTAGTTTCTTATTAAGTACAGACGTTACTCTCCCAATATCATCAAATAATGAATTCCAGATTAGATCGTTAAATGGATTATTTATATTAATGGCGGTTATTCTCGGAACCATTACGGATAGGATTGTGGTAGTATTTGCCCAAGGATTAATTTGGCATGGATTCGTATTTCGTGGCAGATTTTTAGGATGCAGTTTATTTGCATACTCTGTTATATTTGGTTCTATTGTTCTTCTCATCCAGTCACGAGTTGTTCTTTCTGACTCCTTAGTTCTTGTGGGTTCTGCTGACAATCTGGACTCTATTAATTTTTTAATCGGAACAAGTTTAACAGTTTCTTTATTGACCCTTGTTGGCTTTTTGAGTTTGATTTGATTTGTTCTGATGTTGATGTTTGTGGGACTTCCATGTCTTTTTGTGTGTTTTGTATTTTTTATTAGAGCCATGTTTATTTTTCAGCTATGAGTAAGGTTCTTGTAATGCTCCTTTGTACGTCAATAACGGAGTCGTATGTCTTTTCAAGTGTGCCTTAAAATCCACAAACTCGAACCGCACTGTTGTTAGTGTATTTTATCCAACGCGGGAATCTAATTTGTTCGCTACTTTAGATAATGCGTTCTTGAATTTGCTCCATTTACTTTCAATTTGATTTGTGTTCTAGTTTTTCCCGCTAGCCATAATTCTTGCATTAATAATTTTAAACAGATAATAGTTCTAGAGATTGAACCTAAAGTTTTTTTAATGGTAGGTGACTTGGCGCATTGTCCAAAAGTAAGAGTATCTAGAACGGAACTTTTTTGTAATCACAATATGCTTTTACTTCTGGTATGATATGTTTTCTGAACCATTCGGCAAAAGTTATTTTTGTCATCCACGCTTTACTATGTGAGAAATAGTGCAACGGAAGCCTATGCTTGAATACTCCTTTCATAGCTCGACGATTTTTCGAATTATGAATTAATAAGGGTTTCAACTTATATCCGGCCATATTACCACCCAATAAAAGAGTCACGTGCTCCTTAGGTACCTTGAAACTTGTGTTGTGGCATAGGTCGTGGAATTTAAACTTAAAACGAACATACAAATGTTAAACTATGATAGAACGTATGAAAAATTAACATTAACTTCTCCGAATATGATTGAATGGAAATAAATTTACTGATTTTTTATATAATGTATGTACAGTAGTTTTAAAAAATAGTTCAGTAATTTTGGCAAAAAAAATTGCAAGGAAAGGAAATCGAAAAAACGTGTTTTTTCGCCGTCGTAACTTCAAACTGTCGTAAGTCGAACCGTCGTAAGTCGAGGACAATTAGTATTTGGCTTATACAAAATTTACACTACTTGAGACCTTCGTTCATGGTAAAGTTAAACAGATCGGAATTTTATAAATTTCGGCACGGTTTAAGTTAAAATGTTCGTTTTGACCATGCTATATAAGATAGCAGAAAATTTCCAGCAGAAAATGTGTTTTTGCTATTCACCGCTAGATGCAGCACTATAACAAAAATGAATTTTTTTCTGACGATATTTCTTGAAACCAGCAGAATTTGAAACTTTTAAGCAAATTAATAATTCTCAGCCGAAAGTTTTATGTTATGAAAAATCAAAGAATTTATGAAAAAGAAGAGAAAATATATGTTCAAACGTTTTGAAACGGAAAATGTTAATTTTCTTTAAAAAACGATTTGCGTATGTTTAATACAGGGCAACAAAAAAAGATCGCGTACGTCGATAGCTCTCCATAAATGTTTTCAGTTTTCTAACAAAAGTGTTAGAAAAACCCCCCTGTAACTATAATGGGTGTACGTTTAGCTGTGATCAATTTTCTTAAAAATTTTAAAACATTTCGGCTGGTTTCAAGAAAATCAGAAAAAATCATTTTTGTGACACTGATGCCTCTAGCGGTGAATAGCAAAACACATTTTCTGGTGGAAACTTTCTGCTAAAAGGCACACAGCATTAGCTTAAAAAGTTCTATCGACAGGACTCGATAGAAGTCAAAATGCTGCACGAAATCAAATAAAATGTTAGGCAAACTATTTTTTTAGAGGCATCATGTGTAAATTTGTATTAATCAGCACGAATAAGGAGGGTTTTATTAAAAATATTTTATTTTAAACCAAATTGAATAATCAGCGATCATTGAACACGTACAAATTACAGAAATTAATGAAGCGATTGAACACTGAGATTTATTGTAAAACAATAATAAATAAATTGATAAAAGTAAAAAATTGTATGTCTGACAGTATCTTAGTGCAAATCCAATTGATATTCATGGAGATATTAAAAAATAACACAAAACACTTGTATATGTTCCGTCAGTACAGTACAATGGACCCGTGAAATTCCTTAATTAACATCAGTTTCATTTACTTCCTAGTACGTACGATATCCAATGAATATAATATACGCACTTATTCAAAACTTACACTTAATCAATTACTAAGCACAAATATTTTATCCAAAGTCAATGTTAAGATTCTGTAAGTTTATAGTAAAGTTCCGCGCGACATTGAATATTGTTTCATCTTAGGCGCACATCTAACAAACAAAAAAATAAAAAACAATTAAAAATTTTCCTTAACAACCATCATGATCGCCACAATATATAAGTCGTCGCTTTAAAAATAAAGTTAAAGTTTTTAATAAAAACCATCTAAATAGTCCTCATTATATATTCCTAATAAAAAAAAAAAATAAAACTTTAAGAAGACAACACAAAAAATTGACCTTCGCATTTTGAAAACTATCGCGTTCGTACAAGTGTATATATTTCATCCACATGCTCGGATCTCTCACAGCTTCACATCTTAAGAAATTATATAAATTTCATTTTTTCTTATTTATTTCTTAGTGACCATTTTCGAAAATAGTTTTTTTTACTGATTAAAAATTTAAATTAGTTAATTTAGTTTTGATGTTATTTTTTTCGTGTATGAGATAAAACAAAAAGAATAAGATGAAGATGACGATGATGATGGTTAAATTGTTTTGAGTGTTGATTGGAAAAAACAATAGTTTTTTTTTTTGGTGTTTGCGTTTAGGTTATAACACATTTTTATTGTTATTATTTAATTTTCTAATTTTGATTCTCGATTTAGATTTGGGTTTAATGGATGTATTCAGCTAATTACGAAATGTCTGCAGGCAGGAAATCGAATCGAGATTATTAGTTAAACTGATCTCAATCATATTTTAATACTAAATTGCGCAAGAGCAATTAAATATGTTTGTCACATTTTAGATAATGTATGCCATAATTTACAATTTGATGGGAACTCAACCCACACAGACACTTGATAAAGCGCGCAATGCAATTATCATCGTACCAAATTAGACAGTATTATATACAAAAGTTTGACGAAATTTACATATTTTAGCAGTCAATATTTCGAAGCATCTTTGTTCAAATTTAATTGAACTTGAAACTCGTTATGTGTGAGAATAAATGCGTATGTATAGGTGTCCGCGATCTCTGTATCTTATGACATTGACGAGTATATAATGTATGATTTTCAATGTTCATCTTAGTATATATAATATTTAATTTTTGTTATCAATTCAGTAGTTTATATACAATGGAGTTTGTGCTGAATCATTACGTATGCATGTTATAAAGCCCGCAACCATTTTCTAATATACACAATAAAATTATAATTGATCGTTAGAATGACATAAGAATTAAAATTCATAAATCAAATTCTCAGCAAGCATATTTCCACCCTGTTGCGTATAATTTACAAATTGCATTATAACAAGAGATCATCATTTACTTTAATTAATCAAGTAAGAAATAAAAAACGTTACCCAAGAATATTAATGTTGTTCTATACTCTCTCATCTTTAAAAATAATTAAAAAAATATTTTATCTATTTGATAAGCAAAAAAAAAAAATGTGTGTATATATACATTACATATTCGTTTATAAAAATATGAGTCTGTATTATTTATATTCATTATAAATAAATAATAATTTACAATTTACAAGAAGAAGTTCCTTTTCTTACTTAAACGACTCATGAATATGATCACCATAATACAATGTGCCATTGTGTGTTTGATGTCCATTTTAACCAACAATAACAACAACAACAAATATGTAAATGATATTATGTATATATTATAAATATTATTAACTATCAAACTACAACTAAATCTTTATTATTAAAAAAAAAAAAAAATGTGCCTTCTGGCAAATTTAGCATTAACTAATTACTACTTTAAAATCGACCATGTAATCGTTCGTTTCATTTTTGTTGTACTTTAGTTCTGTGAATACTTTTAAAACTCATACCTTAAGTACATCAGACAAATACGACGATATAAAAGACTCTGACTCTGATATTATTTAAATGCACAAATAACAACAACAAATACATTAAGTATTTTGGACGAGGCTGGCGTTTTTTTTTTATGGTGGATGGAGGTTTGTTTTATATGACCACCGCACCAGTGGCGTATTCAGGAAAACATTTATTCAAAATTAAGATTTTTCCATTCAAAATTATAAAATTTTGCCTATGTAGTTTTTGAGCAAGGAATTAAGTCTAAATTTTTATAACAATGGAAAATTTTAATTTTAAAATTTTATCATATTAAAATAATATGGGGCAATCCTAACAACTAAAGTATTCAAAATAATTGGGTGGTGAAGGGGAGAGGGAGATTCTTTTCGATTTGTATTGTGGTCAACATCCAAATTTGTGCTTTATACGTTTATGCAAATTTTGAGATTTTTGGAAAATATTTTAGTATGGAAAATTATCTGTTAAAGCAAATGAGCAAAAATGTTGAAGTGTACTACCTTTGAGTCCTTTAAAACAATTTGGCATCTCAATCACTAGATGAGGTTTTGGGCAAGCCTGATGAGGATAGCAAAGTGTAATTCACCAGGTGGCCCTATTCTGGTAATTCCCTGGGAATAGGGAACTGGGGAAAAATTTTACATAGCTTTTATATGTAAATCAGTTTTTCTGACCTACTGAGAAAAAAAAGTTCGAAATATTTGTTGGGAATTATTTTTCCATTTCAAAATTATGAAGGAAAGTCATTCCCAATTTTAGTTTGTTTTCAAAAAAATTAACACTAACTTGTCACCTTAGAATTTATATGTAAAATCTTTCCCCAGTTCCCTATTCCCAGGGAATTACCAGGAATAGGGGCACGAAGACCCACAATTTTTTAAACTGCTTTAATAAAATTTGGTGAAATCTTAAATTTGTCCAGTTATGGATATCGGATATACCTTGTTTATTTATTTATATTTATATTGAAATAAATCTACAAATTTGACTTGAAAAATATTAATGTAAGAATACAAAATAAACATAAAGTAACAAGTGAGACTCACTGAGAGGCATAAAACTGCCTTAACCTACGTATAAACTTCTTTTGAATTTTCTCAATACCTTGGATATAATCTTCGTTGCCATACATTTACAGCATATTCCACCTGGGATCGAACGTAACCACAATACAGGATCTTAATTTTTTCCAAACCAAAATTGTCACCCGTCCAACATTTGACAAAACCGAGCATGGAGTTCGCTCTATCGATGCACAGCTCAATGTGCTTAGTAAAGCTCATGTTTTCAACGAAAGTAACACCTAGGTCTTAAGTCTCAAGTACTTCCTGAAGGAGTACACCATTTATCTTCTAGCCTTGTGTAACAGGATTGGTTTTACTTTGAAATGATAGAGATTTGCATTTTCCAGTATTGAGACGCAGAAAATTAAACTCGCACCATAACGCTAGGTTGTCAATATCTTCGTTTATTGGCATCGCTGACTTACTCGATGGCTTTGTAGATTTTGAGGTCATCTGTGAGCATCAGGATATTGGAATGCTTTACCACTTCGTTAATATACCATAAATGATGATTTTGAAAATCCATGGGACAACGTGAGAGCCTTGTGGTACACCAGAAGTCGCTTGTATTCTATTCAATGTTTTACCTCATATTTCGATATATTGGTTTCGATTACTCAAAAAATATTTGAACCAGGCTACGAACTGGCTGGAAAAATCAAACTTGAAAATGTGTTGCAATGCTTTACAATGGCTGATGGAGTCGAAAGCTTTTGCAAAGTCGGTGCATATTACGTCAACTTGTTTGTGTTTCTCAATTTCTTTAATAGATAGCTAGTAAATTCTATGAGATTTGTAGATGATAAATACCGCGGAGCACTGAGTGCTGAGTTGCATATTACTAGTTCAAATAATTTAGGCATAGCAGATATAGATGTAATACCTCTGTAGCAAGAAACATCTGTTCTAGATCTAGTTTTGAATATAGGCGTTATACTCTAGTTATTTTCCACTTTTGTGGAAATATCTTCTGCCTTATAAACAGATTGGGAAAACTCAGCCAACCTGTGGATTACAAGAATTTTGATCATTAAATTTCATCCAGGCTGGGTACCATCAGTTTCGCGTTTCATTTTAAAAAATTTCCAAAAGTGTCTATGGGGTCCCCTTTTATTTTATCCTTTAGATTGTGAATATATAGCTTCTGTATCTCAGTTCAAAATAAGGTTCAAAATTTTGGTTTTATGCAGAAAATTTCTGTTTACTCATTCTCCGAATTCACGTTTACAGGCATAATCTCGTTGGTTTCTTCATGGTCAATCAAATTCTTTTTTCTGGTACTATATCCCATCAAGGGATTTAGCCGCCTCAAATGAGGTTTCATAATCATATTTTCATTTGGGATAATGAGTAATTAATTCATTGATCCTAAACCAGTCGTGAAATTTTTTCCTTGTCACCACCGGGAATCAAACCCGGGACCTCCGGTCGCTGGAGCAAGCATGCTGACCATTTTCCCACCGGGGCGGTCGCAACTGTTTATCCGGTATGGTTGATTTTGATACTCCAGGTAGATTATTAATTCGTGTTTGCTTTAGATGATCTGTAATTTGTCGGTTTTGGATGGCTGGCGGTGATGTTAGTGATGATGATATGGTATGGTTTTTGTTCACTAGACTTGGTGGTTCGGTCTGGATAGAGGCTTCGGACAGGGATCTGGTGGCACGACTTTCTTCTGGTTGAACATAAGAAGGCAAGAACCACTTTTGGTAATGTCTCTTCTAATTGATTCATTCTTTTGAGAACATAATCGATTATATTCTACTTACTTCATTGTAAGCGATCTGATGAGGATGTGATTTAACAAAACTACCCTTAATCCTAGGTAAGCCCCGATGCAATTGAGTTATCAAGTACTAGAGAATAGTTTTTTTAATAGTTCACATTCAGGTAAAAAGGCTATTAAACATTCTGCATTTTCATGAAAATTGGGTTTAATATCTTACATACAATATGCAAAATAAAGGATGCGGGCTGATTCTCGACGCACCAGGTGTTGTGATCCTATTGGAGAGGACGGTAGTAGAATAACGTACAAAGAAAATTAATGCGTCTCCAATACGTAGATTTAATTTAATTTGTTTGTGGTTAATATATAGAAAAATTGGCTAACAGTTAAATCGGATGGCACCAACAATTTTTTCTAATCTAAACCACTACATCATGATCGCTATACCAGTTCAAATTAAAGCTTTTCTCAAGACACATAGATATGGCTTCATTTATATAATCTGAGACCCTCTTGGAAAGGTAGTTTTACAAGCTTTTAAATGCATATAATTTAATAAAATTCTAATTACTGGTTTATGATGCGATATAACAGTTTCTTCAACAAAATGGGTACTTCGGTGGAAGGCGTTTTTTTAACGATTATTACTTGACAACGGGCATCCCCGTGCAAAGTGAAAAAATATTCGTAGACCTTCGCTTGAGTGGCAGTCAATTACGGAACACACTCATGCAAACTGCGATTCAAGTTTTTGCACCAGTTACTTTGTAGGAAATCGCAAATAAGAATTCGATTTTAATTTTTGGCTGGAATATCATAGACACTTTCTGCATTATCGATTGTTTTATCTTAGTTTACTTGCGTACATAATAATCTGGTGTGGGTAACTGCAGCAGGGAAACTTTCGAATTTCAAAATGAAACTTTACATACCGATTAAGCCCAATTTGTGCTAATTAGTTCTCACGAGAAAAAATTAGTGCTAGTCCAGGAGCCGAGAAAACCGGAAAAAAATTCAAATTTCGCCTGAAAGACGAAAGAAATAAAACCCAATTTCTAGAAAAAATCAGAAATAATTTAAGCCAAATTTTAAAACTTCACAAAAGCGGCTACACCGACGAAATTTGTGCTTATCATAGAAATGTGATTTTCATAAATTTTCATTCATAAATACAGGAAAAATAAAATAGCCCCTAAAAGATACTATATTGAACATAAAAAATACAGATGTATACCGTTCAATAATATTTTTTTGAACAACAAATAAAACATAGAAAAAACTTATTTTAAAACCAAATGCTGAGCAACTCAAATAGCTTATTCTTGTCACGCATGTTCATTGCCATACGAAAAGTATAGTGGCTGAATTTGTGCTAATCCAGAATTGGCCCAATTCCGTTGAATAACAACGACCGTTGAATGAACAATTTTCTGACAAAAAGTGTTCGACAAACCAAAGAAATTGGCACTTCTGATTGGATATTCCTATCAGGTATGTTCACTGCCACCCAAAAAATATAGTGGCTGAATTTGTGCTGAGGAACGAGAGGACCTTTTTTCTTGATACACCCGGAGGCACTGCAAAACAATTATTCTTAATTTCATACTCGCCGAAATTAGACAGCAGAGCAAAATCGGACTCGCTGTAGCATCATCTGGAGTTTCATCAACTTTACTCGATGGAGGACGCACAGCACATTCAACTCTGAAATTTCTAATTTGAATTAAGTAGATATTTTTTCTTGCAACATAAGAATTACCCCAGTATGTAAAGCGTGCAAAATTATTATCTGGGATGAATGTACCATGGCACAACAAAGCACTTGAAGCGCTGATCGTACTTTACGTGATTTGCGAAATATATTAACCGATCAATGCTCTCATTCTGTTAGCAGCTGATTTCATCAAACTTTGTAAGTTATTACACGGTCAACACCTGCTGACCAGCAATAAATCAAACTATCTACAAACATGCTTGTAAACTTACGTCATCATGTTACTGCCAAATTATTGGTCAATCAGGTTTTGGATCCCATAACATGTGAGATATCGTTCCCGGATTTTCCAAACATTTCAATTAAATTCAACAATCAAGACTATCTTTGCCACCGTGCAATCTTAGTTCCCGCAATAGAGTTTCTTAATTTTTTGAAACCATATGGAATTCCATATATTATTTTTGAAAGGGTTTCTCCAATAATACTTCTCTGTAATTTAGATCCACCGAAATTGTGTAACGGAACACGGCTTTGTGCGGAATATGATTGAAGCAACGATTATTACTGGTAAAAGTAAAGGAGACAATGTGCTAACTCTGCACATTTCAATGATTTCCGCACCGATTTGCCTTTCAAATTCAAGCAACTAGAATTTTTAATGCACCTTGCTTTCGCAATACCAATCAATTCCAAAGGCAATCCCCGACAACTGCTGGTGTGGATTTGGAAAATGTTTTTCACATGGTCAACTGATTCCCCGAAAATTTTGCGACAAACAATTAAGCCACAAACAATTCATTGAAAAACATATATGAAAACTACAACTTTACAACAACCAAGTGTGCGTGAAAACATTTGTGCAAAAAACAATTCATCGAAACAAAATTTTTCACTGTAATGCACCGGATTATTGTAATGAGGTGCATAATTTATTTTTCTGCTAATTTTTTGCAATCTTTTTTTTTATTTTTATTTATAATAATTGCTTCGTCAACCTTGCAGACACAGATCAAAGAGTTTTTATCGCTTGTTCTGATAGTTAAAAAAATCAACTTTTGTAAATATGTATAAACTTTTTTTAATGTAATTTTAATTCATTGTATACTTTAGAGGATGGGAGCTGCCCCCAAACCCCGCTTTTCCAGAATTTATACAATTAATCAAGTGTCATTAATGAAGATGTCCTACTTTGCTTTCCGTGCCACAATTGTGTTGCGCACCGGGTTACCGGTCAACTATCCATTTCTGGCGTGTGAACGCCAAAAATTTAGATATTTTTTGGTATTTAGATACCAAATAGAAAATCCAAAAAATTTTTTTTATCCAAATGCTTTACAATAAAAATTAAGACTAACAGAAAGTATTAAAAATTATTGTGAAAAATTATTGTAAAAAATTGAAGTTAAAAGAAAGGAAATATTGTAAAAAAATGATAATGAAAACCTATCCCCTTTTTTTTTCAGTGGTACAAAAAATTTTCAAACTTAAAGATGATTTTTCATCCATCGTCCTAAAAAACTGCAGTAAGATTCTTGCCCAGCCGCTGACGGTACTTTGCCAAAAGCCGCTTTCGCTTGGAATTTTTCCATCTATTTGGAAAAGTTCCTTTATAGTTCCAATTCATAAAAACGGCTGCAAATCAAACATCTTAAGCTGTTTGAAAGTATTGTGTATGATTCGCTGTACTTTTATTGTAAACCGTTATTTTCTGACAATCAGCATGGTTTTCTCAAGATCGTCTCAAACTAATCGATTTTCAACCACCGATTCTGCTGTTGTACTAGAAAAGATAAATCTAAATGTAAATTCGCTAGATTTAAGAACGGTACCTATCTGTCGAATCGACCATCATACAACTGATTACGGTAAGAATGAGCACTAGAATGCTGCTCGAAGCTAATCAACACTGCCACTTCATTGATTTTAGATTGATTGATTGATGACGAAACGCACGCTAAAACAACTTTTTTGTTTAACTTAACTGGTTTTATATTCAACTCATTTGTTTTTTTGTTTTATTTTATTTTGTTTTATCTATTTTAATTTTATTTAAATCTGTTTGTACTAATCCGACTACAAACACCTATAGTATGTGAAATTCTTCACAATTTTGTCATTCTTTCGAATCAACTGTTCGGACTATTTCTACAAAATATTAGTAAAACCCTGCCCAAATCTCTGATAATTGATTGCTATTGGCCCATATTTAAAAATTACTCACAGTAGGAGTGGAAAATTATAATTTTAGCAATTGTTTGTGTTAAATTGTTTCAGTTAAATAAAATGTCAATGGAAAGTTTCATTAAGATATCTCTTTTTATTCCAAAAAAAAAATCTTTGAAAAACTTTTTTTTTCAATTTTGAAGGTGCTATGTCACCTTAAGCAAAATTGGTTAGATAGAAGTACTCGTAATATTCGTTACACATTTGCTAAATATTCATCATCACGGAAATTTTTGTAATTTAACTGGCGTAGAATTTTTCTAATTTACAGAAAATTTGCTCTATTTGAGTTCAATTTTATCCTTGCCTTAAACTTTCCTTTCAAAATTTGGGATCAGCGTTTTGTCAAAATTCGTCAGACAATCATAGAAATATATAGTTTTTTAACTGGGCCTGAGCTTTAAAAGGAGCCTGGTTCTTTTTTATACCATCATGATTAAATTCTGTTTGATGAAATGTCGTCGACTGTAAGGCTTGACTTACAAAGCTAAATTATATTGAAATTGAGATTATTTATTGAAAATGGAAAACGAAAATGTGGACAATATGTGGTTCAACTTCTACATAATTTAGTGCCGTAAACTAATAATAATTGAAATGAAATGGCTGGACTGTGAACCGTTCTAAGGGAAATGTTACAAGTTTACCTATGACAGTCACCACGTGTATCATAGTTAAGCACTAAACTAAGGCTAATTAATAGCGCCCAAAATAAATTCCGAAATGTGAAAATGTCCCGCTCACATGACTCAATTAATTTTTTTGTAACAATATCTCGAAGGGGTTTATTTCAGGTTTGCTAAATTATATTTGTTATGACAAATAACTTAAAATTTTTTATGCTGTGGGATTTTCCACACCTTTTTACTTTTTTTTACAATTTTTACGACAGTTACACTTCAAAGATATAATATTACAAAAAACAAACTCTTTTTGCTAAATTTGATGAACGGTATCAAAATTTTCTGTTTTAAACTTGTTCATCATGCCAATTTTACTCCATCATTATCAGATCAGCTATCACACACAAATCATTCATTAGGAACATTTTTTCTGGACTGGATAGCTTAATGTCATGGCATTATTACTCAGTTAAATTTCGTGCTGAGAGAATATTCGGTACTCGGAGTGTTACTACCAGCTGTAATTAAGTTGTAATTGACAACCGTTTTTATTTTAGCAATAAGTTTTTATCGGGTTTTTGGTCCACAAACCTTTATACTGATTTCAACCATTATTGTGCACCGTTATAATCCTTTATATTGCATAGTTCTTGAGTACCGAATTTTTGGTTTTTACTTTGATTGGGAGGCTACAGTAACATCTGTAGCATACATGCATAAACCAACAGGAAAATGGTCCTTAATCGAGTTCAAACCCGCGTTACATAAATACATCAAACAACATTCATATATAGTCAAGGGATATGTGCGTCCAAACGGTTTTTTATTGTATTAATCAAACCAACCACCATAAATAGAATTATTATTTGAAAGTCGTAATGGGTCAACGAATTTTCAAACCCTTTCGGACCAATTTTATTGTACGCATCTTTTAAGATTAATTACACCGCACTTAAAACCCTTTTAGGTCCCTCTCCCATTTATTTGACTTCTTAATTAATTTACTTTTTTGTATATTTTGGAAACAAAATCCTGCTTATCACACGTGAGAATATTTTGTTTACAAACAATTTTTTTTTTGTACAAAGATACATATAAATGATAAAAATGAAAGATTTAATTTTTTAAGAAAAGTATAATCAATTTGAATATTAGAATAGAGATTTAGAAGAATAGAGAAATATGGTAAATTAATTGAGGTAATTTTAGATAAACAAAATACTCTTCTTTGTAAGATTTTATTTTATAATTGGGAGGTCTCATCTGTTCTCGTATAAATAATTGATTTTCTTTATTGTGTTCAATTTTTCTTGATATATTTGAAATATGATAAGAAAATAAATTGATTACATTAAAAAATGTGTGTTCTTCTGTGATCTTTCACATGGATATCGAATGGAATATATTGGAGGAATAATACCTTCGAATTTAGCTGCACATTATAAACATAATTAATATCGTGTGGCACTAATTAAATGTGTATTTCGACAAGGTTGTTATATCGTGTTTAAAAGTTAAGTGCTTGCTAAATGACGTTACCAATACAGTTTCAGTTAACAAATGATTTTGAATATTTTAGTTAAAATTTAATTATCTTTAGTAATTTTAGCTTTCCACCCAATATCCCATTCAAAGATGGTGTGCTGATAAATATCCTTTAATTATTTTCCAATCACGAATATTTGTTTTAACTAGAACTATACAACAAATCATTTTCCCTCTGCGTATAAAGCGGCACAACAGCCCACAATGTACATGTTCGTTTGAAAACTAGAAAATCCATTAATATTATACATTTTCATAAATTGCGTGAATTAGATTAAACATTTAAAATAAATAAATTAAAACATCTTCAATTTTCTTTTTAAAATTCCAACATATTTGTTTTATTATTTCTTAATGAGATCAATTAACCGTATCAGTAAAAGACGGCGAAATAAATTTAATAAAAATAATGTTAGATAGTTTTATAACAAAAATCGCGAGAAATATACACGCGGAGCGCTTACATACCAAACACCTTGATTTAATGTTAGAACTTATCGATAGTAATTTTTTTTATTTAATAATTTTATAGCTTTTGAAAACCTATTACTGTAACACGGAAGTGAAATTTTTTTCTTATAGCTCATTTCTTAAAGGTTTATCTGTGCGAGAATAGTGTGCGCCCACTCGAATTCGTATTTTTATTTGTTTTCTTCTTGTTATTGCTGTACAATTTAATTCTGTACATTCGTGTAATCGTACATCTACGGGTACTATAAAATTAAGGTAATAAAAATTTGGGTTTAAATTACGGAATTTCCGCGAGTACGTACTTAACTATCAAGGTGACTCACCGCACAAGGTTGTATACGTTGATAATAAGATTCATCTCAATTTTCATTTCACACATAGCTAATCAGTTCAATAAATAAAATTTTAAAATTAAATTAATCAAACTTCTAAAAAACATAAATCCAATATTAAACGCAGAAAATGTATAATATTCAAATGGCAACAAATCAAAATCCACATTGTATAATGCCTTGCACCTGCTTTGCAAATGCGAATACAAGAAATCTAAACACATAAACAAACAGAACATAAAAAAGTTTTTCTTCATTTTATCGTTTTCTTAATTCCTTCTTCACTTTTTCTCTTCTTCTTCAATAATGAATTTTTACTTAACACATAAGAGATGGGATAATAGTAGGACTTGAAGAAAAATTAATTGTAAATGATAAATCAATGTCAGACCGATTAACGGAAAATTTGTAATTTAAAATAAAAAAAAAAATGTAGGAGAAAAGAGAAAATCCACTTTGAATATATATTTTCGCGTTCGCGATCTTAATTTTTAAAATTTTTTTTTTTAATACATTTCTTGTTAAAGATCTATTTAAGACTTGTAATTTCTTTTGGATATACATATCTTATATTTTCGAGATCAATCAAAATGAAATGCAAACGCAAAATATCTTAATGTCTTTGGTTGGTAGTTGCGGTGGTAGTAGCGTTAGTTGTATAAGCACGCACTAAAAGGAAAATTTAATTAGTTCAATAAATCAAATAAAAATAACCAAACATAAAGGAGATGAATCCAATCGCAAAACAGAAGTAAAACATTTGCATTAGCTCATCTTAAGTTGCCCGTATTCAAATCCAGTTTTAAAAGAAAAATAACACAATCAAATAAAATACGCGAAGCAATATTTTTGGTTTTTGATTTTGTAGGAGTCCGAAATTGAATCACTTGCAAGCGATATCGACATATTTTTTGGAACTTAAATTACACAAGAACAACAACAATAAATTAAGCTAGGTTTACAAAAGGTGGTTAGTTCAACAAGCAATTCATAGATACCCCTAATATCCACATTTAATATACAATCTGAGCTATTGATACATTTTAAAGTTGGAACATAGAATTAAACATTAGATGGTGTGTCGTGCCATCTGAAAAATAATAGGTTGACAATTTGGTTTGCACTAGTCATGCATAGATGGGATCAGTGTCTGTAATCAATCATCAACTGTATCAATTCAGAGTCAGCGTCAAGCTGAAGCGCATGTCAATCATTGCAAAGCGACACAAATTCTGCTTGGCCAGAGTAGGAATGAAATCGCAATTTTACTCCGAGAACAGTTCAGGCCGAGGCGGAAGTACCGTTTAAGACAAAAATGATGAGCGTTGGCGACAAGCTTACTAATCGATTTAAACTTTAACTAACATTAATAAATAATGGAATAATATTCCGTGTAATCAATGTTTTTTTTATCCCTGCAATCGGTTCTGGGGCCTGTTTAAGGCTCTCCATGCTCTTTCGCGGTTCGCATTTATTCCGTCCTTACTTTCACGCCAGTGTCAGCCAATTCGAGGATGGCTATAGGCTATAGGACCATCTGTACATTGCTAGCTCCATGCCAGCCTATACTGCTTTGGAAGATGGGTCGGCCCATGAGTTTTGCACTTTGACAAGGGGTCATAGATGTGTTACATTTCACCACAGATCGTAATGCAAAGTGAAATTTTGCATCCTGCCTTTATCGGGATTCGAGCCCGGTACCTCCCAATCCAAATGCCAAAGCTTTAACTACTGTGCCATTTGGTCGGTAATCAATGTTTAATTAGTAGAAATTTGTTTTGTTTTTGTTGTGATTTACAAAAAATTTTGATAGTTTTGCGATATGACCGCAAGGTGCGGTGAAATTTGAATGAAAAGCAATTGAATGTCGATTACAAGTAAACTAGATTAGGTAACACTAGATTACCGATCCCTAGTCTGAACGTGCTATTACCAGTCCGTCCATAAATTAACAATACCGGTAACATGTAAACTTTTCAATCTAGGTAGGACGAATATCACAAATTTAAATATTCAAGCAACGCCATTAAAGCAAGAATTATGGTTGATAGGCATTTTATTGATTCGACCATCAGGCGGTCATGAACAGGACCTGAAGACTTTTGATTTATTAATGGACGAAAGAGATATAAGACATGCAGTCGATCTGTTAATACGACACAGCAACAATACAAGAATCGAATTAGCCAACCAGTTGAAATTATCAAAGAAAGCGATTATAAAGCATAAAATTAGGATATTTCGGAAGATTTTGTAACGAAATTGTAAATCTGTAGTACAATTAGAGTTGTACTAGATAAGTATAACGAAAAAAAAAAATTTTGGAAAATTGGGAGAATGGAGGAAAGAATAACCAAAAAGAAAAAAAGATGAGGTGATCGAAGATAATTGGATGGACGACGGGTTAATAAATATTGTTTAGCCAAGACGAGTTGAGCTAATAAAATTAATAACAAAATACACTGTGTGACCAAAGTAATGATCGAAACTGGTGCACAGTTTGGTAAACGTGTAAAACATAATATTCTTTAATATAATTATTTATAAGATATTTCTAAATGAATAAATTAAAATAATAAGTTATAATATCATAATAGTTAATACACGTATTATAGTTAATAAAACCCTAAAGTAATTAATTCATGATAATAATTAATTTAAAAGGTGATTTTTTAAACATTTTGTGTCATTTTATTCTTTTTTGATAATAGTGTTGTGGTCGAGGCAATGAATCAAAAAAGTTCGATGTTTTTGAGAGCAAGACGGATCGGAATGCGGTTTTTTCCATTCGCTTCCAAAAATTATTTGTAAAAACCGCCCCTATTTTTTTTGTTGAACAAACCGTAAATTTCATTGCTGCAGCCAAAAATGCATTCAAAAAATGCATTTTTTGAGACGCCTTTGGGAAGATTAGAGAAAAAAGAGTAAATACGAGTCAGAACTAGCTCCTCTCGGGTTCCCGGAGGTTTTCGAGGTCGCTGATCACGATTATGATGTTCAAATTGACCTACAGCGGACCAGGAGCTCAGGAACGCAGATAAACGTCATCTCCGTGGGACACTCCCGAAAATCACGAGGGGGAAGGAGAGAAACTCGGCGCCCGGGGGTTTTTTGGGTCGCTGAATCCAAATATGGCATCGGCGAAAACCCTCCGGACACCTGTTGCGCCTGAACCTGGACACGGACGTCATCCCCGAGAATTTTTCTGGCAAAAACAACCCAAAAATCACTGTGGGGGCGTTTTTTGGGCCGCTGAATCCGAATTTCCTGTCGAAAACGACGCCCTGAACACCTGAAGCACCGGAACCCGAACGTCGTATCTGAGGGGTTTCCTCATCACATCATAATCCTGATCAGCGACCTCGAAAGCCCCCGAGAACCCGAGTGGGGCTAGTTCTGACTCTTATTTACAAAGTTCTCTAATCTTCTAAAAGCCGCCTCAAAATATGCATTTTTTGAATGCATTTTTGGGTGCAGCAATGCAATTTCCGGTTTGTTCGAAAAAAAATAATAGAGGTTTTTACAAATAATTTTTGGAGGCGAATGCAAAAAACCGCATTCCGTCCGTCTTGCTCTAAAAAATTTCGAACTTTTGGCCTTTTTAGTGCTTCATTGCTTCGACTAATTACTGCCCTGCGTTATATATACTGCCCTGCGTTATGATATATACTCAATTTTAAATTTGTTGTAAGAAAAATCTGCAGCATCACCCTTTATTAACTTAGTTTATTAACCTACACAACTAAACGGAAAGCTCATTTTTATAGAAAATTAATAAATTTATGCTCTGTATAGGAATCATGCGCAGATTTTACCGAAAAAAAACTAGATATAATTTCTTTTCTATTAAATAAAAATAAATGATTGCGACCAAACTACTATACAAATTTTGGGCATGCAGCCAACATAAAAACTCAATAAATTTAGACAAAAATTTTATAAGTACATATGGGGAGGGTACATATAAAAAAATAAAATCTGTTAAGTAAAATAAACTTTGTTTTAAAATACACAAATTTTTATATTTAATTTTATTTTTTCAAGAAACAAAAAGTTTAATCCAGCATCCTTTCCCGTAAAATTAAGCGTTGACTTGATACGATATATTTCAATATCCATGGCACTCGAAACGGACAACACTAATTTTGTTGATTAAATTAAAATATGTATATATATTAGTTTATAAAATACACATACATTTATAGGAGTTCATGTCTAATAAAATTTTCTTATAACTTATATACTTTTTTAATTATTAAAGTGTGTTAAGACAAATTAAAAACAACAAAAAATGTAACCGCCAATGCGAAACGTCAAATTGAATTATGTAAACATAAACAAATTGAACAAAAATTGTACACACGTTTGCTTCAATAAATAAAATATTAAAAATTATACGCGCGTTATTCTAGCAACTATAGGAAATTATATCGAATTTTTTATTCGCTAAAATTTGCATATGGTTCCTATACTGCTTTAGTTTAAATTTAATAATTAAATATTACACTATAATGTCTGATTTTCAAATATGTGTTTGTTGAATATTTTATTAAAAATATTTATAAAATTAAAATTTAGATGACTTGTCTAATTTTTTATTCATAAATTTATGTTCAAAGATTTTCCAATTACCACGGTTTCTTATAGTAACACAATAAAAGGTTTTCCTCTATCTAAAGCTCTCATTTTTATATTACGGCTCTTTAAAATCAAAGATGGCTCTGATAATACGCGTATGAAATCATAATCTTACTACGAATTTTCAAATCTCAGTTTACGATCAAATTTGGTAACGTATGCCACTGTGAACACCAAAAAGCATGCCAAAAGTGGCCAATTTCTTAAAACCAATTATAGTTGTTTATATGATTTACCGTAATTAATTTCAACAACAGACAAAAACATTATCATCACGCAAGCTAGACCATATAATTACAATTCAAAGGAATGATTAATTAACTGAGATGTATACGCGCATCAAACCGAGAGGATATATCTGGTTTAGTTATTATAGTGACAGACCCGGTTCAAGATCCCTAAGTAGTCGATCGTTATCAAGTTTTTTCGTTTTTTAACCTGATGTTAATCGCCATAGCCTGAGTATTTCTTTATAGTTAACAAGACAATTCAGAATCAATTTAGCACTGAAAATCGTATGAAATTTGTTGTTGTCTGTATCACACTGTCATTTGTAATTATGACCAACGAGAACGACATTAAGCTATGCCGTTTGCATATCCAATTAGCCACTTTTTGTCAAAGCCGTTGAAAAACTGTTACTATGAAGAAGGAAATTTTTAATTATTAAGTATTTACCTTAATTAACCAACCATAATATAATGCTGTTTTGATGAAATGTTAACTACAGAATCTTGAATTAAATTGCTTTAATGAAAAACGCTTGGAAAATTCCCTTAGAGTGACAATATTTATTTGTTTTTAGGAATATCGATTTCGAAAATTAATTTTCTTCTTCAGTTCCTTTTTTACAACTAATTAGTTGTAAAAAAGAATTCATTAGTTTGTAGCTTGGGAAACAATAATGTGTTGGGTAGAATTATAGAAGTACTTAATTTTTCCTTCCAGAAAACTTTAGTCACAGGCAAAATATTTAATCGGCCTTGGGGAGTTAGTTTAACCGAATGCTAATTTTATATGTATATGTTAAAAAAGACACAATCTTGAATTAAATTTCACCAATGTGGGGCTGTTAAGTTTTCGTTCGTAGGTCGTTAATGAAAGGGAGATCTTGAACACTTTACACTTTTACGTTTCAGTTACCATTTCTTAACTAACTACGTTGGGCAACACTCAACTGCTTTTCTCTGTCTCAAAGATATATTCATAAATGTTTTGAATATCCATTCAACAAAAAAAATCTTTATTTCTGGTAGATATTTTGTTACTATAAGATAAACAGAGAAACTAGGATTCTTATGAAAGGTTTTACCAAAAATTGATAAAAAAATGGGTCGATCTGCTTTCTATATCAACGGACAGCGCGGAGTACATGAAATCAATGGCTCGTAAAATAAGAGCTGGGGAAAATAAACTCAATCTATTACACAGATGTCCCTCATCGAATTCATGTTGCAGTTGACATAGCTTTAAATACGATAGTATTAACTTCAACAAGAAAATTTGTTATAAATTTAGGAGACCATAATAAAAACATTATCAGATATCTCTCGTGCATTGGTTGGAAACCGCATGGAAAAATTTTCGGAAGCGCTAATTGAAAAAGGGAATGCTACCATATCGCGAAATATTAATACTGGTACTATATGGAATATTGAAAGTCAGCTTCGATTATTGGCCCTTTTAAAAGGTCACTATAATTAAGGAAAATTTACAAATTTTAAAATATTCATCAAACATTACCAGTAAAATAAAAAGAGAATTATCAGAATATTTTATCGTTTCTGTTTCTGGGGCCAAGGCTCTCCCAACTATCCCGCGGTTTACTTTTTCCGTCCTTACTTTTACGCCAGTACCAGTCAATTCAAGCGGGGACGTACAGTTATAGGTCCGAACCACAGGTTCAACAGAGGGTCATAGATGTGTTACATTTCATCACAGATCGTAATCTGTTGACGAAAATTTTCTTTGCATCATGCCAATATCGAGATCCAATGCTATGCTATTTTGTCGGTAGTTTATCGAGTTATCATCTCAAAATTTAAACTTAGGCTGCGGGCCAATAGTCGGGTAAAAGTCAATTTTAAGTAAATTTTTCGGTAAATTCATTTATTTTTCAAAACCTCTATGGCAAACTGATCGAAAAATCTGTTCTAAATCCGATTTTTACCACAGTAAATAATTTACCCGACTATTCGCCCGCAGCCTTAGATGTGTTTCAATTTTTGATTGAAGCGGAACGCAGATATCCAGAATTAAGTAAACATATATTAATGATAGTATATGTATGCCAACAGAGATCTGTGACTTTGAGAGTGGTTTTAGTCATTTGTGACATTTTCAATCACCTGAAAAAACTAGAGCATCTGATGAAACATTGACAAGGCAAATGATGTTATATTTTAGTATTAAAGTATCGAATTAAATTTGATTTTGTATTTTAATTCATTTCTACCGAAAATTCGTTAATTTTTTAAATTTTCTGTATATTTTATATTTTTGGCCAGACTTCATCCCGAATTGGAGTAAAATATGTATAACCCGATAATTACCCCCGAATGCAAGTATTTTTATTTGCCGAAAAAGTCATACCCTACTTATTGTTAAAGATTATAAAATTAGTGACATCTAGGTTCAAGCATTATAAGTAGTTTTATAACAATATCAACAGTTTAGTTGTACAGCTCATCATAGTGAGGAACAGAACCGAACGTGAGAGTAGAATCTGGAATATATAGCGCGGGGTATAAAACGGGTGCGATGAAAGTACAATAAATTATAAGTGGTGCTTAAAGTGAAAATAGCACTAGTAGTTAAAAATAATTGCAAATGTATAAAGTGAATTAATAAATAATTGTGGAAATTATTTATTGTTGTGGTTTAATAAGTATTTAAGGATAAAAGCGGGAAAATTATTGTGGGAATATTTCTGGTACTTTCGGGGAAATTTCCGAAGCTTCGTAAATTACGAGAATTATTGTTGTGAACCGTAAAATGTATAACTATACTCACAATCGAATGATACGAACCGGATTTAACAGGGCGAATTCGTAACAATACATACATGTAAATAAATTGGCGCGCCTTCTGAATCTCTTATGAGATACGTAATTATAATCTAGTGTTTTACGGCTTTCACGTCAAACTTATACTGCACCGTTTAATTGCAGCTTAAATAGCTTTGTAATTAACAACCACGAAACCTGCACATAGTTTTATTTTGACATCGTCCTCAGTTTTTAAATTATAAGATAAAATATAATTGGGTCAGTTATGGGCAACCAACACTTTTCCTGGGTTCGTTTTTGAGTTCTCGATTTATTTTATGCAAAAACTGATTCAAAAATTCTATTAAAGTAAATCTGTATATAGAATAAAACATATTAAATTGGATCTTTCATTACTTCCTTAGATAAAATCTTTGTATTGGTGTCATTTAGTCTAGCAATTTTGTGCTTTTCTACTTTGAAGTAAAGTTGACGTAGTTTATTGTGTGTGTGTGTATTTTACGTTGCATTCGGCAAGGTGCAAATAGCCGAAAATTATAACTTAAATAATTTTTGTAAAGGTTCATAACAGAAATTATTGTCATATACCAAACAGCAAAGTTTGAGAGCGCTGTAGAAGGCTTTTACTGTTACAAGTTAAACGTAATCTCAACGTTGACAAGGACATGTACATATATTATCCAGTATCATGACAATTTTGTATGTAAAGAGGCATGTCGATCTGGCAACAAGCGTAGGGAGTTCGGTTTCCATAATCTATTTGAAAACCTGGAAGGCTTTAAGCAAATTTGGAGTTTAGGTATACTTGCTATATAAAGATTGATATAATTTACATTTTACTGTTGAGAAGATTCTTTTCGGTCTCATCTAAGTCCTTTATCAAATTTAGGACATGGAGAATACTCGTAGAGATAAACTCTATCCAACATGAACTCTGCAACAGCATATTATCTTGCTGAATTTGAAAAACCTGCAGTGAGCGAAAATGAGGTTTGAAAAGGCGAGAAAATTAAAAATCAAGGTAAATTTTTATCATCTTTTGTTAAGGAAACTATCAAAATCTGTGTTTTAATGTGATTGTGCTGATGGAATACAATGGCACTATAATACTTGGAGGTTGATTGGTGCAGTTGGATTTGGTCATCCAGCAAGATGAAAAGGAGGACACTACAACAGTAAAATGGTGCGAACAAACTGAATTCAGTGAAGTGAAATGAAAACCAGATGCACCAAACCTACCAAATCGTGATGACAATGAATGCAGATTTTATACATTGAAATAAAAAGTTGTGCGTTTTACATAACGTTGTAAAAAGTATTTTTAGTTCTGTGCAACTAGTGTTTGGTCGTGGTATGAATTTGGCAGATATTGTGTTTCATACAATCATACATAAACGTTATAGCACATTAAATAACAAAAAAAAAATTTTTAAAATGACCGACCAATTTTTGTATGTATTATATTACAATAAAAATTCGTAGTCTTATTAAAACACGCTGTACATGGTGATCTATACATTAATCATGATTGCCGATTCGTTTTAAAAATATTTCAAAAAATTTTAGTCGACATGTATGATTTTTGTTTCATTGATTTTACGTTTTTTTTCCAAAAACGTCACCTCATTTCATTGAAAATTATCATTCGAAAGTAAAATAATTTTAAACATGTGACATTTCTGAGTAAAACTGACCACTACAAAACATTCAAATGTTTCTACTTGCACCCAAACATTCAAAAATTGTTCATGCAACTTACTGCAGATAAATAGTAAAGTGAAATAATAAACATGGAATGACCGCCTACGAAGTACAATTTCTAATTTGGCAACATACATACCAACTTCACCAATTTTGTAAATATATATGTACGTTTGCGGTCATCTTGGTTGATAATTTCAAATTCAAGAGTTTCTCAGGTCTCAGGTCTCCCATTCTAATTTCATAAAGTTCATACATTTACAAAAAAAAAATCCGTTCAATAATGCTTTATATTTCCGAATTGAACCGGCTTTCATAAGTTTTAATCTGAAATCCCACATCACAAATTAAAATAAATAGTCTCTGAAATGTGAACCATACCCTAGAAATATGCAACTTACTAATTTCACCACAATTATTGGAAATAGATTTTATTCGCCTATTCGCCTAGAAACATTTCACAAATATTCGAAGTTTCTCGAATATTAAATTTACTAACGGTCAAAGGCCTTTTAATAAAATAAAATTATTTCGATTCAAACGACTTATTTACTCGCGTATACATTAATTTCAAAATAAACATTACTTTATTTAAAAAGTGTAAACTATGGCTGTGATGAATTGATATACATTCACAATCATTTATTACTCTTTTTAATTATACACCACCATACATATAAAATCCAAATTTAGATAAGGAGCATTCCACTACCATTTTAGAAAATTCTCAAGAATTCAATAATTAATGCTAAAATTAATTATTTGTTATAAAATAATTTTTTAAATGTCGACACATACCTATACTAAATAATTGATAATCATCTTCATATTAACTGTCAAATTTTCCTAACCTATGAATACTAATTTTCATGTAAAATACCAAAAAGTGTACGCGATCATCAATAAAATCCCCGTTAGAATACATCGAACTTAATAACAATAAAATAAAAGTAATATTGATCACATAATGGACATGAAAAAAAAATTAAATATGGCGGATTTTAATCCAAAAAAGGTGGAAAAGAATATTCAATTGTTTTTTTTTTTTTGTAAACTTATTGACGTTTCACAATTTTTCTGATCGATTTTTTTGATTGTCTTACAACGAAAACGAATAAAAATAAAAATTTTAACAATGGAAACCAGGAAATTTAAAACATTGGTGACATGAGATCAAAATATACATTAAACATGTGTAATTGATCGATTCCACATTTCGTCAGACTTCGCGTAAATAGGTTATCGATATAATCCAATGTACAATAAAAATAATAGTGGAAATATCAAATGCGATCATAAATCATTAAATTTGGTTGTGTACATTTTAAATGCCAATGGGTCCTAAGCCGATTTATCTTTTGCGCATATTTTATAACATTTTAATGGAAATACAAATTATATACCATTTTCCTCTTTATGGCATATGAGAAATATATGTATTATTTATACTCGTATGATATAATACAAGTACTACATATCAAAACATATACGAAAAAAAACAACACAAATTTACCAAACATCAAAAAATTGATTGTAGATTTTAATCAAAAGTGGAAATTGATCGTGGATGCAAAAAATAATCATACATATTTCGCAGCCATTTTGAATTATTGTCGATCTCGTAATTTTTAACTGAAAATGTCACAAGTGTACATACAAAAGAAAAGAGCAATGCAATGCAAAAGAACAACAGAAAACAATTGAATGTGTGTAGATCAAATCAAAGTATTGTTATTGTAACTCTTCTTTTGTTTTTTATACATATAAGATTTTGACTTATGCGGATACGAAAAACAATTGGATTGATATGAAACAATACTTAAAATTCGTAATTTTGTGACGCATTGAGATCAAACTGAACGGACTCGTGCTTGCACACTTTATATATGCACACATTTAGCATCCAAATCCGGTGGTTAATAATGCTCTACATTTTGCAAGCAGAATTTCTATGCATATTTCACTTTTTTTTATTATTATAATACGCATACGTTTAACATGCGTTGTGAAAATTTATGTACATTTCCAAATGGAAAATACAGTAATCTCATCAATAATAATGATCTTTCATATTTTCCATTCATTTTGTTGTTGTAGCTGTCATGCGCTATTTTCTCTCGATCTCAATATATTTCATTTTTATTATTTCATTCCTTCTTTTTCATCTTGGTCATCATCTTCGCTGTTGTCTTTACCATCTTATTTATTTCTTAATAAATATTTCATAAGTTTATTATATTAAAATAAAAATATAAGACCAACAATAAAAATGTACGCACGAAATTTTCTTTTCTTATCTCTTTCTCACGGCTTAAGTACACTAATTTTCATTGTCATGTTTGGAAGAGGCTGCGGAAACGTTGTAATCTAATTTTTTGGCAAACAATTTTGGTTCGGAACTTAATAAGCACCACACAATCTATTTCGATTAACATATATGTAGTACAAATTATTAAGAAGCACCTAACATACGCTCAAGTCACATGGTTTGCAATGTATTGTTGACGAAAATGATGTTGGTTTATGATATTTCAAAATCTATTTATATAAATTTTCGAAAAACGTAAAACAAAGGGAATTGTGATTATATATGCCCCTGCGGCCATTTCAACAATTAACGAAAAATTATGAACAATTTTCATTAATTTAGTGACTAATTGATGCTTTGATATTACTGTAATGTCGAAATTCCAACTTACACAAAAGACACATTAAATATGGAATCATTAAATACGCTTTAGGGGAATTTGTTGAAACGACGGGGAATTATAGCACGTATATTGGGGAATTTTATTATGTGAAAGGGTGAATCATATACGCCACATAAAAATAAACGGATCATTTATAATTCATAAAATTATTCCAATAACAAATAAAATTTCCATAAAACGTCAGAAATTTAAATTTTCTCTAATTCTAAAAGATCACAAGATCTCATCCGAAATTTGGTCTGAATTCGAAATAATACTCGAACGTTTCTTCATCTTTTTCCACCGAACAATTATACCGTAATTAAAGTGATATGTTTTGTATCCCGATCGGTGTTTTTCATTTAAAATGTAAATTAGATCACCTTTAACAAAAAAATAAAAATCCGATCGATTAACTACTTTCACGATCGTTTAGGAATAAATAAAAAAAAACTTCTATATTTTGATAAATTAGAATTAACGTCAATTTAATTTTTTTGTTTTGTTTCCAAACAGCGATAAGAAAGATTTATTCATATTCGATTAGAAGATCTTGGAAATAACAAAATATATACATATATGTATATATTTTTTTCTTAAAATGTTTAAGATCAAGTGATCGTAAATTTTATAATTTTTTTCTCCCCTCAATTTTGATCGTTAATAATTTTTTTCATGATTTTTTTTTATATTATTTCGTTATAAAGGTTGACATAAAAACAAAAATTTGATGAAGTCGAGGTTTAATTTTGTTTTTTTTTTTTTAATTAAAATAATTTGGTGTTGACCGAATAATGATCATTGTATCTACGAGTATTTTGTTTTGAATGAGCAATCAATCAAGATTTGAGATAACGTGTACATATATCTCTATTTTTATGGACGGAGTATTTTATAGATGTAGATGGTTTATCTACGTGAAGGTTAATTTTTAAAAAGTTTAAGCGCGTTTAGGACCCCGGATGAAACCCCGACGGATCTTTAAAACAATGTTTTATTTAACGCATTGCAAATCACGGAGCCTCCTCCATATAAAATACTTCTATAATTGACACCAATCATATTCATACATGAGTATTTACTTCATCGATCAATCAATTTTAACAACAACAACAAAAGAATAATTAATTTTCTTTATAAGTTCTGAGACAATTTTCTAAAAATAAACTAGTACACCATACATAAATTCTAAACAGCTTAACCACACAATTGTCAATTATAAATTATGCATTTAAATAAAATTACATAGTTTGTTATGTAAGTATATAGCTCGGTGGTGCGCAGAGACAAATTCAGATAACATAAAAAAAAAATTTAAATCTCGTGCATATAATTACACGCAGTTTCATATTCATGTGAACTGACATCTATTGTACCACAATAACATTAAGCCAAACACTCTTCTGGTAATATTATGCTATGGCGCATATAAGACGCAACAAAATAATTATAAATTAATAATATTTAACGTAACAAAAGAAAATTACCATAAAATTATCCCTTCAGCATTAAATGCGGACGGACAGTGAAAATGTTTTTTTTTTTTTATAACGGAAAATTTTGTGAAAGAAGAAAAAATTATATATAAACATTTCAGATTCAGTTTTGTTTTGTGCGTTGTAGATGAAGATGCCTTTACGATGATGAAGGTAGATATGAAATGAATATTTTAATCAAATAATTATTTTACAACAACAATGATATTTATATATAATAAATTTTCTTTTGAGGTTTTAATTGATTTTCATTATCCATATAGAGAGATAATAATTTTTGCACATCGCCGCGCTATACGCCGAAGAAGAAAAGAGTAAAAATTAGTCAACACCCACTGTACGAAAGAAAAATAATTAATTTTCTGGTAAATAAATTTTTTGCTTATTTTTATGTCTTTGGTTGTTACTTTTCAATTGGTTGGAGAATACATTTTTTCACATAAGTCGCATGCGGTAAACTGTACATAGATATCAGTACAAAATTGTTTGTGATTCGAATAATTCAGTCAATCATTACGCTTTAATGTTATGAGGGTTTGTACTAATATTTATTATTATGGACTCTGGACCGTTCATAAACTATCAAATTACCCGAAAAATATAAATCTCAACCCTTTTGCTTATTTTATCATACACGTTTGGAGTCTGGGTGATGATTAAGTACAATGCATTAATATCGGTTTGGGTCATTAAATTAAAGGTCCACAACTCATTACAAATGGCCACAAAAATATGTGTGATAAACTACAATTAATAGGGTAATCTAAACTATAGATCTTTACCCAAAGATTGTAAATACGCGATATGCGCAGACAAAGTAAAAAAGAGAAATTCTTATTTGTGTACCTTGCTTTTTTCATCACTTACACATAAGACAATAATATTTCGATAAAGCAACAATAACCGGCACGATGGGAGATGATTGAATATACAGAAGCTGTATGGACGAATATAAAAGAAAAGAATTTTCTTGATTCATATCGATACAAATTTTTGTTCGGTTACTCGTTTTATGTACAAAAGAAGATGCTGAGATTTTATCGAGAATTATACATATGTGAAAACTCGTTGCGGAATTATTTGTGTAAGATACGCATGCTGCAGGTGATTGTACTTCTAATACATAAAAGATTTCTCACCGAAATAATTTGAAAATGTTGTTATGTTTTAGATACGTATGCTGTTGGAATGGTTAGAGATAGAGTTTTAGGTAACACTTCAAGGCTCAGTTGACTCTCCAAAGTATAATAACAAGAACTTATTTACACCTGTGTTCCCGATTCTCCAAAATATTGAACTGATAAACCCAAATATGTTGGTAAATAAATGGAAGATCACATTGTAAGCGTTGAGGTCCAACTCCAAGCAATTTGTTCATTAATAGCCACAAATTATTTGTCACCATTTCTGGTCCGATGTTTTCGCTTTAATATCTCTTGGCACTCATATTTTGATTTATGTAATTTTTATCCCAACTGTCCTCAAACAAAATTTTTTCTTAATTATATAAGAGTGTCATAAAAGCCCCCCGGTATAATTAACACATCAACACATAACAAAAAAAGTAACTAATACTGTACAATTTGAAATAAAAGAAATTGTACTCGGATCCATAGAGGAATTAAAAAAATTGGGCTGATCCGACGTTTTTTATTAAAATTGCGGCTTTGGTATAAATTATTGCCTCAGAGAGCTAGATGAGGCCGACCAAACAATCTAAACTTTGGAATTATGGAAGCTCCCGTGCAAGAAAAAGCATCTGCACTTTAAATAAATTTATAGGAAGGGTTGTAATATAAGGTAGAAATTATCGAAATAGGTTGTATCTCTGACTGTTAAAAGAAAATTCTATTGCTTAGCTTACTTCCTATTTACCCATAGTTTTTACTACTCCAATAAGGACTTGACAACTTTTTTTGTAAATAAAACACAAACCATTTGAGATATCTCAATCAGGTACAATCAAAACATTTATGTTTGGATTTTTGGAATTCAACATCGTTCATATGTCCACCACGGGCACGTTGCAGGTATCGATTCGTTGCACCCAATTTTCGATGACTCGGCCACACATGTCGTCGGAATCGGCCGTGACAAGTAAAATGCGGTTTTCTATGCTCGTTTGTTTCTCTCTCTCAGTCTTCAAATTGTTCAAAACTATAAGTGAATTTTTTCATTGTTCATTTTTTCGACGCTCGTCATAGTAAGTCGATGTTGCTTGAAATTTTATAAATTCTTTTGTTTTATATAAATAAATAAATATGTATTAATAAAACAAAATTTAAATTAAACAAATGTGTGAAACCAAATTTGTATTAAGTTGAGATCTGTTGTGTGAATTAATGGAAATGCGAAACCGGATCACATTGGAGTTTACATATTAACATAAAATACGGCAGCCATCGTAGTGTGCGTAGTTTGCAGTTTACCAACTGGAGTCGGATTAGTGCGTACATTATAAATACGATAGCACTCGATCCCACGACTGTTTTGGTTCGTTTGCGACAGACGCTTGAACGGCAGCAATATTCTCGGCACTTCGACCAACCCGTTGTCTCACTGGCACGGGAACCGAATATTTAGGCTTACATTTTTTCACTAGACTATGATTTGCTGGGACGATAATTACGACCAAAAATTGGAATTAACGTCCTTGAAGTTACATTCAGAATTTTTGTAGTAAACTTTAATTATTTGTAAACAACGTTATTCGATCGTGTACTTCACCATGATGAGAATGTTGTCTTTACTGAATGTTTTGACAATGACAGTTTGGTTATTTGTTTAAAGGTGCGGTCACAGTGAAAGTTCAAAGTTGTCAAGTCCCAAACGAAAAACCCGGTACAATAGAAGTTTATAAAACATCATGTTATTTAAAATTTAAGTTTAATCTAGATCTCATTTTAAAAATGTGGGATGGGGAGGGTAATTCTCGATTGTATGTATTTAAGGGATGCAGTGAGCGCAAGGTTCTTTTTCCGATTTTGCACGGTTCACATAATATCTTTGAAAATTAGGTGATGTGTTTGGAGTGCCTCTAAGAGATTAGGATGCGCATGGTGCCATAAGATCCGCCATTTAAACGTTAAAAAAATTACGCATTTGTATCTGGATGATGAAGGCGTAAACTGCGAAACGCTTGGACTGCAATGGAGAGTACATTGGGGCGAGTAACAAAATTCTTTGGTTCTTTAACTATCATTTGGTGTAAATAAATTTTCGATGTAGACAATTTGTGTTACAATGTGAAAATGTATCCCCTAATTTCGTTATTATCGGGTTGTTAATGAGTAATTCAGTATGGTATCAGAGCTAGCTCAAGATATATTCACGTCAAAATTAATTTAATTAGCAATTACATGTATATTGTTTTTCCAATTCCTTTCCCCAGAATTATCTGAATAATACCACTAGAGGTAATATGGCGTCAAAAGGAAAAATTACAATAATTTCACTGGCATTCGGATTAGTTAAATTCGAAAATAATTTCAATTTCCACCGTTTGAAATTAAAATTTCGTTTAAGAAAAAATGGCTTACTAGATTGCTAATGATATTTTTTGCTAATTTATTTTTTCATGCAAGATGATAATAATATTTATTTCAACCACCAGGCGCCAGCACGCGATTTTCAAGGATATAATCAAATTAGAGCTTAGGATTTTAAACCGTGTGGTAAGTTTATTAGTGTGATAAATTTGAAAATTTTTATTATATTTAAAAATATAATTTATTTGAACTCACATATGAAATGAATAATTTATAGGTTAACTTCTATTTGCCAAAACTTGTATTTCTGCAAAGAAATCAAATCAATTTATCTTGTTAAATCAAGCGGCAAAATAACACGACATTTACACTTTTGTGAAGATAGCCCAAAATTTCAGCCCCGAAAATAAAAAAAGACGCGTATGGCAATACTATTTAATTCTATTTATACTATTACGATATTTCATTATAATTATCGTTCTCTCCTTATACGATATACTGTGTATTTATATGTCAAAAATTTAATAAATAAAAATTTTAAGAACCCTTTTAATTAATTCCAAAAATTCAGATAGAATTTTGTATACGAAATTGTATAAATAAAACTAGATGCACCATTCAAAACATGAACAACATTCTGAGATTCTAAATAAATTATTATAAACAAAAAATTACTGTTAACTATCGTAACACAGTATACAACTTTAATTTATGATATATAAACGTGCCGGGAATTATTTGATCATAGTTTCTATAGTTTTTGAATTCAAAAAGAGCTGAGATATAGTCCATAGAAGTCGGGAACTATTGGTTGGCCCAACTAGCAGTGCACATCGTTGGCCCAACTAGCGGTGTGCATAAAAAAATCCCTACATTTTTACTCTCAACCTCGAAAATTTCGATTGCCATGATAGTTTTTAGCTATCGTGAAAGCAAAAATTTTCAAGGCGGCAACACGGGAATTTGTCTCGACCTAAACAAAGTTGAAAATGTGTGATATAATGCAAATTGTTGTTGTAAATCGTTATTGTAATCCGTTGTACCGCCGTTTTGAGATCACACAGGGATCGAAAGGGAGGCGACCGAAGTTTTTAATTTAAAAAATTCACTGTTTCATTAGTTCGAAACCAAACTTCCAACGTCTTGGTAGCTTCACCTCGATGTAAAAGTATGATCTGGCTATCACTCAGAATAACCCAAAATGTTATTTAAAACAACTTGATAATTCACAGCAATCGGACTTTATTGGTTATTTTGGCTAAGCTGAAGGCCGGTCGTTTCAGTTTAACAATCCTGTACCCTTAATGCTGAATGCTCTACAAATTGTAGGGAAGTGGTGCTTTGAGAAAAGTTTGCGCGTTAATCCAAGAACAGATTACTGGTTTTTACAAGACTGAACTAAGAAATATCGGTGAACTATCTATCTCTTCTGTTTTTTGAGAAAACTATAACCTTTAATAAAAACCTTTAATAAACTATAACCTTTAATATATTAATTATCGTCAACCAACATGATGTTACCTTAGGCAGTAAATTTATCGGGAAATTTGACTTCACTTTTTGTCATTTATCCCGAGTTCTTAGGTCTGCCCATTAATATATGTGAATGGTTACTGTTAGGCCGTAGGTGCAAGTTTGGTTAACCGAACAACATAATCAGATTTTAAAATTGTCTCATGTTGCATTTCTCGTAGTTATCTAAGTTGAGCATCTACAATTGCAATAGGCTGCAATAACCAATTTTGGAAATTAACGATAGTGATTATCCAGTAATTTTTAGACTATTTAGCTGTCATGAAGTCTAAATTAATATTCTAAAGTTCCCTTTATTCTAGTAAATTTCTAAAACTAATATTTTTTATATGCTACTGAAGTTAGCCGAAAATTTCAGCCGAAAACCTCTGCATTATCGACATATTTTGTATCAGGTGGTAGTACAAAATTCTGTAGATATGAGCCAAAAACTACATGTAATTGAAGTTAGCAGTAGATTTTCGCAGAAAAAAAAATTTAAAAATCAACATCACATAATTCGAATGTTTAAAGGTAATATGAACTGGATGAAGTTAGACCAGTTCGTAAATAGCTGTGGATCCCGTATTTATATTTTTTCCCGGCGAAAATCTACTGCTAACTTTAATTACATGTAATTTTTTGCTCATATCTACAGAATTTTGTACTATACCACATGATACAAAATATGTCGATAATGCAGCTTTTCGGCTGACATTTTCGGCTAACTTCAGTAGCATTATTTTAATGCACAAATTTTAAATTGATTTGTTTTTCTAACGATTTTACGTCAATATTCTTATTTGTTGTTAGAAAATTTGATTCCGTTTCGGAAAATTTTTTAATTGAATTATTTATTTATTTATTTATTCCATTTTGGGACATGGAATTATTAAGTCCGCTACTCCGATGGGTATACCTACAAATTTTACTTTTGCTTTGACAAACAATAAATTATTTACCTAAGCCAACCGCACAATGAAATTTCCGTAGCGGTTGTGAAAATTTTCTTCTGTCAACCATATCCACCAAACACAATTATTAAATATGCATAGTACAGTAAATATAAATATTATATTACAATTATTTATATTTAAGAATTTCAATTTTTTTTTTTACTGCATAGTTTTATTATTGAAGTAAACTCCGGTATAAGAATTAAAAACATCCTACACATATACTATATATTGGTATGTATGTATGTATCACAGATTTTTTGTTCCTATAAGAAAATAAAATAATAAATTTATATTTATTTAAGAAATAAAAAACAATTTATTATAGAATTAAAAAAATAAAGAAGAAAAAATTACTTAGGTATAGAAATTAAAATTAATTTTATTATTTATTTTAAGACATTTTTTTTAAGGTGACAAATTTTATTTGTTGTAGTTTAACCGTACATACAATTAGTAAGGATGAATGGTGTATGCAATCCATAATGCATATAAAGGTGTGGTACAAAAGATAATTAAATTGTTAAATTAATCACATTAAAATTTAAAAGGATTTTCATTTGATTATGTATCATTTATTCACTTATGTTTTGAGATTAATTTTACATGTCAAAATTATAAAAATACTTGTACGATGCACAATAATTATGAATATTTTCCATTCTCTTGATGATGGTCGAGTTAATTTTATTTAAAGCATTATATATATTTGATGATAAACATAAATGCTGACAGTTCAATTAAAAATCGCTTAATTAATTGAGTTTGGTTTTATTTTAAGAAATTAAATACGCAAAAGCCGTCTACCGAGCAATATTTTTATGTTTAACGTTCACCCATACAAAAAGTAAATCGTTTTAATGATCAATAATAAAATTTTAGTCCCTTCTCTTCTATACAGACTTGCGGAATTATTTCAAAATGCCTTAAATGTCTTAATTTTATTTTAGTATAGTCCAATTCGGGCACCCTAAATAAGAAGGCGTATAAAATATTTCCTTGACGATATGTAATTACATTCCAATCACATAAAAACCATTCACTTTACAGAAAATACATTATTTTTACAAAACATAAAAATCACTTCTACATGCAATATGTGTACTTCAATTCCTTTTTACGAGTTTTACTTTTGGGTGAAAGAGTTCAAATTTAAATAATAAAAACCAATTAAAGTGTATTTTTATTGAAATTCTTGGCGTCGATCCAATACAAAACCATTAATGCATGTACACGCGGACAGGATCATAATCGATCCATTAAAATTCAATAAAATGCAACAAATTCGATCGTATCGATTTGAAGTGAAAGTGATTTTATTTATAACACTTATAAAAACTATCTTAATAAAGCGCATTACTCCAATTACATCGAAGTGCAGGTGTACGAAGAAGATCACGTCAGTCTGCCATCTGTTAAGTAATAGTGAAATTATTAATTTTATTCGATTCACAGGTTGAGGTCATATAAGTTGCATCTTTAATTTAGTCTATATATAAGCAAGGCTAAATAAATATATTCTTAAAGGAGTTTATTAATCTGAAGATCACGATCTTCAAATGTCATGGCACATGTTTTAATTGCATATATTATAGTTACATACATAAATCACACATATACATATATAAAAATAAATAAATCTAAAACCCAATAAAGAATCTAGATTGACCGATAGCGTATATACAAAAAACACAAACCTTATAAATCTAGAAATTAATGATGTGCTGATTAAATAGCAAAGTCATTTTTCATTTATTTATTTTCCCTCAACATTGATTTTGTTTTATTTTAATATATGTATTGTATTTAATCTCTTTGTCCTTGTCAAGTACACCTTTGCTTTTCTGTTGGTTGCTGTCTTAAAAAACGCAAAAATATCATAAATTATGATTCATCTCGATCATGATCACTAGTTTTAATAAATAATTCATTATTAAATAAATTTAATTTAGAAAGGACAAAATATTTTATTTATTTTATATATATCTTGACAGTTTTAATCACTGTACAAATATGTTTTTTTACGATCACACATGTCTTGATTGTAAAACTGATCGTTCATGATCATCACATTTTTTTTGAAAGGAAACCCAAAATTTAAAGTTACATTTTTTTTTTTTTGTAATCTAGATCTTTATGAAATTGTTGCAAATGCACATGTGTAAAGGTAAAAATAAAACGAATTAAAACACTTTCACAAAAAAAAAAATTGCGATCGATAATATTGCTGTTGATGATCACTTCGCACATTAAATGTATATTCACAAACAGAATGTAATAAAACGAAACGGTAAAATATTGTGATCACTCCATATTTATATTATTTTTTTTATTGAGCGATCAAATTTTATAATTTTGATGATTTTTTGTATAATATTTGCATTTGCAATAAAGTGATCAAGTTTTATTAACAATGCGGTTATCGTTCTTTTTAATGTTAATTATACGATTCTCTCTTTTCAATATACGTAATATACGAACTCTGAAAGGAACCCGATTTTAAAGTAAAACTTTTTAATTTTTGGACGGCTCAATATCAATAATAATATCAGATGTCTGTACATATAATTACATGATTTTACTGTCGCAAATTAAGAATTTGACTGAAATTTCCGTTTACGCTGTTACAGAATTAAAATTTCAAAATATTGTTTAATTTTAAAGTTACGACAATACATATATTATGATTTATTAAAACCTGCAATAATTCCATAAAAGATGTACGTACGAGTTGATTACGATTAGTCCCAGTTATACCCTCATCATAACATTTAGTGAAAGGTATATCAGATATGCAGTTCCTTTTCCTTGTTACTTAATTTATTGCCCATAAAATTTTCCAATCTCTGTACAACAATAAATAAATTTGACCTCACATAATTACCGACGATCGAGTCTCTGTGTGTGATTAAAAATATGGAAAATCACATATGCGGTGGTTGCGCATTGCACAACAAAAACATTAATAATAATTCGAATCGATCGTTCGATCGAATCATTTCATCTTCTTCTTAAAAGTAATAATTTATTTTGCTACGAAGAGATTATGGATTATAAGCAACACAGAAAATTATAAAGGTGTATCCACCTTTAATTAATTGTCTACACACATTACGACTATTTGTAACGGTTAAAACGTATCAATGTAATAAAAAATGTATACGCGAACGAAACAATAAAAAAAAAATCGGAATGGAAACCTCTTAAGAAAAGACAATAAATACCAAGTGCAAAGTTTACAAGATAATTTAACCTTTATTTGGTTTTGAGATTTTTTACTATTTAGAATTTTTAAATTTTTCCTTTATGTGACGAGGTAAATTTCTAATGCAACAAGTAATCACAAAATTGGGCTTGTTAAATCAGCATTAAGAAGTTGTTATATTTTTAAACTGAAGAAATCACTGGCAGCTAATCACGAATTACCACTCGAATCAATAAAACGTTTGTGATTTACTACTATGTGGTACCTGTACACACTAATTGAACCCATTGGCGGAAAATTATTATTTTTTCCATTCCATATACTCGTACCTACTGTTATAATCGCGAATAATTTCATTCAAATTCTGTCTGTCTTCTTGTCCATTTTCTCAATCGCGTTTTTTTTTGTTGTTCGTTGTTTTATTTCGCGAATTATTCAATTGCCTTGTATTTATTTATTTATTTGTTGTACTTGTTGTTGTTTATTTAAATGATATGCAATTTACTGTTATTTTAACCGATTCGCGAATGTAATTTTCTTATTTATATTTATTTATATTTTTTTTGAGATAAAAATAAGCGTATATGTCTTGTATTATGTATATCAATCGTGTCTCATTTCTCCCCTTGTGCGCTCGATTGGAATGAATCGCGAGATTAAATTTTCGCGTAATTTTTTTTATGTCAATCACAGTACAGGTGTCTTGTGTGTGTGTGTAGTATCTGCCTACCTTCATATATACGTTACTCGGGCCTGGTTGGGTTAAATTTTGAAATAATGATAAATTGATATTTTTGTTTATAATTTTCACCTTTTGGTCGCTTGATGATTACTTACAAGAAAAAGTTGTATACATGATTCCACACAAAGATTAGAAGGAAATCAAACGGATTTTGTTGTTTTGGAATTATACAAACAGAAATGGGAAATTAATGATAAACGGTTATATGTGCACAAATCGTCATGTGGTATTAAGCAAATGTGTGTATATGGTGGAATGGGTACCGCATTTACAAATCAGAAGAGAGTATCATATCTTGTTGGCTATATAGGAATTAATTATGCGTTGAATATGTACTTAAATCATTGGCCATTTGTTTCTGTGCGTTCAGTAATTAAAATATTCTTTATTCTAAAAATTAAATGTGTAAGATAATATATTGTAAATCTTAATACCCTCATCCTGTTTATTAGCATATCATCATAAACTGTTATTATAAGTAGAAAAGAAGAAAACAATCATCTTCATCATCATTGACATTATAGATGAAACTATAGCATGTTAAATAATCATAAAACAACAAAAACTAAAAAAAATTACTTATTTACCTTAATTGCCATAAAATAATATGTATGTACTTACACCATAATGGAAGAAGAAAATCTTATGTTGTATGAGTACACAAAAACAACATCTTAACTACCACCATCGTCATAAAGGTAATTTTTAATTTCGTTCTTATAATATTCCGTTTACGAATTCGGTAAGAAAATTTATTTCACAATGTCTGCTCCAATTTTGTACTTACATTTATAATGTTCAGCCTTGCACTCAAATCCATCTTCCAATAAATCGTTCACACATGTACACACATTGTAACTCATATAATGTCACGCTTGATATATGTGTTCAGAGTGTAAATAAATTTAAAATTTTGTATATCCTTGAACTTAATCTCATTGATCTACACAACCGCACAACACAAACAAAAAATTGTTTATATGTATATATTTATGAAAGGATATCCTTGAAAAAGTCAATAATTTTCGTATTCAAATTAATTGTCATCAAAATAAATAATAAAATCAAAATTAATTAATACTTAATTAGAAAAGCACAAAAAAAAATCTAAGAAGAATATGTTTATGTGTATACATGTAAATAGGAAGATGGGATGAAGAAGCAAACCAAAATGCTTAAGAAATTAATTTTTGATTTCTTCTTAATTCTTGAATTAATTAATCGAATTGAATTTTTTAATTTGTTACATGGCCCTCTCGATTTAAATGATGTCATTTCCGCTTGATTAGAATAATAGAAATATTTTCGATTATTTTTGTAAGCTTAAATCGTTAAGCGTGCCTCAAGTTTGAGCTCTGACTTACCGCGTATACATCAAAAATTTATGGTAGTAGCATATAATTTGAATCTACATAAATAAAATTTTAAACCGAAATTTATGTAACAAATTAATTGACTAAGACATTTTAGGTCTAGCTATAGCAAGGATGATATTGTCGATACTTTAGTATTTTGTTTGATACTTTGGTTGTGTGAAAAGTACTTCGATACTGTTATAACTTCACGCATATCAATTTCTAGCAGTTTTGTTATTTTGTATAATTGTCAATTTTTCGTTACTTTTCTGAGTTGTGTTGTGTAATTAAAATATTTAAATAATTTTTTCTTTTATGAGGATCGTGCTTGTTGGATGTATTAAACAAATTGTTCGATAATCTGGTAAGTAAGAGGTTTTCAGAGCTTATGGCTGGTCTCACGAACCATTTTGAGTCGAAAACTCATATGCTATCGGCAAGGTATGAATTTCACAAAACAGGTAGGAAACCTATTGCAAAAAATTGTAAATTTGTTTGCACAAAAAGCGGTCGCGCTCAATCATATGTATACTAAACATGTGTCTACAAAAAATAAATCCAACGCTTGAGGATGTACTCGAAATAGCAAAAGCGTATGAAACAACGGTGGACAAATGCTTTTGAGTGAAAGTTCATCGACATTGCAAGTATTCAAGGTATAACCGTCATCTTATCGTCCAAATTGTGCGTATTACAAAACTACGTGTAATCGATTCCAAAAAATCGGCCATATATTTCCACCGTATGTATGTCACAACAACGTGGGTCATCGTCAAGGTCGTTTAAATTTTCGACAACGCTCTAAGCCTCGCAACAGCTCGTACTCACCCACAGCGTAACAATCGCCGCAAAAAACGCATATGGTGAATGAAGTTGATGTTTAAACAATTTTTTAAATTAACAGTGGTTCTATGAAAAAGAAAATGTGAATGGGCATCATCATCAATGATCTGTTTAAATACCTACAAGGCAATTAATTCACCCGCACGTCAACCACCAAAGACTCGATTTGACATCAGCACTTTTTCACCCACAATCGAATGCCGAAGCCGCACGAATAGTCCGAACATCCAAAACCGCAATGAAGAAAACTTTTCATGACGAACTGTTACACGGTCGACAGACTCTACATTCATCAATGAATCCGTGTTTCCACCGAAGAGAACATTTTTCAACGAGAAGTCCACAAAAATAGAGAAAGGCTTACATCGTCAAATCGTTGGGGAGAATGTACCATGTTGGCACAAACTATGGTGTTTGGAGACGACATCAAAATTTTGTCATCAACTGATGACTATGAAAAATCGTCACATAAAAAACGACTGGACAACAAGACGAGTAAAAACGTACATTTTTCTAATTTTTCTTTCTCCACAGAATAAAATCTTCATCAACCAATTTTGTTCAACGAGAATCATATGCCAAATAACGTGCAAGAAGAATCACGAAATGACTTACAATCACAAGAAGCATCTGCAAGTGTACAAAAACAAAATTCTTCGACATCAAGTAGTGATGTTCGTAGTATTTTACGAAATGGATCACCTGCGGCAACGTGTGATAATTAATGCCCCTATTATGGTTCTCACCTCACCTCACCTCACCGAGCGAGTCACCTCACCAATCCAAGTCGTGTGAGTTCGATTTTTGTATTATGGTGCTCGTTTTTATTTTGGTGAGATGTGTTTGTTTATTATGACAATTTCCATTAGCTGTTAAGTTGGAAATATTGTAATTTTTTGCGTTTTGGATATACATTTTTCACAGTATTGACGTTTCGTGTGTTTTTCATTAGAAATTCTTATTTTATGCATAGAATTTTTTTTTATTATGCAATAATTTTATAAAACGAAATCCTATAAAAAAATTTTTGTGAAAAAAATCTTACGTTTTTGCTATCCATCGTGATTACTTACGTTTTCGTTTTTTGCTATCCATCTTGAAAAATTACTATGAACTCACCAGTATATTGTTGGTGAGTATATTTGACACTAGAGTCACCTCACCGCAACTTGTATAATATCAAATATTTCAAAACGGTGAGTTCAAGTCAGCATTATGACGTATTTCTCGGTGAGTTGAGGTGAGGTGAGTACCATAATAGGAGCATAAAACTAGGAATCTCCACATAGAGGTTGTAAACAATGATACGGCACAAACAACAACACTTTCAAGATCACAACACAATGAAAATCCAAGTTTACAATACGAAACACTAATGAGAAGATCAAATCGTCCAAGGCAGAAAACCGTGTTCGGGTCCCATTTCTTCATGCATGTTTTTATAAAAAATGAAATGTTTGCGAAAATCCTCATATGGGTCTCTTGAATTGGGGCGCGAATCCATTAAATTTGATCTAGCAAAGATTTTATTTTTAGGCTTTTAATTGTTTTGGCTACTAGCACACCAAAGCCGACATGTTGTAACTATCATTTTTTTCGCTTCGACGAAAAAACCGAGCTACTTTGGTGAAAATGTAAAACTTTACATGAAACAAAATACCGTTATTCTATTGAAAATGTATCGAAGCGAAAATTGTGATAGTTACAATAATTACCTAAAAAGATTTCAAAACGTCTACTCTTTTGGTTTTTTTAAAAGTAGTTCTTAGATTTAACGTTAAATTAAAATTTCTCTGAAAATTTAAAACTACAAAAAAATTACGAGACCAACCCTAGGCCATATATTAAGTTATTTTGAAGGTTGATTTACATATGCAACGTGCGACATGTGACAAGCGGATATAAAAGTAACGCTATCTTGACAACAATTTACATTTGTGACTAGTTCCGCCACGCATACTTTATAAACAAATTACATTTTAATTTTTGTTTTAAAATTTATATTTTCAATTTTTTGCCAGAAAAGCAAACGTCAAAATTTTAATAATTTTATTTTGTAAATAATAATTACAAAACACGCCAAACTCTATGCCTATAAACAAAACAAATTTAATGTCAAAAACTACTTCGTTTACATACAAATTTGTATGTATTTGTGCGACCGTGTCAGAAAAGATATAATAAACCATCTTTCGAAGTGTGGCGTGTGCCGTGTGACGAATGTTAAAATATTCATCTCAGGTTGGCGACAAGCTCCCGTCACACATCGCACGACGCATATTTAAGTCAACATTGAATGTAAAGAACATGCAGTTTTAACAACGAGATTTTTTACGGGTTAATGTCTCTGAAGAGGAGACTGACTCACAATTCCATTGCGACAGCTGTTTTGAGCGGTGTTTTCATTAGAATAAGCACACAAACGTAAACCGCTTAGGTAAAACCAATGGGTATATTTACCATATATATAGATAAAAATGATCGCACTGATCTCTGCATTGCTGAGGTTACGGCAAAATCTTTAAGCAATAAGAATGCTTAATTACGAGAAATGCTGAACACCGAAAAATTCTGCTTAATTCCTCAATTAAAATCGAGCGTCGCCAATTTCGCAGTTTTAATGCTTTTCTTGAGCATTTTTCAATAATTGCACCAGGAGTACTTAACAGTTAAAATTTCATTTTGCGAAACAAAAAATATTTTATCGTTAACTACTACTTTTAAAAATTAGGTTGTAGATTGCTCATAGCCTACATTAAAATAAATTCGTAAAATTCAAATTACTAAAAATTCCGATAGATTTTCAACAACTACATATTTGGCATGAACATCGGTGAGATTATTAATATTCGTTTAACTTGCTGTTGCCTGAGGAAACGGAATAAATAAAATAAGTTAAGTCTGGATCGACTCAATCTGCTGGAGATACCAAGTTCCAAAATAGTTAAAAATAAATAATGTCTGCAATACATAGTTCAATTTATAATTCCGGAGCAGAAACCAGACATCAAAACTACTCATTAAGAATAGCCATATGGAAAGTAAATGGATTAACACAGCACCTAGCAGAATTACAACTATTTTTAAATACCGAGAAAATTGATATATGCCTAATATCAGAAACACGTTTTATCAGCAGCTCCTACGTATCAATCCGGATACCACACATCCAACAGAACGGACAAGAGGAGGGAAATAACGAAAGTCTAATATCTGATTATTCTCCTATTATTATGACGATTAGTGAAAATGTTATAGAAAAACAAATCCACCACAGCTCACAAACAACAAAACAAATTCGGAATTGTTTAAGCAGTTAGTAGAAGAACTAAAAATAGAACTTCAAGTGCCAATCAAAAGCGAAAATGAAATAGAAGAGGAGCTTGATGCCATACAATGGTAGGCTTGGGAATGCCCCACCAATAGCCCTAAAGAAATAGCAGACTACGCGTGCATCGCAAGGTAAAACCACCTTAAACAACTTGTGCATCAAACTTAAGGCACTCATAAAAGCAGTGAAAAATGAAACAATTGGAAAATACATTTGTTCTCTATAGCTCCAACTAAAGATACGGACTATTCCCTCTTGGAAATTTTGGAATTGTCAACCGAAAATAAATTCCTATTATATCAACAGATGCTAAAGTTTGTATGGACTAACGGAATACAGCTCTGGGGCTGTGCAAAGAAAACCAGCACCAAAATAATATAAACTTTTCAAAAGCGGTATAGTTAACACTCCGTGGTACATAAGGAATGAAGACCTTCATAGGGACCTAAATATCCCAACGGTTCAAGAAAAAATAAAAGAAACTTGCAGTAATTCATGGACAACGTATTTATCAATATGTAAATGAAGAGCTTCGTGGTATGATGGACACTTCAAATGCAGTAAGACGCTTGCAGAGAACGAAACCAATTGGTTTAATGGATTAAGGAAAACAGTGCAAAGACTACTTCAGTAAATAACCTATATAAATGGCGCTGGTCTACGGGCCTCTTCTCATTCACAAGTGACTTAATTAAGAAAGAATAAATTACTATAGATGAATTGTATTCAGTTGTGATAATTTAGATAAATAAAAAAAATAGGCTTCTGCTAAATCCTATTTTGATGATGCTGTATAAGACGGCGGAAATTCGAAAGCAGAAAATAAGAGATTACGCTACTCGCCACAAGTGGCAGCACTATCACAAAGAGAATTTCTTTTAACACAATTTTTATTCATTTTGTTCCTCTATATTCACAAATTATAACTCTCCAGGGGAATAAAATCTTAAAAGTGTCCCTTAGTTGACAAAATGATTGATCTACGAAGTAAGGAAATTCAGTATATGAAGTTATTAAATTTTACAATGTTCTTGTACTTCGATGCTTTTGAATGAATTATGATGAAATTCGGTTGGTAGTATTGGTTAGGCATTCTAAAGTGAGTTTTGGACAACATTTTAAGATTTGTTCAATTTCAGTTTCTGGCCAATTTCTCAGAGACTGAAAATAACATTTATGGCGGCAGAAAATCAAAAAATAATAGTGAAAATTCTAACCGAATTGTCCTCAAATTTCCCATTTATTCTCAGCAAGATCTAAGTTATCAAAAAAAAAAAAATAACAACTGTACATATTGGTTATTTGTGGGAGCTTAGCTTTTTAGATATTAGTAATAATCTGAAGCTTAATTATTTGGTCGCAAAAATATCGAAATGATACTTAACGAATTCTAAACGATAATCTCCATTAATTTTCTTATTAGAATTGCAATATACACCACGATGCAAATTTTACAATTATTAATTAAGTATTAGCCGAGCTCGAAATTTCATAAGAATTGGTTATGAAATGGCCATGTTTCGTCCAGCAAGAACAGATTCTATAGATCTTTATCCAAAACTGAATTTACCTACCATCTCCACCTGATATAATTTATATCATTACCATTAATATAAATGGTACTACAATTTTTTAATATTGGGTCGAATGTAGTAAACGTAACATAAATTTAAGGCAAAAGTTTAGAGTTCGCTAACTTTTTACTTAAGGTGAAAACGAATTTTTTTTTTCTCAAGTTTTATTTTCAAACAAACTTGTAAGGTAAAAGGAAAATATTTTCTATTGTGAGAGCTCTGCAAGTGGAGAAAATGTTGCCATCAAAAAGTATGAAACTCAATACTTTTTATACCTTTTGCTACCCACTAACACAATTGTGTGGATACTCAGAGCTTATGTTAGAATCCCTAAGCAATTCTACCAACCAAATTTAATCATAATTTCATATACTGGGTTCCTTTACTTCGGAAATCAATCAATTTGTCATTTTAAGGAACACTTTTAACACTTTACACCTCCACTTGATATAACTTATTTTTTTAAAAGGCTCCATTACTCCTTCTTAAAGTCATGGTTTATATTTACAATTGATGATATAATTTATATCATTACCATTAACATAAATGGTACAAATTTTTTTTAATATGGTGTCGGTTGTAGTAAACGTAACATAAATATTACATTTCAAAATCATTCGTTTATTGATATTCAACAGCGTCACTTGAGTCTTATGTCATCAAACCACATTAAAATGTCACCAAAATATAAAATAAAAAAACAACGAAGTTGCTATCATACGACGCGAGTCACCAAAATGCTATTGGCGCCATTTTAATTTATACGAAATGTTAAAATATTGTATACCACCAAGCTTCGCCGATATTGTATACTATGATCATAACGATTATAATAGTTCGATGGTAGTGCGAGTCTCCACTAGAAAACTGTTCGAATATTAATGGTGTAACTCGATGATAATGGCGCAGGTGGAGTATTAAATAAGAATCAAATATCTTTTGGGGAAATTATATAAAATGATAATAAATTGAAAAATCAGAGAAAACAAACAAATGTGGATGGTTGGTGCAAGGAAAATGCTATCTTTGTCTCTTAAATGGGATATGACATATTTTGACTGTGTCTCACTGTGAATCTGAAAGTGAAAGTTGGATGCCGTCGACGACTATTAACATTATGAAGAGGTCTCCGAATAATAATAACTCCTCTAGCTAAACTTTCTATAGCTAACAGTTTAGAGCGAACTACATATATGTGAATTATTAGATGCGGTCAAAGAATGTGAACAAAGAAACTGTTCACATTCTTATCTCATCATCATTTTGGAAGAAAATGAAATTTAAAACCTTTTTGTTACATATTTTTTAATGTTTTGTTCTTATTACCTTTCCGTGTCTTTATATAGATGACCATAACAAGAGAATAAATTTTTCATCTGAGACAAAATATTTTGTATCATACATAAATACAAAAAATAATAATTGCATTAAAATTACAACTTTACATCCGTCACAATCATATAATTATATTTATGTTTACATAAACAAATTCTACTTGCAACATAACAAAAGACATAACTTAAGGCAGCAGGATAAAAACTGCCTCAAATGATAAAGCGCAAGTGTTGTTCTTTATCACGACTTAATAAATTTCTTAGAATTTTTTTGGGTTCCATCAATATAAATCATGCTTTTATATGATGCTAGCTATGTTTTAAATTAAAAATCATAATTTATATTGTGACTGGTTTATGATTAAATATGTTTTTGTCACCAACATTTAAAATACATATTTTTAATTACGCGTGCTAGTGAACAATTCTGAGAAATATTCATTAGGCGCTTATAGGAAAATGAAAGTCACCGAAAAATTTGTATTCAAACGAAGAACTAAAACATTACCTATTATTCGTCGTGTTTTACCTATTTGTCAGAAATGCGTGAGCTGATTATATAATTTTGCGGATAGGGGATTCCAATATTTGTGTATAACGAACGTCATAATAATTGTAAAATTAAATGTTTTTAACTTACCGCGATATATGCCCAGCTGACATTATTTCATCGTCGCCACGTTGCGCGTGATGTGGTTCAACTAGTTCTTGTACAACAACAACTGTAGCGCCATCCGGTCCCGTTTGTGTTGTGTACGTTGCAGTTGGTATCCCAACGACTTGTCCATTTAAAGGGTCAACCAATTCTCCACTATCACTAACACTACCGGATGCGGCTGTTGCAGTCGTATATATTACGGTTTGTTTGCCATCTTCGTAGATTAAATCGATTTGGGGCTTTTCATACAATTTATCATCATCGAAAATTTCTTGTTTCGGTTCACCGTAAATCAAATTAGATTTTTCAATTAAATTGATTGGAACCGAAGAATCTTCCGGATCATTTGAATCGGATATAGTAGTAACCGTACCATCATTAGGCGAACCTGACGTATACATTATATTTTTAGATTGCATCATTTTATTTGTTTCGATTACCGATTGTCCCGAACTTAATGGCGAATTATTATTGTTGTTTGAATCATCGTGATAAATATCGGCCTCAGACTTGACACTACTGTTTGTATGAATTGGCGGTATTTGGTGGCCACGATTATCTGAGTATTGTAATACTGAGGGTTGGTTTGTCGGAGGAGGTGGGGTAAATTTAAATGGATCCACAATTCGCGTGATTATATGTTCACCTTTATCGTTTCGCGTTAATATATGATGTTCTCCATTTATAATTTCTCGGCTAATGATTTCTCCACTCCCATTAGCTGCCAATAATTTTGCCAACAATTGATGGTGATGCGGATTTGTACTATCCAAAATTCGATATAATTGTTCATTTGTTAGCTCAATTTTTGTAATACTACCACTATTTTCACTATTACTATTCGTGTCATCATCGTTTATTAGTAAACGTCCATCTAATATGTGATCGTGTTCACCACCGGTATGATGATGATTTGTCGCCGAACTACTTTTGTGTAAATCCAATACATTCATATTTCCCATGTTACCGATGAGGTCATCGTTCGGCGATGGATGGTGCACCATACCATCACCACCTCCACCACCGTGTTGAATAATTTCAAGATTTTGTGGTGAATTTTGATGTGAGTTACTTAACGGTGACGACATTTTATTGTAAATATCTTACGTTGCTTTATAATATAAAAATTAAAAATTGTACAATTTTATTGCATTAAAAATATAAAAAATTCTTATTAATTCAATTAATAATCTAACTAATTATAATTAAAGTAAAGCTCAGGTTAATTTCGTTTTTTTTCTACGTTAATTGATTGCACGTCGTGTTTATGTTACTACAAAATTATCTAGGCGTTATTATTTTGACATTTTGAAGTTTTCAATGGGAGATTCGTTTTTCGTGTGTTCTATTTGTCTAGTATGGCACAATTTTGATGAGTATTTTCGTTGCTTTGCAGTGGTGTAATGTCAATTCATTTCTGAAAAGGATAGAAAGATTAAGAATTAGTAAAATTTAGTAGCACAAATAGTTTAATATTTAAATGGATAAAAAGCATTGAAATGGAAAAATTCAACATTAAATTTTTGGTTGGCTTCGAGAAACGCAATAATTTTAGTTTTGAAATGTGCAGTAGAGAATAACAGCTATAAGGACGAGATTGCACATCAACCCCATTGAAAAATGTCAGACCCACTCTCATATGAATTGTTTAAGGCAATCAACAGATTTAATTAAATTGAAGGCCCAAACTGTAGTACGATGTACATCTAATGGGGCCTAATTTTTGGTCCGTTACCACTATATAGATTTGATAAGTTATCGCGCAATATTTGCAAACATATAGGTTACAAATAGTCTGGTGAGCCTTAGTGTCTGACTTTCTGGCGTGTAGAAGGATTTCAGAATTTGCATTTGCAATTTAGATAGCTAGATATCGCAAATAAAAAGAAAATAATCGCTTTCAAGAAGAATGTACAACGGAGATTTAAAAGAAGTATTCAACCTACCAAAAGGAAACAATGGCCCATATAGGAAACAAAATTCTATTTTACGAGATGAATACGAGGCGTGTTCAAACAGTAAACTAAAGAAACCATTAAAAGTTCGCTGTTTTACAAGCATAGATGAGGTTAAAATCGTATCGCTAAGAAGGACAAAGCTATCTCAAAGACCAAGTTCTAGAAGTCCCAGAATTGGAAAAATCCCAGAATTGGAAAAAGCGGTTGCATCTGCATAAGATGTATAATAACTAATGGGAACTATTTTGCAGGAGATGTTGATTGGGATATTGATTTAGACGAGTAAATAAAATGCTTTGCAATAATCGAAAATTTCCGTTACTTTTTGAAGATATCTCGTAAAGATGCTAGAAGAATATTTTCAGCAGAATTTAAAAACACCATCCGAACCAAACTGAATGAATGGTCGCCAGATACCAGAAAGCTTAGCTCATGAAACTGAGTTACGTCAAGCTTCAGCCACGACAGACGATGGGAAAACTATTCGAGATTCCAATGAAAAATATATAAATACGAGACCGTACCAACAAACCTGGACCTTGGAAAGCTAATAAAGCGACAAACAATTCGGATGAAAAATCTGTAAGAAATATTAATGAAGCCGAGGGTATTGTTAGGAGTAGAATGATATCGGCTGTAAAACTACCACTAGCACACACATGGAAGAACTTATAGATCAAATATCCATGAAGAAGAAGAAGGAAATCTGAATTACTTTACTGAATAGCACTTCGAGAATATTAATGGATATCGGCAGGAAGTAGGGTCACCAAGGTGCTTGCAACTTGCTGGTCCGAACTACTTTAGGTGAGTGAAATTGTTGTTCTAATGGTAGCCAACTAGGATCCCTTGGTACTGCATATATAGTAATATTATCAAGAATGTACCGAAAGACCCTAATGAGTAACACGAGTCACATTAAAGAAACAATCAAATCACTGAAGGATTACGAAAAATACGGCCATATGCAACTAGTGATAATATTATACTGTGGAGTAACGACCCATCGAAACGAATCGAAGAATGCAAATTGAAAACTGGAACAATTGGAAGATGATGAAGAAACGGGAAACTATCCACTAGCACCCGAGTTTGACACATTCGGATTTGATACAAGAAGCCTTATTCTTCTAATAATGTAATTCGACCATATTTGTTGACACTAATAACTATTACGTAGCAAAACTGTTAATGCAGGACATTTAACGGAATACGTTAACGACGGAAGAAGTATAAATATGAAATAGACGAACTCAAAGAATGAGAATATCAAGACACATCATGATTTATCAAGGAGTGAAAATGTTTGTTTGACCGGATTCTACTATAACTATAAAAAAAGAATTAAAAATATAAAAAAAAAACAAATACAACCAGTTGACATGACAGTCAAAGGTAACTCAAGAGGTAATTTAAGGTTGAACTAATCTGTCAATTTATACCACAGGTGCTGCACATTTTGGTGGAATATAGAATGCTGGAGGCATCAAGAAACAATAACGATAATGAATCAAATAGCAGTATGTTTAAATTGGCGGTCCTTAAGGATTTTGAATGACGAACCAGGATGTGTAGCAATTTTAACACTGGCACACTTATTAATAGGTAGGCTAATGAAATCAGTACCAAAGTCCACCGCAACTGTGTATTCACCGAAAACAAGGTGGGAAACCAGAAAATCACAATTGACTTCTTGCTACAGTTTTAGTAATGTTTAAAATGGAATAAAATACAGCCCGATTTATTAGTATTAATACCAACCATTCATACTACTAAACTTGGCAGAAAACTACATTATCGACATTTAAGCCGAAGCATAGAACTACTTTTTCGGCATGTTGAGAGGGGCTTCATAATAATATGAAAACTGCATTATCGTCATTGCAGCCGAAATTTCAGAAGAAAAACTACTTTATTGACATATTGCGAAGGAATCAATAATATTATAAAAAGTGCATTATCGACATTTCGGGCGAAATTTTGTTGCATTACCGACAAAACTATAGAAGTGAAACGAAAACTAGAAGATTTTTTTTTAAATAAATAAACTAAATATTTTAACAAATTTTAAAATCATATTCAAATCGGTTATGCGCCATATTAGGTACATTGGATAAAGCTACCTAATTAATTAATAGCTTCTAAGTTTTATGATAACTAAAAATTTTGTATAATTAGAATTCATAACGTGTCTACGAGCCTACAAACAGAATATCTGTGCAAAGTTTAAGGCCAAAGTTCATGTGAGTTCAATGTTAGATTTTCGAAAATCTTCAACAATGTCTGAAAAAGAGATTTCAGACACGATTGAGGATTTTCGGAAATCTATATATACTTGTGAAATACAAATGTTTAAATCAATCAATCGTAATTTGATAAGCAATATTGTAACCTTGCTTCAAATGAACAAAAAGTATATGGTGGGGGGATGCCACTATGGTCATTTAAAAAGCCATCCCATGTTGCTCAACTTTTGTCTAATTGGGGAAACAAAAATAAAATTCGTAAATCGATTATTTTTCCACAATCAGAGATTTTCCGTAAAACGAGATTTCGTTAAGCGAGGGATTCGTGTAAAGCAAACAATTAAAATGCCGACATCCCATATGATACGAACTAAATATTTTCTCTCAGTAAACAAAAACTCAGTAAAGAAAAAAAAAATCGACGCCAATTTAATAACAGTGCCTGTTTATGTTTACGGCCTTCTCGCAATTTTTGGACTTTGTATGTATACAGACCCAAAAAACGTAAACACGAAAAATAACTTTCAAACAAATGCTATTAACATTATTTTTTGTTAAGTTGTTTTTGACTTGATTTATTTATATCTCGTAAATGTAGCAGAAAAATAAATTTTATTTCTCCTGAGCGTGAACTATCTCTTTAATTTGATGATCGTCGTATAAAATGGATAGAGCATGGTTTAATAGAGCATGGTTGATAGAGCATATTTATTTTTCTCCCACATTTACGAGATAAAAATAACTAAAGCCAAACGCATCTAAGCAAAAAATAATTTCCATACAATTTGAACAAGTTTGTTTTTCGTGTTTACGTTTTTTGGGCCTACATACCAAATTACACTTCCAGTGACCATATTGACATCAATGGTAAAGCAAGTTAATCTTGAACTAAAAAAATACCAGAATACCTATCAGAATTTCTCTTCCATTACACCAAAATGTGCTATCATTAGGGTCTATCAAATAAGGAAAATTAATCTGAAACAATTAGGCATTCAATACATTTAATACATATTGGATTAGTAAAATTTTGCAAATTACACTGTATCCCCTTTAGAATTTCTCCACAATGAGGCTGAAGTTGCCCAACATCAAATGACCATAGCGGCATCAATGACAAAGCATGGTAATCTGGAACACCATATCTTTAAATAACAAGTTTTGCCAATACAATATTATATATTAATATTTATCACAATATATCCTATCAGGCCCGAGATTTTTTACGCTATTCTCATGAAAATTCTCATGAGAACAGCGTACAAAATCCCGCCTCAGATCCTTTAAACTGGTTCTTCCTTTTCTCTAAGAATTTTTATTTTAGAAAAATTTAAACAAATTGTTAACTACATAGAGAAATCCATTTTTTCAACCATGTAAATCTAATAAATTAATTCCACAATTGTAAACACTACCATTTATTATTTTTGCAGCTAATTCATATGACATTAATTTAAATTTTTTATCGAATCGGACATAGACCAGCAAAATATTAAAATTGATTAATTTATCTTGTTAAATGTTAATATCTTCTCGAGTCAAAAATTCCTTCCTGTACCTTATCGAAATTTTTTAGCTTTTGGCTGGAAACTTTCGGCTAACTTTATTAAGGTCATTGGTGCCACTATGACCATTTGGTAGGCTCTGATACTTGCTAACAATAGCCCAATTTTGAAGAAATTTCGATTCGGATACGGTTGATAGGCGTCAGTGTGTATTACGGTTATCGACTATTGAAATCTAGTTAAATTACACCTCCATATTCCCATCACAAATTCTTCACAATTGGGCTAGATAGAGTTAACATGACATATCATAAACTAAAACTTATTTTTTATAATAACTTAAAGAAATCAAAAAAAATCATTACGAAATTGGAAAATATTGATCAGCATTGTCAAATGTCTATATTTTCGGCTATCAAATCAAAGACACTACACAGTTGAAAAGTTTTCTGATATGCGATGCTATTAGCATCGCTATGCATCCGACATTTGCTTGTATCGAATTTCGATGTAACCTATACATCGAAAATAATTTGAATATAATTTGCTTCGAAATGAAAAATAAAATGCATCGATTTTTTTTTCGAAGCTTCTTACGTTGCAACATAATGTAAGATGCAAAATGAAATCTAATAACATTTCGATGTTACTAACACTGAAAGAAGCGATTCAATGAAAATTGTATCAGAACCAATTTCGATGTTAATAGCGTCAAATTCTCAAACTTACATTATAAATGTTTCCTACCAACGAAATTATTCCAATGCAATTTGTATCATATAAAATAAAACCGATACAAAAACCGGTTAGTTTTATTTTATATACTTCATGAGATTTCAAAATCTCTGTATAAAATTTTAGTTGTCATAGTCACACTCACGACAGACCAGACTGCGCTCACCAAACTGCAAATATATGAAAAACATTTCAACCTTATATTAAAAGTATACATACTGCTTTAGCGAATTATTATAAATTTGCTAAAAAATAAATCACTTCAGATTATATATAGAAATTTTCTTTCGACACACTACTGCATTAGTTTTAGACGCAATTGCATCGTAAATATTTTCAATGCCCGCTTTGCATCAGAATTTGATGCACGATTGCATCGTATATGCCCCGATGCAAGGGTTGCATCATAAATCGCATCATTTTTTATAGTGTGATAGAATATAGTTATATGAGTAAGAGTTTAAATGTATAAGCTGAATCAACGGTACCAGAGTCTTTTCCAGAGGCATGTTTATACACGGTAAACAACGGTCAATAATTTCTGTGGATCCACGTGTTTCATTCAATCAACAGCAATAAAACTAGAGCCAGGAAATTTATGAAACGATTACCATAAAAAAAACCTAGCGACAGATAGAATTGAAAGCATCATTGAGATCTTTGGTATTTACCATCCTTAAAAGTGTTAGCATAAGGTAAATAGCTGGTGTAACATCTATTTGGTCCTTGTTAGAAAATACGGTACAGATATTCCAAAAATTATGGTTTTCATTCAATCTGAACAAAAATACACATACTAAATCAATTAATTTAATGATGAGCCATTTTATAATCTTAAATAATATTTTGACAGAATTAAGTAATTGGCCCAATTAATTTCAACCTCATAAAACTATAGAAATTATTTAAGCGACAGTAGTTACTGATTTTAATTTCGAGAAGTGTATTGAATTGTAAAATTATACACATTTAAATAAATATTATGAAATATAAAACTTTTTTACAACATTCTTTAGCTCCTCAAGGCGAATACAATGCAATATTGCAATACCGGCTTGTCGCCATGGATATCCAACAAATCCCCATACATACTTTGCAAATGTGTTTATAAATTCCATTCAAGCGGTTTATCTTAATTGCACGATCGCCTCAAAGCGCGAAAAACCAATGAAATGGAAAATTTTTATTATCTCAATGTTTTTATCAAAACCAACGAAAAATGCAATTTTAGTCACTTAAAGTAAACGGTTATTAAAACATTAGCTAATTAAATATTTTCCTAATATATAATCTTATGGAAATCATTAACGTTTCGTTTTTATTATAATTCTGTTTTGTCTTTATAAGAAATATACTTCGCTACGAGTATAAAGATTAAAATCAATAAATTATAAAATAAAAATTATAATTTTAAATTTATTATTTTAATTAGAAAATTATTTAAATTTTGAAAAATATAAAGAAAAAATCAATTACATTCTAATTTCAAATGAGTTAAGTCAAATGAAAATATTATATATACACTGTCAGTCCAATAAATGGTATATTGGTAGTTGTACCTGTATGCGTTGAATACGGGAAAGCGTTAAAGTTACGCAGAGTAAAGTCCACACCACAACTCGTGTCATTTTTAATATAATATAATGGTGTAGAATTAATGAGTTGATAGTAATGCTGTTTTTTAAGACAACAAAAAACTTTATAATAAGCATTTAAGATAAATAAATTGTTGTATAGTGATCGAAGTATTTAGGTACACCACTGTATCTAATCACACAGTGACGTGCGGACTATTCAACCGGTAAGAAATGTTTTCATTACGATTTCGCGAACTATAATTCTAATCAATTTTATTAATCGATGAATTATAAAATAATTTTCATTTTTTTTTACGTATTCACAATTGCGCTGATTTCACTTAGCTTTTTTTTATTTCTGTGTGTGCGCTTTCCAATTTATTTATTCGCCGTGTACTCGACGTTAGTTTTTTTTCCAGTAATCAATAAAATATATTTGACCGCTTCAGCCTGCGTTATACATTTGTGTGTATCTACCTCCTCTGCTCCTCTAAATTATGTTAAATAAAATTGCAAACGAAACATTTGGAATCGATATGTAATTTATTTCATTAATAAATTAGAAATATTAAATTTATTTATTAGAATAGTCTGGGTCAAGAAATCGTTGGGGGTACGTCATGCTCTTAGTCATATAATACAGGAAACTACATATTAAGATCTATATGCCGTAAATCATTATCGTATATATAATGGAAGTTTATCATTTTTTTGGTCATTCCAAATAGCGGGTGGCAAAACTATAAATTAAACCAAATTTCCACATTTTGTCAACTATGAAATTTTTTCTTATGTACAAAAACATGACGTGAACAAGATGGAAAATTCCAAGACCAAATTCAATTCCATCGCAAGCTTAAAACATCATAACGCCTTTAGCCAATATCATTTGTAACAAAACACTTTGTTATTTTAAGAAAACATTTCGATCAATTTTTTAGTTGTTTTATGTTCTTGTTACGGAAAATTGTTGCATGATACAATATCAAAGTAAAAAAAAAAAAATACTTAAAACATGTATTACATTGTTGTTGCTATTTTAGTTGCTGTTATGTTGTATGCAAGGAAAACATATTTCCAATATGTCAAAAAATATATAAACCAAATAGTATAACAACAACAGCAACAACAACACAACGATACATATACATACGTATATACCTGAACATCTTAAGAAATAATGATATATGTACTCGTATTTTTAGTGTACATACTAAATATCTGTGCTTCTTTCGTATGTGCGTTCAAAGTCAAAGTGGATTTCTTGGTTACATGAAAATTTATTTTCCAATTTTTATTTTATATTTTGTTCCATTTTATTGCATTAGGTTTAAAATTTTAACACCTTTCGTTCGAATGCGTTTAGTTCCAGGTCGTATATCGACAAAACTTCGCAACGGGTTAAATATATAGACGAGATAAAAATGAAACAATTTTCTCTGTCCAAAAGAATTCAAAACTGTTGCAAGCGATGTATAATCTCAATGTAATATTCGCCCGAAGACATATTAAAGTAAAAATTCTGAGAACAAAACAAAAAAAAATGCATTTGAATCAAAATGTGATCTGGAAAGTATTTTTATTGTGTTGTAAAGGTGTTGCAATTGAATTGAAAATTCGACAAATACATAAAACTTTTGAGTAATTACTTGGTTGGGGCGGTACGTTTGAACTGTCTATTCATGACCCTAATGCTGCACCAGCACTTGCCGCATAATCCAACGAAAATGGTACTGGAATTTTTACAAACTAATTACAAATATGTAACACATTTAGAAAATTTTTACAGGTCCCGTTATCCTGCAATCCGTGTGTGGGCTGGCGTTAGTCAAAGGTATACCACACTTTTCGTAGTTTTGTTAATATTTATTGTATCGAACTGGGGGTATTACTGAAATTTTTTACAAATAAATTACATTATATTAAAATAGTTCAGCCCCCAAAAAACTACCCCTAAGAGGTGGAATTCTTCAAAGCCATAATTTTAATATTTCTTGTATCGTATTGGGTGCTCAACCCCCAAAAAACTTATTTTTCGTCACACCACGCCTTTTGCATTTCTGTGAATTTTTGTTCTATAGTGCTGGGGGTGGTACTGGATTTTTTTTTTACAAATTAATAAACAATAAAATGGCATAATTAAACCCCTAGAAAACTACGCCAAATGTGAGCAACGGTTCAAAATCATTATACCGTACTGGATACAAGAAGTTTTTATAAAAATTACAATATATTTAGTTCAATTGCCAAAATCTGCCCCTAAAAGTGCAGCTCTATAAAACAAAATTTCTCTGCATCGGTGATGCCCCTCAAATAGGTACCCCTGAATTTATTACAACAGCCTACACCCACAAAAATCGATCATAATGCATCAAATTACCTTCCTGTGCAAGAAATAGATACATGAATTCTTGCGTAGGAAGAACGTAAGATGCATTATGATCGATTTTTGTGGGTGTGGGCTGTTGTAATAAATTCAGGGGTTCCTACTACGATACAATAAATATTAAAAAAAAACTACGAAAAGTGTGGTATAGCTATGTCTAACGCCAGCCCACACACAAATTGCCGGATAGTGGGACCTGTAAATTTTTTTTTAACTCTGTAACAGATTTGTAATTACTTTGTAAAAAATGCCAGTACCATTTTCATTGGATTGTGCTACAAGTCCTGGTGCAGCATTAAGGTCATTGTTTATTCGAACAATCAGAATCCTATCGTTTTGTTCTTTGTTTGGCATTTACTTAGGTTAGTTCCATAAATTAAATTTTAAGTAGTGAGGTGAAATTTAAACCAACCTAATTTTTTTATTAGAAATAATTAGTTAAATTATAAATTTTGCCCACAGAATAATTTGTTTTTCCGGTTTCCCACCGCCACATACCTATGAATGTTATATTAAAATTTCTCTTTAAACTTTTGAGTTAAATTATAAAAATGTTCTTAAAGAACTAATAATGCAATGTTCCTTTTTTTGATTTGCCATTTGTTGCGGTTTTACATTGTAATTAAATACTCTTTGTTTCAGCGGGCCAAAAGTGTTGTGCCATTTGTTACACCATACTGCAATGTTCATGAGAAATCATTTTGAAATTTGTTATAGGGCTTGTACGGTGTAGCCTATCATTAGTACGCCGTCAAGTTTTTTGTATTTTTTTTTTACTTTGCCCTAAGAGCATTTCGCAAACTTTAGTCTCAGATCCGTGTTTGCTTTTAACACACTTGGTAACAATACCATCATGTGTCCAACCGTGATATATATACCTTCATGATGATCTTAATCAATAAGTGCCTAACTTAATTGAATTTCCCAAAACGGTCATTAATATATCAAAATATCAGTATCGCCGGGCACTTGAAATCTTGAATCAGCCAATCAAATGTTTCTTCAATAATTTTGATGTCCATGACTAAATTCAAAAGAGGGCAGATTGGATGTTACCATGGCAGTACGTAAGCATCTATGATCTGTCAAAAGGTGATGGATTCAAACTAAAGTAAAATCCAGATTGAAGCATTGATCGGTATAAAGCACGGGCGATAACATAAGAGCATGACGGTGATTTTGAGTGCAACACGGTGATTGCTCGTAACCTGACTCCGCCAGACTAAATAGTGAACTTCTTAGTCGACATGCCTATTGTTACTCTTAAGTTTAACTAACTGGACATTAATACTAAAATGGTTTGTTTCTAGGAAATTAGCCGTGATAATTTGTTTTGTGTTTTTATTCACATCCACTGTTCATGTAAACTTTGAGTAGTTAGAGTGAGACCAATGAGTACACCGTCTATGTATAAGAATATTTTTGTTGGTTTTTCTTTTTTGGTACGTGATGCGCGGTGCAAAATGGTTTTGCACGAAATTTTGCCGGTGGCCAATTGCCCCCACTTCATTTTTCTACGGTTCTGGCGAAAGTCGCACAACGTTATATTTTACGGGTTTTCGGCGAGCCTACACCCAAAAATACGGGTGGCCAATCGGCTATTTGAGGATGGTTTTGAGTGTGGAACACCGCAACATCCGTCCGGGTGATCAACCAAGGCCATTCCATCTGATATACTGGCCAGTTGAGGCCACTTACAATAACTTTCGACGAATACGGCGGCCAGTTGAGGCCAGCCGTAATATTTTTTGTACCAAATGCGGGAAGATGCTCAACCTAACAGATGGCCAACCAGCCATTTGGTGGCCAACAGGTGGCCAATCGAGACCAGCCGTATTATTATTTCTACCAAAGGCGGAAAGACGCCCAACCCTTTTCAGCGGGACTTCGCTGAAGGTCAACAAAGGTACAGTTTTTTGTTTTGTTTTATTTTTTTTTTACATTCAAAATTTTATTGCTTTTCTGTTTTTTGGTTAAGTCAATTCTAAATTATTTTAATTTTTCAATTTTTATTAAATATATGTTACTGTGTAATCAAGTGCCGAATAACGGTTGTTTGGCAACCATTTTTTTTGTTCAGTTTATTTTTCGCCCTCAAAAGTTTTTTCGTTCGATCCTTCAGATTTATTTTTATTTTCCCGTTGAGCCAAAATTTTTCTAATTATATTTTAATAATAAAATAAAACCGTATGGCGTATAATTTTTTGCATTCAGCCTTATTTTCTTTTCTTTTGGTTCTATTTTGGCCAAATATTAACTTGGTTATTTTATTTATTTTTTTCTGTGTTGTTAAACTAATAAAATGAAGTGCTAAATTTTTCGGGTCGGTATGGTGGGAGGGGATATTTCATTCTGTGTGGGTATCACGATTGCATTCGAGGGCTGTCACTCCCCATCATCCCCTTGGCAGAACACCCACAGGATCGGAGTGGCGAGTCCCGCATATGTGTCGTCCATTCGGGGACGACCGTAAAATCCACAAGGTCTCCCGTGGTATTTTGGCGCTCTCATGCTGTTGAAGTGTGAATTGTGAGGAATTAGGTGGAGGTCTCTCTGGATGAAGAGAGGCCTGGTCTGTTGATGTTGTTGAACCATTGCGTAACAGCCTATTGTTATTCTCAAGTTTAGCTATATCTCCATACTATTAAGCGTCAAGCAAAAGAAGATTGATTATAGAAAAAAAAAACAATGAAGAGCGCTAAGTTAATCTTTCTAATCTCGTGTAAGGAGAGCATTAAAGTTATCGTTTTTATCCAACTGATAGATTTCTCAAAACACGGAACTCAAAACACGAAACGATTGGTAATAAAGTTCATGATGGACTCGATGTTCGCCTTAACAGTTTATGAAATTTCCTTCATAAATTACCGGGTGTTAACACAAAACAAGCTAAATATATATTTTTGTAAGTAGAAAAGATCGGGTATAAAATAATTATGTTAATATCAACAGTTGAATAAGAATTATAAATTCATATTTCAGTCATTGTTTTGTATATTTCGTCAGCTCGAATGTGTATTAAACTAAAATTGAAAGAAATGCGCTGTTGAATGAAATCTTTAAATCCTACCGCACCCTCAATTTATACGCCTCATTACCATACGTATAACAATGTTAGGTAGTAGGCGCACATAAATTCTAATTATGCAACTATTGTAGCAATTAATTAATTTAAATTAGAGTATTTTCATTATGCTTTTTAAATATTTATTTATTTAAGTCAAATATTTGTTTTGTTCTGATCTAAGCCCCAATTCGCTACTATCGGATTCAGATTCACTCTGAGTAGGAGTGGATTAAGTTTTGGGCTCGATGCGTATAACTCTTATATTAAATTAAGCAGTTAATGTTTAATTTTCAAGTTTTATTTATTTCGTACGGCGATTAAATTTTTCTAAATAAAAGCCAAATAAAGTTACTAATTACAAAATAACAAAACGCAGAGACAATCAATCAAATCTGTCAATTTTAATGATCTGAATAGAACAACAATATATGTAGTATATAGTATTGCCATATTATTTTTTTTCGTTCATCAAAACCAATCAGCAAATATAAAATAAAAATGAAAATTTAATAAAAACGTCGTTCTGCCTTCCTACACACACCATAAACTTAAATTAAATAAAAGACGAATCACGCATAGATTAGAAATTACGGGGCATATAAACGAATCTCGAAATTACACACAACAAAATAATTCATCTTACAGTCATCGATATAATCAAGATGAATTCCATAAAGTATATCAGCGAGAGACTAAATAATTTTTCCCAAGAAAATATTAGTGAGTATTTCGCGCGAAATAAATTGTATTTTCCTTTTTCGTATGCAAATTAAGATTTATTAGCTTGGAGGTTGACTTATGGATAAATTAAAAATTACGTACAGATTGTTTCATTTTCTTTTCTACTTTGTAAGTGAAATCAATTTACTAGGTGTAGCAAAAAACTGTACATTTGTTGAAAGAACATATGGTTCAAATTAATTTAAATTGCAGCGCGTCGTATAATTTATGCTACTATTTGTTATTGAGTTCTACCATTCTTAATTATTGGCCGTGGTCAGCAAGAAGAGGCATTCAACAGATATAAACTATTTCTAAAGTCATGGTGTGATGAATAAAATGTGGAACCATACTGCAAAACTAACAATAAATACATCTGCTGTTTACAAAACCATTTGCAATTAATCACGTAATAATAGTTAACCCGGTAAATTCTTAAAATTTTCGTTGCTTTCCAAACGCTATATTTCAAGTCCATGGGGTAGAATAATATTTTAATCATACAGAACAGAAATAAACAAAACACAACGCAACAACAACAAAAATTGGAAAACTAATAAAATTGAACCGGTCTCCGTTAAACAAACTCCAGAATTTCCTCTAAATCTCATTTTAAAATTCCATACCCGCTCTCCCTTCCGAATTTCATTAAAATAAAGATTTAAAAAATTTCTTTAATTCTAGTATTTAAAACGAATCTGGACCCCCAAACGTTTTCCAGAATCAGAAGTACACACAATCGATTTCTGGTAGTCGAAACAACCGAACTGGTTTGATAACCGGTTTTTATCAAAATCGTTAGAACAGAAAAAAAAATTTAAATGAGACCCATCGGTCCGGTCCACCTATGATGATTAACCCTACTTCCAATTTAAAAAAAAATCCTTAAATTTTTAATTGTTCGGGTTCGTCGCTTACTCTGATGTTTTCCTATATGACCAGGATTGATGTCTTTTGTCTATTGTTTTAAATTACTGACGAATTACAAAAACACTGAAAAAACATTGTTTCTTATCTTTCAAATTCGTTTTATTATTAGTTTCAGGTTATCTGTCATTTGCAAATTGATGTGTAAAGAGTGGATGAATCATAGAGAATTTAATTGAAAAATTTTCTTCAGTGATCTGTGCCACCTGTTAGAAACTCTATCACCACTTAGTTAAAGTATACAGTTCCGGACGCATTTCAAATTATACTTGATATCGGGTGTACTACGAAATCCCGGTTTTCAAAATCCCGATGTTCTTTTTTTCTAGTTCTAAAGTCTAGATTTTGTAAAAAATATTTTTTATTATTCGAGCCGGCCGGACTTATAATATTTTAACATACAAATAAAATATCTTGCCTGATACGATAAGCATACGAGAAACATGTCCGAATTGAAACGTATTGATGATGTCTGACACGATATGTGTAGGAACTGAAAGGAACGGATAATATAAATCAACCTTTAGGGGTTTAATAAGCAGTAAGCTAAGGTTTTGATGATTCACAAATTATTTGGAAAAAAAATGCTTTGATATCAATTTTGACGATCAATTTGGACAGATTTTGGAAAAACAGATTGCATTAAAATGCAGAAAATTTCGGCTGACTATTAGACTGTTCCTGCGATCCCTAAAGATCAAACTGATATGCCTAGGTATATTTGTCACTTATAAATGTGTAGTATATTTAAATCGAGCCTAACTTCCTTTTAAAATGGAAAGTAAATAAAATAATAAGTGATTTTTGAAAGGTTGTTTAACATTAAATAATGTTTTATTTCTTTTTGACTTTTGTAACTCTGCTATTTGTGTTCCAATATAGTATTACTTAACAAAGATATACTAAACTAGAAATTTTTTCGAACCCAATATGTGGTTTCTAAATGCGATCGCTTATCTGAAACTAGCACAAAACAGTCTGAACGAAGAGTTCTTTTACTGTCCACTATAGCATATGGAATAAACTAATTACAATAAATAACCGAGTCGATTTATATTTATATTCCACCACACTCATCCATTCACTGTACACTAGTTCCTAGGGGGATTAGAAATAAAAAATGCAGAAATTTCATTCTCTAACGTAACTTAGTTTTGGGTTTTTTGTATTATAAATATTATTTTTTTCATGGTTAACTTGATTGATTTAATTATGGTTTTATGTAAAGTGTTTATAGTGCCCCGTAAGGCATTATTTATGTATATCTTACGGTTAAAGTGCGAAATAAATAAATGTGCGCATACAAACTGTTTAAAATTTATTTACTGATCGGAAATAATTAAAATGGCGCTTCTAGGAATTTTTAAAATATATTTTTGGCGCATTTACCGATTGCGCACTTTAACATATACCAATATGTACAAACCTACGTCAATTACTAATGTGCAAAAGTTGCCATTACATTCGCTACTTTTTTAAACTGCATACCTTTTGACTTGCCATTTTGCTAGTGCGATTAACTTGATTCGTACCACCACACACCAATGAACGGTGAAATTTTTATTTTGAATAATCTATGAACGGATGAGTCACAGTTTACGAGAGATGACATAACAGAATGTCTAAACCTTGATATTAAAATAACCTGATGTTACACTGAATAGTAATTATAATCTGGAATTTTTGAAAAATGAGCTCCCAAATCTTTTGAAGGATGTATCTAAAACGTAAAAATGATGCTTAGTTTACCAACATTGTGGCGTACCAGCACATTTTGCACCAATTCACTGGTCGGTCAGAACTAAATAAAAAAACGCTTTAAAGCGATTTCAATGCCTAAATAATATGCTACTGAGGAGAGGAACCATTCTTATGGCCTGTTTCTCAGTAAATTTTAAAAATTGATTCCTCCCCAATTTTTTTTTTCTCAAAACTAATCAACTGATCCCTTAAATGATCGCACTGAAGCCCATACTCTATAATGGCATCTATAAATATGTCAAGCTGATGCCACAGATCTCGATGGAAATTTGTTCGTTGGGTCGAAATGGGGGAAAATTATTGTTGAGTAACTCCTGGAATATAATCAACTGGGACGGAATACAGTCTAAGAAATGAATCCGCCCTGATGAAATTGGGTATTGTGGTTAAGAAAAGGGATCTAAAATGACATTTAAAATAAAGTTCTGAGATATAGTAAACTTAGATGGAACTAATCCATTTCCTAACGGATTACGTTGCAATTTGGTATAATGAATAAAATAAAACTCTAAAATGATGTTTGAAAGATAATTTGGATTACGGTCTCCAAAGGTGACGCTAGCCGATATATAAACCAGTTATGATGATATGTGGCCTGGTGAACGGGTGTCATGTTCTGGAATGATTATTGGAAGAAGTTTCGGAATATGGCTAAACGGAATGAAGTTAAGCTTTTCTATCAGATTTTAATGTAATTTGGTGTGATGAATAGAAATGACATTCTAAAATGTATTTTGTTAAATATGACCAGGGGTCTAACAAAGCTATATTTTAACTGAATATGATGAAATTTGGAAATATGAAAAAGAATTTATTCACACAAGGCTTTTCTGAAAAATATGGTCAACCAAGACGGAACTAGCTCTTTACCGATTATGATAGAATGTTTTGGTATGGCGATTTGTTGAAGTAGCAGCTGTTATAGATAATTGACGAGATGTGACAGTCGTAACTCTCGTTCATGATATATTAAGCAAGTGTATTGACTGAACCAATTTGCTGGCAAGTTTTAAAGTCTTATGCGTCGCTCAGCATATTGATTTAGTACATACTACTTCTATGTCCACCAACCACGGATAACGGAGCCAGTCTCAAATATGTTGCGTTTGCTTAACTCAGTATTTGAAATTTTCGTCTTTAACGTATCGAGAATTTCGTTTAGGAAGGCATTACATTTATTTTTAGTACTATAGTCGTATTTAAATAATTTTTATAGTTTCTACATTATTGTCGTTCTTTTCATATGTTACTGATTGTATATTATAATGATTATTACCTACAGTGTTATATATGTTAATAAATAAATAAACGGAAAACTACTGGTTTTTCGAATTGATACAATCCGAGTTTCGGATGATCACTTAGTTACTGACTAGTCCTGCTCAACATATAACGCCTGGAAGCACAACTATATTGACGCACACAACTATTTAAACCTGATATATAGCTGTTTGTATAGTCAAAAATAATATATTTCTTATTTATCACTCCACTCGTCTCTAATTACCATAATTAAGAGTCCATTGACATCATCAGCTGGGTAAATAAATTACGATTATCACAGGCATGTGTACAAGATTTAAAAGAATATTACACACGAATCCCATTGTGTATTTTTTGGTGATTCACGTTGATGTGATGAATTGGATTATTCAAACTAGTGACCCAACAACTATTGTGTCAGACTATCACATAATAATTAGGTATTTGAATTTTTTCATATTTTTTATAACCATTTGCAAATTTTTCGATTCAAGCACATTATTTTATTGGGATGATAAAAATAAGATCAAAATGAATAGTCTTAAGGAGAAAATTTTGAAGTTTGCCCCACTACTAATTAAAAAATATCGCCAAAGAAATTTTTTAGTTTCGGGTTCGTCGCTTACTCTAAAATTTTTCTATGTCAAGATTGGAGTCTTTTGTTTGTTTCTAAATGTACGGTACGTAATGTTGTAAAATAAAATTATAGAAATAAAGCAAATTTTAAAAATATCTGGATTACTAAAACTCCTGCTTAAACGCCATCTCCCATCAGTTTAGTAGAGCAACAAAACAATTAAACACAACATTTCACAATAAAAATTCAACAATGTCTCGTCTTAATGACTTTTGTATAGCTTTAAGTGCGATTATTAATTTATTTTTTAATTTTGAAAATTAAAATTAATTTCATAAAAAATATGAAACATGAAAATAAATAAATAAATTATTACATTCATGTCACTGTTGCTGTTAACTGCATATACATAAAATTATTACAAAATTGATCTTTTATGTATACATACATTGCATACTCGCATAATTTTCTTATTCATTTTCTTATTATTTTATTAAATCGAAAACCGTCTTAACGCTATTCTTCAATTTACTACTTATATTATTTATTTTTTACATATAATTTCATTGGACGTTATAAAGTTGCGCCATTTTATTGATAGATCATAACAATCAGATAGTGAAAATTATGACATACGAACTAATATTTCCACTTTTAGATGTCACATTTTCAAATTAGTTTTGCATTAATGTATGCAAACAATGTTGGATACCTCGTTTCATGTTCTTGCAGAAATCAACGAAATATTTACACGTTTCTATTTACAAAAAATTTTGTGCCAACAGAAAGATATTTTTTGTAAGCTGGGTGCAAGAAATATAATTTATGGTATGATATGTTAAATCAAACATGATTGTTTAAGAACATGGTGCGATTTAACTTTGATAACGTTTGATTAAACTGATCGTTATAGGTTCAAATCAAAAAGAAAAGGAGTGGCAAGGTTAGATTTAATTGGAGCGCGCACACACCTAACAAATATATGTGTTATATATGGTATACAGGCAAGGTAAACAACTATTAGGTATATTCATATACTTTGTCAAGATTGTTATCCTAGTTCTAACATACAACCAAATCGATATTTTGTAATTGCCACTGGTATTACGATTATTTATTAAATAATCGCGCTTTATTTGTTTCGAGGATTATAAAGGTCATTTGATTCGAAAAATGTGTTATCGGTTTAACGATTTTATCGTACAGCCTGTATCTTAAAGCGCGCATAAATACAAATTTTTTTAATTTTAAATACAATACGAATTTAATTTATATTTTGCCAAACCCTCTCACATTATTTTTCTATTCAATACAGTTTGTATATTTCTCAGCACGAGCTTCTAACAGCAAACATAAAGAAACAAATCTTAAGTGAGCGAGTGTCATGTGTGTATGTCTATATGTATAAACTTGTATTTTTGATTTAAATAATACTGTGCGATTTGCCAATACGTGTAAATAAAATATAAATTTAATTATTTATATAGCAAAAAAAATGAAATATTTAGGAAATTTTCGCAATATATGCAACAAAAAAACGTTATTTATACATAATAATGCTAAAACAAAATGGCCTTATGAAGGTCGGTCATTGATTTGCCAAGCAAAAAAAACATTACTGTATTTATACTATACACATATTATATTTACTTATATGAGTGTAAAAGAATTAATTCAATTTGTGATCGAGTTTTTGTTAGCTGTTCACGGCAATGTGACAACAGCATTTCATTCAATAGCAATATAGTAAAATTAATAATAAAACCTGGCTGTATAAATTGTGCAGTAATAAATAAATAAATAAAATTTCCAATTAAAATTACTTTGAACGGAAATTAATAAAAACGTGAGCTGTGAATATATGAATTAGAAAATCTTTATATTTTAACGTTTTAATTAAATTAATTAAGAAAAACAAACGGTTGTTAAATATAAAATTTGAAATTGATTTAATTATGAATAATTAGTGTACGAGTGTAATATATGTAAGTATAAATTGGGTCTTTAATTATTTCTTTAGCATTTCATGATCTTGTGTGTCTTGTGAGGATTATAGCCATTGAACTACCGGATTGTTCAGTGAAACGCTCATAACTCCGCAACCAAGTGCTTCTTTTTCTCCATTTTTCAAACAATCGATTGGATAATAAACAAATTCGCTATAACGGACCAATTTGTGGTACTAGAGATCTACAATTTGATTTTGGAATAAACTTCACATCTATAGGTTCGATCCATCGGTTACTGATGTAAATATTTCTACGCTTGTTAAAACATTTTAAGGCGTTACCAATTGCAAAGTTATTAAATTGATGCGAAAAAATCGAAATCTTGATTTGTTGGACTATATGTGTGTTTTAAAGTTGGCATCAGCTCTGAACTTAGTAGTAAAGCACTTGATCCTAATACCTGGCCTACTGGTATGATATTAGGAAGTTGAAAAGGAACATTTTTTGGTCAAACGTGCATCTCCGGGGGATGTTTCCAATGTCTGCAGCAACGGATTCAATGATATTTTAATAAACTATAATAATTTAGTTAATATAGGGGTTTCCAATAGGAATGATATGATTTTTAAGTGACGTCTCGGCCATTTGTAATATGTCATGATCTATCATTTTTTGTTTCATTGTATTCAGCAATGTTTACAATTTCATCATGGTGAGATATATGCAAGAACAACGTTTACAAATTATTCAGTTTTATTATCAAAATAATCGTTCTCGAATTGCAATTTTTCGTGCGGTTTTGCCATTTTATAGTCGTAATAATCGTCCAAGTGTGCTCGCTCGCTAATTTTCTTTACATAATGTTCAAGTGCCAATAAGACAAAGAAACGCTCGAAGTAATGCAAATATTGCTGCCGTTCAGGCAAGTGTTGCTGAAGACCGCAATTTGTCGATTCCAAGACGTTCTCAAGAATTGGGACTGTCTCAAACCATAACCTGGCGGATTTTGAGAAAGGATTTGGGTTTGCATCCATATAAATTTGTTCTCACTCAAGAACTGAAGCCATTGGAGCACCGTAAACGTCGTGAATTTGCTAATTTTGCCTTGGAACGACTTGAAAACGATAACGATTTTTTTTAGAAAATCATCTTCTCCGATGAGGCTCACTTTCATCTGAGCGGTAAATAAACAAAACTGTCGATTCTGGTGCGAAGAAAATCCACCAATTATTCATGAAAAACCATTACATTCACCTAAATTGACAGTTTGGTGTGGTTTTTGGTCTGGTGGAATCATCGGTTCGTATTTTTTGAAAAATGCAGCTGGTAACACCGTTGTCAATGGAGATCGGTATAGATCGATGATAACCAACTTTTTATGGCCGAAATTGGAAGAAGTTGATCTTGACAACATTTGGTTCCAACAAGACAAGGGTGCCACACAGCAAGTGCAACAATTGAATTATTGCGAGAAAAGTTTGGAGATTCGATTATTTCAAGAAATTGTGATATTGAATGGCCTCCAAGAAGTTGTGATTTAACACCATTAGACTATTTCTTGTGGGGTTATTTGAAGTCATTGGTCTTTAGCAATAAACCAAAATCTCTTCAAGCTTTATAAGTCAATATTGAACGTGCTATTCATGACATACGACTTGATTTAGAGGTAAAGGTGCTCGAAAATTGGGTTCATCGAATTCGTTTCTGCAGAAGAAGTCGTGGAGGCCATTTGAATGACGTTTTATTCAGAACTTAATTGTATGGATTGTAGATTGTACTTCACATTAAATAAAAAACATTTCAATTTCTTTAACAAATAGTGTGTTTTTTTTAAAGAAATCATTTAACTCTTATTGGAAAACCCTATATATTACTTCTGGAAATACGTTGAAACTGATTTGGATAATAATACCGAGAATATAAGAACGAAATGAATCGACTTTGGTAATTCTGCATTGGAAGCAAATTTTTGTACCGAAACATTTACGAATATTATCGATTGGTCAGAAAATGTCACAGTTATCGATCTAGAAGTACAATATAAAGGAAGCCTAGCCATTTCAACTCCGAAAGCTAACAAAACCATACTCGAATCGAATAACGGTTCCACAATAGAAAACTGTGAGGACAATACAAATGAGGACAATACAAACAGGAAAAGGTCAATGATTGTTGAAAACAGTCCAAGAGGTTTTCAGATATTAAAACGACAGTTGTATCCGTATTCAGTCAAATAGCTCAGGAAAATATACAAGCGAGTGGTTCAAAATGTTTTGGCCTCAAAATTCAACATCAAATATTGTAAAGAAACGAGACTAGAAAAGATTGAATTGAAAACGAAAATCAAAGAGGCTAAAGGAAATACCAACCAGAAAGGAAATAAGATATCCCCTAAAACATGTAATTAATCCACATTTTCTATATTAGTGAGAGAGTATGTAGTCATTACATATGAGGGACAAATTTTTCTCGTAATTGTGACGAACGTGGCTAATGGAGCCAATTAAATACAAAGTGAAAACGATGATTATGAGCGGGATTAATTGGCATTGGCCTGATCAAGATGATATCTTAATGTATGACGCCACAGATATATTTATAAAATAAACCCTCCTTTATTGCCATTTCGACGTGTGATTTATTTCAAGAAATTTTGAAATTTGAAATACAAATTTATTTAATTATATATTTTATTTTTATTTTACTTGAACTATTTAAATATTTATTAATCATTAATAAATGCTGAATTTATTTCAACATTCATTTGAGGCGGCCAAATCCCTTGATGGGATATAGTGCCAGAGAGAGAGAATGCACAAATTTGACTTTCTTGCTTTAATTGAAACTTTTCTTAACAGTAAAATTACAACCAAGTCACTTCTCATTAATAACTACAAAATTATGCGTTCTGATAGAGTGAATACACGTTGGGGTGGGGTTTGCTTTTATTTCGGAACTTGAAGGATATGGTGGTAAAACTCTTATTTTGATTATTTATAATCCACCTCCAACTCGCCCTGAAGATATTGGTGATTTACAAATAATTTTTTATCAATATTTGTTCCAGTATGTAAAAATTGTTTGCTGTGGGGACTTTAACTATAATATTGGTTAGTAATAAATTTACTGATTGTTTAGATTTATACAACTTGTAATATTTACCGTTTGGACCAACTAAAATACAAAATACCTTATTGGATTTAATAATATTATATGTATAAATTTGACAAAGATAATATTATATCTTTGGGCCAGCTTGCAGTTCCTGCCTTATAAATTAAGTCGAGCCAGAGATAAAATTGCATATACCTATGTTCCTGATTATATAGCTTTCAATAATGAAAATTTTATAGACTATGTTTCTGTTCATTACACTGGCCAAATCTTTACTGGTTTTCTGATGTAAATAATTTACTCGATGCATTTAACTCAAATTTTATATACGTGGATTCCATTTGTGTACCTCGCACAACAAATGCCTTTCTGCTCCTTGGTTAAATGCAAATATTTTGAATTTAATTAAACGTAGAAAACGTTCTTATAAATCTTTCAAGAGATCTGGTTTACAGAATGACCTTGTATCTTTCAAATATTTTAGAAATAAAACAATCAAAGATAGTAGGAAGGATAAACAATTATTTTATTTTGGTAATGTTAATAATTCTAAAGTACTATCACTGGGTAAGGATGTAATTGGCTGTACCAAGTTCAAATTGTTGTAATTAATTATTTTTTGATTCTGCTCATTTGAGTTTGTATTTGCCGCCTGATATTGACGCATTGAATTTTCTGGGTTTCGCCACTTCTCTTTACTTACTTCCATGGATATGTGTTGAGATAACCTCACTTTATTTTACCATAAATGTTTTGAATAAAAAAGGTGTTAGAATTATTTTATGTTTAGAAAGGATTAAAAATTTTTGTAAAAATAGAAATAAAGATTATATTTATTAAAAGTAAAAGTCAATGTCAGGTGATAAATATTCACAAAAAGGTACGATTATTTTAGATATATTTTTGTAAAACTTGTATGAAGAATAAGTGAATATAAAATGTCACATGGCCTGTAATATAATTTATTGTGTTATTTTATGTTACAGGCGCCTTTAAAGTTTATATGTTTAACAAACAAGAATTAATACAAATAAAATAATAAGTTCAACAAAAGTCAAAGAGCTGTTTTGTTCATCCTATATAAACCTGCAAATAAAAGAGCTTTGAAAAATAGCACAAATCAATGAACACCTACACAGGTTTAATTTTTTAAGCAAATTCCAATCGGGATATAAATCTAATCATAGCACTACTATCGCTCTGGTGCATGTTGTTGACGATTTATCAACAATTCTGGACAAGAGAAATTCATTTGTTATTTTGGTCCTTTTAGATTTTTCAAAGGCATTTGACTGTGTTAATCAAATCTTCTTGCTTCAAAAATTATATTTACATTATAAATTTTCGGGTTTTGCTATTAGTTTACTTCATTCTTATTTGAGCAATCGTAAACAATTTCAGATATTTGTGAAGTTATCACTGTGGTGTACCTGCGGGCCTTTAGTCTTTTCTATTTATATTAATGATCTTCCCTCGCATATTCTAAATTGCGATTTCATCTTTATGCTGATGATTTGCAACTTTATATTGGTGGCGACTTTTCAAGATTAAATGAGATTTTTATGCAACTTAATGCTGATTTTAGAAGTATTTCCATGTGGTCTAAAAATAGTTCACTTTCCATTAACGCACAAAAATTTCTGACTAGAAGTAATTCACTTAATATTATGCCCGAAATTCTCTTGGATAATGATATAATCTCATTTGCTTCAACGCGTCACGTTAACTCGTAATAAAAAAATTTTGTGCAATTAATCTACGCTAATTCCTGGTTAAAAGTTTAATTATACTAATTTTCACATGTTGTAGTATTTAATAATTGCGATACCTCCCTTCCGCAAGTTTAATCATATCTCGGCTTTTAAAGATTATTTTTTGGGATGTGACTTGTTCGAGTTTTACTGTTACACAACTGTTGTTTTTGTATTTCGTATTATTTAATCGGGGCTTCCGGCATATACGGAAAGTTAAATTTTTCTACGTCTTTACGTACAAGAAATATCAACTTTCCTATAAATATTACGAATATTTATAACCACTTAAGTTTGATGCACTTGATTATCAGAAGGAACAGTTTTTGCCTCTGGAACTAAAAAGTGTTTGTTCAATTAATGTTTTTAAAACTAATGTTTTCAATTATGTAACAAATAATGGTCAAAATTGATTTTGAAAATAATGTATAAAGTTTATTTATATAATGTTATGATTAATTGTTGTTATGTTGTTGTACAAAACTTCATAGTTTATACATATTAATATTAATAAATAAAATAAATAAAAATAAAACAATAAATAAAATAAATATTAACTTGTATCAGTCGAATTAGTGCCAATGGCCTAATAGTTAAAGGCATCGATTTTTGAAAATATGGTCATCGTCTTATTATGCTTGACCCAATGATCCAGCAACATTAATTGTTATGGCTCGAGAAATACTTATTCCCCACTATTTTGCTAAATCATATTCATCGGTGGAAAATAAGATGCTTTGTCATCATCTCCATTATTCAGCATATTGATACAATTATAATTCTTCAGAAGTTCTGTACTCCTGAGCTATTAATAATCTGTACACTTTCAGAAATCAGAGGCTACTACATATAATTGGCGAATTGCAGTGAAATGTGTTACAAATGACTACAGGGGTGGCATTTTGTAACATCACATTTTCGATACTTTATCTACTTTACATTTCAATTATCCTTTTCAATTGCAATCGCAGTCTACTACAACAAAGTCTACTTGCTTGTCTCAATTTCTTTTTTTCGATAAAGTATCACGTATAAAACAAATAGATGATAAAAACAGAGTAGAGAGGCATAATGTTCTATTTGAACTTGCTGAGATCGCAATAGAAACAACGGAATTGAAAAATACAAAGAGACGTAAATTTCGATAGTATCGAAAAAAGTGATGTTACAAAAACCCACCCCAGGTTTCTGCTTTCACCAAAAATTATTGTAGCTTAGATTTGGAATGTGTCGATTTTGTACCCTAAAATGGTAAAGTGGTCTGATCCTGTAAATACACAAAACAAAACAAAATGTTCTTCTGGCCGTACCAATTTATGAACCACGACCTTTATACTCACTAGTGTAGTCACTTCTATAAGAGAAGTCGAAATTACAATCACTTTAAACCCGGATACCGAAAGAGGCTCTTCTACTATTCTGGGTTTGGATTAATACAATTGTGTTTAAATCTGATTATAGTGTTATGATACTGACTAGTTTTGAAGTGCTGTAAAACTATTACGGCGAAAAAGAGAAACAACTAATTTAAACAGTAGACAACACTATGCGCATTTATTTTGACGTTATGAAAATAAAATAATATATCTGTGCAGCGTGCGCTGCAATATTTTGTTTTGAAATACGTTTGTACTATACACGTACACACAAAAACACATTACATACTAAAAAATGACTATACGTTAAAAAAAATAATTCAAGTTGATTTATTTTTTATAGTATAAACAAATTTTTATGTATAAACAAATTCTTTCAAGTGATTTGTACTTACATTACTTGTCCTACTCTATTTTCATTTTTAATCACATGAACCATTTGAAAAACTAGTCAGTGTCATAACACCATTACAACAAAATTTTGATTCCCCGGATTGAAATTGGGGACAGTATTTAAATATCAAAATTAATTTCGTCTAAATAGGCCATTAATTTTAGTCACAAAGTATAAACATAATGTAAGAGCAATCTAAGAATTGTGATATCTTTAAACTCATAACCGGCAATATTATTTTTAACAACGATATATGTTATGTGTTTCCATCTTTACATATAAGAATCAAAAACGATTTGAAGGAAAAAATTTAAAGTTTTAAACATTTAAAAATGCAAGAAAAGGGGAAATTGACAAATTCCACTCCAAGCATTTCTCGCAGGATGATTCTGAAACATATGATGATTGAACATATGAATTTAAGAAAATTATCATTTTTATCATCCGCAACTTTCCGAATTTTCATTAGGTTTTTCACTATTTGAGTAGAAGAGAATTATTCTTGTGTCGGGTAGCACATAAAAGACACTAACAGCTGTTAGTCCTGAAAAGGAAATTTGTTTTCCGGTCAGGAAAAGAGATGTTCACTACCATATCCATTCAATAATTTTGATTAGTTAAAAATATAAGTAACAGTTAAGTTTTTGGCATGGGAAACGATAAATTCAGTTGAGCATATATTGGGATTGCTTCTGTGCGCACGACTAACCAGCAACTGATTCAACAAACCTCTATTATTTTGGTTATTTTTGCACCAACACATTATATGTTTTTACGCATTATAAAATCAGTGCCTCGTATCCGGTGGTGGCACAAAATTCTAATGATGTTAGCTGAAAATCACATGCTATTGAAGTAAGCAGAAGTTTTCGAGGAAAACATTTTGAATTTTCAATAAAAAGTGATTTCACATAATTCGCTTTAAAGGTTACGTACTGGGTGAAGTTAGACCAATTCGTAAGTGGCTGGATCCCTTGTTTATCATTTGTTGTGTTAGGTAGGAGTCAGTGAAATTGAGTTTTGACATTAATAGTGAACAGATGTTTAAAATCACGGCTTATTTTATTATGTTAAGTAAATCAGGACATGTTTTTTATTTTTTTGTTATTAACATTTCAAAACACGACAAATTTTATACATGGGGGTCCAGCAATTTACGAATTGTTCTAACACCACCCAGTCCGTATTACTATTAAATAGGTAAATTGGAGATTTCACCCAATTTACCTATTTACCGAAAATTTTCTGCTAGCATCATCATAATTGTGAACTACCACCGGATACAAAATATGTCAATAATGCAAATTTTGTCGGCTAACTTTAGTAGCATCGTAACATGTTATGTCAAATATTAAAATGCCTTAGCCGAAAGTTATCAGCCGGTATCTTTCAGCCGACATATCCCAGCCGTATTTAAAAATACATAAATTGAATAGCAGTTCGTCAAATTAATATTTGTTTAGTTTTTCAATTCAATTATCGACGTTTTTCTCACAGTCGAAATTTTTAACATTCAATTTATGTATTTTTAAATTAATAAAAAACACAACAATTGATGAAAGCTCGCAAAATTTGGTTTTTTAATTAGTAAATGTTTATTTGTTTGTCTTATTAATGAAATTTTTCTGCTTGCCTCATTTTGTAGAATTTTAACTTTTGATATCAATTTAAAAACACGTCTTGTCAAATTCAGATATTTCAAGGTATTAATGAGATTTTTCTACTTCGAAAATAACACATACTCTTTCGATTTTTTCGTTGACGAAATTTTGGAAAAAAAAAATCACATGGACGAATTTTTTTTTGGTCTCTTTGTGCGTTCTCGAGTGAGTCAGTCAGTGACATAGACGTTTATGACAAACCCTGCTGATGGCGTAATTACCAAAAACTCGGAAAATTTGGTTGCTTAATTAGTATACGGGTGCAAAGCAGAAATACAGTGAAAATACCTTCCGATGAAGGAAAAATTGTGCTGCAATTTGCAACAACCGGAATAGCAGCCACTTTGCTTAAGGGAGGACGCAAAATTCATAATGGATTTAAACTTCCAGTGCCACTTCTTGATAATTCAATGTCATCAATGCGAATGATATCACCAGAAGCTGCAGTTTTGCGTTAGGCTGCTCTTATTGTTATCGATGATACAATGTTTCCTAAGAATTGTCTCCGCTGCATTGATAAGCTCTTGCGAGAGGTAATAGGGAATGACCTTTACCGATTACCTTCGGAGCTAAAGTTTTGGTCCTTGGCGGTGATTTTTGTCACACCCTACCAGTCGTTTAAAGAGGAACGCGCTATGATGACCAAGGCTCGTGAATCGAATTTTTAAAGTTTTACCAATACAGCGAGTCTGCATATCCTCGAATGTTCTAGTACTCTAAGCCAAATAGCCAATCAGCCAAATAGCCACTCGCATAAATTGTTGTCCAAAAACTTTTGTCCAAGAACTTCACACCGATTATCCAAGTGCATTAGGAAATACTTACATAGATTTGTCATTCACTAGAAAAATAACTGCAGAACTTCTTTCATCGGGTTGTTACTTTTCGTATCATAGACCAATTCTTCATAAAATTGTGATGTAAATTAATAAAAAGTTTCAAAAACTATCTTTTTATTGCCAACAAAATACTTACCTTTTTATGAGTAGAGTAGTTCTACGCCTAACAACCCATGCAGCTATGTCACCGAATAGAGCCTACCGTATTATTTTTTTATCTGAATATGACTATACTTTTGTTGTTTTCAATATGGTATAAAGCACAAACTCGATGCAAATTCGATATGAAATGGCTTTTAGTCGCTTTAATTTAAGAATTGGTGCTCATTTTAAGAATTAGCGTCTCTAATGTGCAAATATCGGGGGTTTATAATTTTCTTGACTGGAAATAAATTCGAATCCATTAAATTGTTTATAACATATGTAAAACATTTTCTGGATTCACACAGACAATTCTTGTAAAATAGTTCTACGAAAAATTGATTTTTAGAAAAATGATTCTTTGTATAAAAGAAATGGGTTAGTTAGTTAACATAGCGCTACTTCTTTTTTTTGCAAAATTTTTCCACAATCAATTATTTTTTCCGAAGAATTATAATAAAATCAAAACTTGAACGTGTTGAAATATTAGAGCATTCTAATATTTCAACACGTTCAAGTTTATTGCTTCTATATGCCTAATGCCGAAAAATAGGAATTAACGTTACATATAATTAGCAGAAACATGTATTTTGATTATCAATTTTCGCCCAAAGAATTATGTTGTTTGTGCCTTAAAGTATATTGCAAAAATTTTCCGAACATATCGTGCTTCAATAATATTTAAGAACCACTTTTTAAAAAGATATCTTTGAAACACGAGAGTTTTCGAGAAATTAGTTATTTAATAGAAATTAGAACCAAATCTCACAAAGAGAGAGGTTTTATTTTATCGTAGATAGAGCATGCAAGTGCTTAGATATGAAGAGATGGATTTCATTAAAGTTTTTCTTTGAATCACACTTCTCAGACAAATTCTTTATTAATTACCATATACGTTGATCACAAAATTCACCACTGGTGGCCATATTCGCAATCAAATCGCAATTTCTTTAAGATAATTTATAATTCTCTGTTAAATGTAAAAATAAATCATTTGTTTTTCTAAACATTTTCAATTATGTACTTGATTTTAACTTTTTTATTATTATGTTACATTTTTGATGCATTTATCTTATTTTCCGCGTCTGCTTTTCTTGAGAAATTGTCATAATTTGTTGTTTTTTAACGTTTTTATGTAAATTATTCATCTTACAAAATATAGACTCAACTCGCGAGGTAATAATGGACATTGTGTTTAATCATTTTTATGTTTGTATATAAGATTCACCTAAAAGGAACTCACAAAAGAAAGATGAAGAGGTAATTATTTATTTTCTTTTAAAATTCTTGACTAAGTTGATTTTAAATGGGATGGATGGAAAATAGAGTGATAGTTCATTTATTACTGGGAGATTATACTCGAATAGGATGATGGGTTTACCTTTCTCCTTGGTTTGTGTTTGTCATGCGACTTCTGATTTATGAGGTATAATTAATAGCATAAGAATTACCGTAGATGGGCAAATAACTATGCGGTGATATAAGTCTTGCGGAGATATAAATTATATAATTTGGTCGAATCTTGTATAGAATATAAAATGATCTCTTATTTATAAAAATCCTACGCGCAGCCGAGTAATCTATCTATCAAATCGTCTTCTATCATTACAATTAAGTATTTTTATCGATGATAATCAGCAAATATGTATACGAATAAATCAAGAACAAAAATGCCTTTAATTAAACTAACACTCTCATAAATCAAAAGCGTTAACAAAAAAAAAACGCTTAATTATTTCTTTTTTCTTGGCTTTAACATATTTTTAAAGCACAAAAAAACCCAAATCCCACTCAATCTTAATCTTTTCATAAAATATTTTGATTTATTTAATTTAAATATATTTTTTGCTTTTATATGTTTATGTGCTCATATCTTATCTATCTGTACCACAAATTGAATGTGAAATACACGCATAAATTTTATCGATAAAAATTACAAAATTTTTCATCGGTCTTATGTAAGCAGACATAAAGCGCTTTAAAACAAATCTCAATATTATTTTACTTATTACACAACCTCAACAAAAAGAAAAATATGAATTGAGTTTATTCTACAAAAAAATAAAATTTACATAAATTAAATTTCTCTTGTCTATTTGGGAGTCGAAAATGTAACAACCTGGTGTTTTCAATGTATTACTTGTCTGGTGTGTGCGTGTTTCACGCAAGTTGGTTGAATTGGTGGTGCTCGCAGGATAAATCCTTTACCACATACCAATATATACAAAAATGATTGTACACCATAAATTTCCACTTGAATTGTTATTACAATATAATTAATTTTACGGCTTCGGTTTTAAGATCAAGATGAACTGCTTGCGCGATATCCAAACAAAAGAATTATCAATTGAATAATTGATCACCGCAACCATACGAAACCTCATGAAAACTACAGCAACACGTATCTATATAGAGAAGAAGCACAAAAACAACCAAAAAAGTATGAATAATATTAACTCGAAACCACAAAACCTCATCTTAGCCACCATTATTACTTTGATTGTACACAACACATATGAAAACCGAACCAAATCAGATCAATTACCTCTTAGTTTGTAGATTATTCATATTCATACCGTAAATTGTGTTTATATTTTTTACAAAACTCATCTAATCACTTTCAGTTTCCGTGTGTCTGTTGTATATACAACACCAATATATAAATTCCAAGACGGTCGCACAGCACAAGACAAACGAAACAAGAAAGACTTGAATGTATTTTACAATAAGTCATCTGGTTTTGTTATTATTTTTCTTCACAACAAATCAATCAACGCTTCTTCATCATCATATGATGATCATCGTCAAATGATCGAAAACGAAACATAAAAAATAAAACTGTGATTTTTCTGTCTTGTATTTACCTCTCTCTGTAAACAAATTCGCGTGGTTTAAAAAAATAAAAACAAGATTATTGTTGAAATAAGATAATGAATCCATGAAGAGCTGCGAGACGACACAGATATAATGCGATGAAGAAGATCAGGTTTATAAAAATAATACCGAACCACCGAAAAATAAAATTTACTTGACTTATGTTATTTATAAATAAAAATAAATCATAACCTATCTCAAAAAATAAAATTAACAGAATCTTGTGGATTTTGTGGAAGAAACCAGTTTTTTGAAGTTTTTCGGTAAGACGCATCTTAAATTCAACTTTTTGTTGTAATTTTTTTTTACTTTTTATTCTCACACTTTTACTCTTAATGCATTATGATTATTTTGTTGGTCTAATTGTAGAAAAATTTGAGTTAAATTGAAAAGAGCCGCAACATCATTTGATAACTAAATAATGCGATGCGGTAAGCTACGACTATACGATAAATTAATTGGTTCCGTCTTGTAGTAACGGAAATCAATTGTAAATATTAATTATGTTGTCTGATTCTTCTATTTTGGTTATGCGTGTATTAGATTGAAGTGACTTGTAATTTTGATCAAAAATGTGATCTCATGCGATATTTAAGAAAAATACTCTTCCGGATAAGAAGAATCTAGGAGTTTATAATAAACCCGTAGAGCCACGGTTCATTATGTTGTTCGTGAATTGTCCTTTAAATTAAAACACAATAAATCTTTGATCGGTACATAGGCAAAAAATGCATCGTGATCAAAACCTGCAAGAAAAAATGTCCTGTTACATCCATAATTTCACAAAAATATATATTAGAAAACCGTTCAATGATAAGTTAAAAATGGCAAGCTCCATTTAGTATGTTCCAATTCATACAACTTGTATAATAAATTAGTTATTACAAACTCTGTTAGCTTTACTCAAAATTAGAAGAATCTCAAGGCCGTCGTATAATAACCTCGTTTGCTTGCACTGATATACATATTTTTGTAAATTTTGCGCAAAAATTTGGATTCCTGATATTTTTGAGTGAAATTTGGTTGAGTAATTCTGAATTGGGTAATTATAATATAAATAATTATACGCTTTTTGCTAATTGAAATTGTAATCAAAATTCTGTGGGTGTAGCCGTGTATGTTCAAAACTCAATATATTGTGTAGTGTTGTTAATTTGACATTTCTAAGTGCGGATGGTATTACAGTTGATTTGAATATTAATGGTGCAAATAATACGTTTGTCTGTTTCTATAGATTACATTCATTTGTCATTGAGGAACTTCAAGCATTCCAGAATCAAACGTCTGAAAAAAATATTTCAATTCTAGGTGATGATTTATTCTAGGGTTGGTAATGACTACCCCCTTTTAGTGGCTTCAAATGGTTTTAAATCTCTTGTTAATGATATAACTAGACTTTGATCTTCTACTTGCTTGGGTCATGTTTTTTGCTAGACATAATATAAATTTTATTTTTTCAGCTACTGCCTTTGTTGTGCATTTTGAAGTTATTGACCACTCAACTGTTTGCTAGATTTTAAAGAATTCGACCGCATTAAAATATAACCAAAATATTCAGTCGAAATCATTTACTAAAATAAATTATGAAAAATTAATTGCTTTATTAAGAAATGAGTCATGGGATAAAGTTTAAAGTTCCACAAATGTGGATATAGCATTTGTCACATTTTTATTTACTTTAAATAAGCATGTTAACTCTATGGTAAAATATCTTACAATCGTAAGACCGACAAAATTAAGTTTACAGTGGGGATTAATAGTGGACTTTGCAAAGTAGTAGCTTACAGAAGTAAACTGTATTAAAAGCATAAACGTCATCCAGGTAATGTCATATTTGTAAAACTCTTCTTAAAACGTAAACAAATGTTATTAAAAGCGTTAAGCCTTAGACAGTATTTCGAGAAATTGTTTAAAAAAAAAAACAAAAATAATCCTAAAGTTCAGTGGCGTACAATTAATAACTTAATAAAGGAAGCACCAAGTACAGTAAAAACTTACGAAATTAGTGACTCTGACGGAGAAATTCATAATAATGACTCTAAAATAAGTAATAGTTTTAATCATGTAAAACGAAACCATACCCATTCATAGATGTCTCTTTTATTTAAATGAAATGATTTTTATTTAAACATACTACATTTCCTTTCATCAGTAACACTAATTTAATTTTTTCCCTTCTCTATTTTTTTGTGAATCATAACGGTAGTTGTTTTAATAAAAAAAATAGTAAGTCTCCGTAATCTCATCGTGAGTAATATTGTTAAACGGTGAAACAATTATAAAATTATTTTAATAAGCTAAGGTGGATCCTGACCACTTAGTTTGTGCATCGAAAATACGTTTAACAATCAGTATTTTGCTACTGTTTAAAGATATACCATAAGTTGAAACAAGAAAGTATTGAAAAGAAAAATATTTTTGTTTTCTAACTATTTTAAAATACAAACTTTCATTTTAACTCCGATAATTCCTTCTCAAATTCATAAGATTATTATAGAATTAAAAAATTCTGAATCGTGCCGCGCAGTGGGGATGGTTTTAGTAATGTACTGATTAAAAAAAATTATTTTAATATTATTGACTCATTCACATTTATTTTTAATTTTATTATTGGTACTGCCACCTTTCCAAATAAACTTGCCATATTTATTTCATTGTTCAAAAGCGGGGATACCACTAATATGTTGAATTTTCTTTCGATTTTGTTGATTTCCGTTTTCACAAAAATTTTTGAAAAATTAATCCTGTACACAAATTTTTTTAATATGCGTCGTTAAACACAGAGGTCGAGATTCTCAAATTTGTATCCGGTACTTACAATGGTTTAAACAATAATAAAAAATGTGGGGCTCTATTCATTGACATTACCAAGGCGTTCAATACAGTGGATCGTGAAATTTTGATTATAGGTTGAATGGTTTAAGTCGTACTTAAGTATCAGAATGCAACGCGTAAAAATCAATGAAACTTATTATAGTGATTATTTAGAAGTTTTAAATGGTGTGCCGCAGAGGTCGGTGCTGTGAGCCTATAGCATTTGCTGTTGACACTGCTCTTTCTTATGCTTCTGTTTCCTGGGAAGACTTACAGGAGTCCATGGATATGATTTATATGCTCTGAGAAAATGGTTTAATTTGCATTCTATGAACCTGAGTCCTAAAACCAAATTTATGCTGTTTAGTATGAGAGATACTAATATTAGAGTCTAATAATATTTTGTTATGTGTCATTCTGTTAGTTCTGATAATTTTATGTGTAATGATAAGGGCATTAAATATCGATAGGGTTGGGCATTTCAAATATCTAGGTGTTACTCTAGATCAGGCACGTCAAACTCATTTCAGTGTTAGGGCCAAATTCGTTGAAAATTGTATTCCAAATCCTTTTGCGGGCCACATCTACTTAATTTTATTAAAAATTCAAATTTTGAGTGTAAATTGAATATAAAGTTACCATAAAGAAAGTAAACAAAAAATTTTTAGAGATATATATTTATTAACAAAAAGAATATAAATTATTTTTTGCTCGATAGAATGCACCGCTTCTCATTTTTCAAATCATCAAAATCTTGTATTAAATTTTGGCTTGATGTAATTCTTAATATCGAAGCTAAATGTTCTTCAGTTCACAAAGCTGTTCACAAATATATGAGCTACCATACATGGATAATATGCGTATTATAAAATATCGAATTCCTGGTAAACGATCTACAGGTAAGTACCCGTAAAATTCTGGGAAAAAATATTTAAATATGACTCGGTATTTTGAAAATCCGAAAACTTCTTTTCGAAATCTCCTTCCAACATTTTTAGTTCTTTCTCATATTTTTTAAGATTTAATTCTTGACATTTAAGCAAAAAAGTCAACTAGAAAAATTTGATAAATTTTATTTTTTTATTTTTGTTTAAATGAATATATTTGGTCATACAATGAAGTTGTGAGCATGTTTCTATACCCTGCAGGTTAATATTGAGTTGGCTGGGATGCCCAGTAATGTCAACTAAGAAAGCCAATTCTTGTATCGATTTATTATTTAACACCTTTCATTTCAGAACACTCATAATCTTTAATTTCTAAAAAAAAAGTACGATTTCTTCCAACAGTTGTAAAAATCTACTTAAAACTTTATGACTCGAAAGCCAATGAACTTCAGTTCTCTTTTTTCGCATCGCTTTTGTCCTCTTTTTTCGCATCGTCCTCTTTTTGTCCTCTTTTTCTTTCGATGAGTTTTGAATTTCCAAAAATATATAACGTTTTTTTCGCTATTCCCAGCTATAGAACGAAATATTAAAATGTTTGAACCTTTAAAATCGTATTTCTTATTAATTGACAAACCGCCTGTAGTACTAAAAATGTTCTTTGAGAACCCGTAAGTGAGGCTTATTTGTTCTTCCTCCACACATATCTTTCATCAAAAAATTGAGCAGGGTGAGAAAGAATTAAACTTTATTAGAAATCATGCGTATTTTAAAACACGTTGAAGATGAAATTAAGCAACGAATAAATTTCTATAGTTCTATAGTTCTATTTCTATTTCTACAGTGTTAAGAATTTTAACAATTAATGATGAAATGAGCAACGAATGTATTGTATTCAAGTCTAGAGCTTTACAGATTTATGAAGATTGCCGCGGTTTTCTGCAACAATGGATGTAAAATTTTGAACCCTTTAAGAAATTTTGAGTGGATACATTTTTGCGGAAAACCGACTTGGGAGCAAATAACCAATCCTCTTGAAGTTTTATTACGAATTGGCAAACAAATTGATGATACTCTATTGATTACGCAATTCACAAATATATTGAATTTTTATGACACGGTGGTTACTAAAGATGAATTGAATACTTTATTGGCTCATGGCAAATGGAAATTGTTTTCTACAAGAATTCAAAATTTGGAACAAATTTCGAAGTTTTTGAAAATATGTGAATTTTTCTTTTGTATATCTGTACATGCTGCTGCAGTGGAGCAGATATTCAGCATGATCGAACAACAGTGAACTAATAATAGAAACCGTTTGAGAGTGTGCTGACTTCTATTAAAGAAAACAAAGAAGCACTTAACGCGGTTCGTTCGTGCTTAAAATACAAAGAAATATGCTTAACCAAATGATAAAAGCAGAACTGAATATTTAGCAATATAATTTTTTTTTATTTAACTTAAGTTTAGTTACATTAAAATTGAAATTTCGTACGTTGAGTAATTAAAAGTTTTTCTATTGATTTTTATGTGAAATAGAATATAACATAAATTATTAGTGTTTTTTAATTTCTACTTCTTAAGAAAGATCACTTTGATTTTTAATCTAGAAAAATGTCCTTTTTTGAATTTCCATGTCCTATATTTAATCTGTTGAACAGATTTATTATGTTGGGTTTTAACTTAAGCTTTTAGTCTACCAATGACACCATACGTGTAGCTCCCGTCATAGAAGGGGTCCCATCGGTTCCCGAAGATACCAAGTTATTCATTGGAAAATCATATTTTTAGTAGCAATCATAAGTACATCGAAAATATCTTCTCTAGTTGTTGTGCAATGCATTGGAATTACTTCTTAATAGCTCTTCAGTTTCAAATAAATAATTAAGCCTAGTGAGTTATGCGAATATTTTTTTATTACTGCCCTCTTTGAATTGTTTATGAGTATGGAAATTATTTGGATGATCTGAAAACTTTTTTATTTTTTACTTTGATATTTTTTTGTATTTTTGTTAAATAATTTATTTTTGAATTTTTTAGTGAAAACAGTATAGTTGTGGATAAATATTGTGGGCCGCAAAAAATCATGCGGCAGGCAGGCCCGCGGGCCGCGAGTTTAACATGAAATTTGTAGATCACATTAAAAGTTTAAAACAACACCTGTATATGGTAGTATTAGAAAATTTTTTATATTAAGGTCACTGTACCCGAAATATATTATGATGTCATTATATTATTCCTTGTTTCATTCAAAAATTAATTACGGTATTGCTTGTTGGGAGGGACATTCTTAAATAACTTAAAACCATTAATGAAAACCCAAAAGCTCTCCGAATCATTCTCTTCAAGGACAGACCTTTTTCGTCGCTTACTTTGTTTGAGTCTTCTAAGATTTTGCCATTACGTCATCTGTATGTTTATAGAGTTTTGAAAATATTTTATACAAGAATTTGGTATGAAAAAATAAAAACTAACATAACGTATAATTTAAGAACTAAAAATTTCTATGTTATTCCGTTTACAAAAAAAGATATGCCTATTTGTAAAAGAATTGGTTTTACTGTCCCTACATGGCAATTCTAATAATTAATAAGGCCAACTCAATTTACTATAATATGCAATTTTTAGATCAGATATAATGAAAATTAAAAACTTATTAATTAATGTTACCCATACAAACAATATAAGTAAAGTTTAGTAAGCAAATTATACAAAATTTTGGTAATCAAATTTATTAAAGGAATTAACTAGTTTGCATACATTGTAGGGGCATTTAAATAAGGATACTAAAAAAAATTTGTTTTCTCAGTACCATACAGCCTAGTACCATATAAGCCTTTATATCGTTTTACGTAATTACGTATCTGTAAAACATTTGACGTAATTTTTCAATCGATCAGAATCGAAATTTTAAATACTTTTAAACAAAATTTTCTATTTTCTAAGTTACTTCAATACCAATCCTGATATCTTGTATATTACTTCGATTTTATGTTCCTTATCACCCCGGTGCAAATAGTTTTCGTGATTTGGAGGAAAATTGATTATCTTTGAAACCTAACCACAGACAACCTAAACATTTTATTCTTCAAATCATGTTTTAATTATACGCCTTAAGGCGAAACATTTGACATTCATTATTTATTTATTTGCCGTCTAGGGGCAATACGATAATTCATTTTGTAGTCATTGCGGCGTAAAAACAAAAAAAAAATGTTATTGTTTGACGTAATTTTCCGATCCTAACCATAGACAAACTAATCATTTTATTTCGGTTTTATACCAATTATATTTCAGTGTTATTTGCAAACTGCTTTTTTGGTGTGTGGTGCGGGATGTTCCATAAGACTAAAAACATGTAACTGTTTTAAAGTCGCTTTAAGATCACTAATTTTAGTGAACTGCATAAATTCAGAAGAGTGTTCTTAGTCGGAAAGAGTATTGCATGAGATGAAAAAATTATTTTCAAATGAGTTTTTGGTAAATTTCAAAGGCATTATAAATATTTTCCAAATATTTAGTATCAACTTCAGATGTGTTTTCAACCTACTTAGGCAGTTAATAGCCCAAATTAGGAAAATTTTTAAATCTACGCCACATTTAAAAAGTTTGGGAATTTTTTGATCATAAAAATCTCCTGAAATTATGTAACAGCCTAATAATAAACATTAATTTATTTTTACGTAAAATATGAAGAATAAATAACAAATAAAATATAATATAATTTTTATTTTTCAAACCGCGTAAAAGCGAAATCGTGTAAAAAAGTATCGTGTAAATCGAGGGATGGGTGGATCTAAACAGTATCTCTACAAGAGAGTTGTACGGTGATTTAAGAATATGGAGAAGTATTCAAACCAAAAACGTTTAAGTATTGTAGAAACACATTACAAAAATGGTGAAAGTTTTGCGAAAACAGCCAAGTTTTCGATCGCTATAATGCACCAAATGAATCGACAGTGAGGCGTTTAACTACAAAATTTGAGACCAAATTTACACTGATGAATCAGAAGATCATTGTTCGTCGTCGTCCTTGTCAGTCACTCGAAAATATAGCCTCAGTAAGGGCATCTGTGGCGAATTTTGGTATAAAAAATCTGATTTGCACGCGTACAACGTTCAATTGGTCCAAGAAATCAAGCTAAGGGACCAAGCGAAGCACAGTGAATTTCCTGATTGGGTGTTGGAAGATCATAAAATTAATGCGGATTTTTCGAAGAAAATCATTTTTTCAGATGCACATTTTCAACTCGACGGATTCGTAAATAAGCAAAACTCTCAGATTTGAGGTGCTGAAAATCCTCGTGTGATACTCAAAGAAACAAATACATCCACCGCGAGTATTGGGCCGAATTTCTTTGAAAATGCGGCTGGAAATGCACTAACTGTTAATGCACTAAGTGCGGTATCGCGAAATGTTAACGGAGTTTTGTGGCCCGAATTGGATGTAATTGATGTGTAGAGCATGTTTTTCAACAAGACGGTGCGATCTGCCACACCGCACGTAAAACAATGCTGTTACTGCAGACTAAGTTTCCAGACCGTGTCATTATTGGTTTGGCGATCAACATCGGCCATCAAGATTGTGCGATCTATATAGCCACATTTATGAAAATGTTATACAAAATTTCAACAAAAGAATAACCCTGTGCCAAAGTTTTCGTGGTGGCCATTTGCCTGATGTTGTATTTCACATTTAATCGGAACTATTTTTCTTTATATTGAAATAAAAATGTTTGCTTAATTCAAAAATAAATGTGTTTTTCTTTAAAATTAAATCCGGCGCTCTTGTTGGGACACCCTTTATAATATCCTTTGTTCTCAAACAATACTACTAACAAAGTAGTCCCGCACAATCACTGACGAAAGTAGCTGTGACCAGTTTTATATATCGAATTTTTAATCTACTGAACACCCTCTTTTTTTAATGAGAATTTTATTAAATAAATAAACTTCTGTAAATATAAAGTGTAACATGAATTTAAAAAGAAAAATTTTCTTCAATGTTTCTCGTTCATAATTAAATATTTTCTACCAGAGGTTAGTCTGGAAATTGCCTAAATGATGGTTTTAGTTTTGATTTCAAGACTAATAGTTTCAGTTTACGCAACGAAGCGGTACGTACTATATCAATCGAATTTTGACGACGTTCTATAAAATTGCAAAGTGAACCATTTTTATAGCGAATATTGGGTAATTCCTTATAAGAATGTTTATGGTAATTATCGTAAAATCTTAAAGTTCAAGGAGAAGAAAATCAAAGGTGAATTCCATAAAATGATTCTAAAATGTTTAAATTACATATTCAATTTTTCAGATCTTTGTATAAATTCGATAATATAATATAATTACTAATTCAAAATTATTCAAATTTATTCAAATGTATACAAGGCAAATCTTAAGAGTATATTGCATTTTGAAACACCAAATAGTACCTATCCAGCTAAAAAATCATATCCAAACGCAAAAAATCACTCTTTGGCATTTCTCGCCAAAAACCTAATCGATTAATCTTTACGACTGTCATTTAAGATCCGGAAATATGAATGCATTATATTTCAAACCATAAAATCAGGTTCCTCGGTCGCTCTTCCGTGCCAAAACAAAAAAATTTACATATTTTTTGCCTTTATATCATTTCCAGTTTTTTATAAATCTTTACTTCTCGTTTAAATATCACATGATCATCAATAAGTAACAACAAAATAAATCAACTATATAAATTCTTAGTAACCTTTCCAAAATCTAAAGAATTTAAATAAAATATTTATGATCTTTATGCACACAGTGAAATGAAAACTAGCTATATAAAAATAAATAAAACAACATTAACAACCATCAGCCGCGATCAGAACCAGAACCGGAATACAAGCGCACAGATGATTTTGAAAAAAAAAATCAAAAACAAATCGTGCAACCGAGTGAATATTGCGCGCGCAACCCAAAAATAACGTAACACACCAAAAACTAGAAAATCATGTTCCCACTTTTAATCCGGTTTCAGAGATTTTTTATTAATTCTTTCGTTTTTATTTTCATTTTCCAGTCAATTTTTTTATTTCTCCATTCTGGTGTTGTGGCAACAGGTAGGTAAGTTCAGTGATCAAGAAACCAAGAAATATGTGTCTGTGTATATTACGAAATAAAAGTGAGATTGATCATGAGAAAAAAAATATAAAATCGGAAGCTCAAAACATAAAAAAAATTTAAACCAAATCGGAAGTTTATTAAAAATAAAAAATAAATCCAGTTTAAATATAAGAAGATGAAAACAAACAAAACTTAGTATGAAGAAAGTGTGGGAGAGAAGAACCGAAACAAAAACAAATACACAAAAAGTAGAAGAAGAAAAGTAAAAACCAGAAAAATAACAATAATTACGATCACACATGATCGTGAAGAATCTTTTTCATTCATAGTTTTGGTTGAGTAATTTTTTTTTTTACACAAAACCTAGGGAATCAAGAAAAAAATACAAAGCGCGGGGAAAATAATAAACAAGTGTGTGCAAAAGTTGATCATCTGTTCACATAGACCTGATCGCAAATTACACAAGTAAACTAGACAAAAATCCATATTGTATTCCAAGGTAAGGCGCATTTTTATTTATTTTAATTAGATTTTATTAAGATTGGTCAGTTACTTATAGTACTACACAGCAATCTTTCTATATTGGATGAACTTGAAATGAAAAAAAAACTAAATGTACGAGTATTATAAACCGTTTTGTTGTGTTTTATTTTAGAATTTTTAATGATTTGTTGTTTGAATATTTGAAACTGGTTTGATGGAATTTCGTGTTTTTATCGCGCCGCTAAAGAGTGAATATTTTTATAATCATGATTATTAACTACTTCTTATTTGTGCGGTTAGTTGAAAAAAAAAATAAGTTGATTGATCTTAATGTGTAATAATAATATAGTAATAAGTGTGACATGCTGGTGTAATTATTTGCTATACAGGTACTACTTCTAATATAATACAAAATATGATAGACAGTTGTTAGACATGTTTTGTGTATATATGAAAGAGGTTGTTGTGTTTTGTACAATTGTAAGGTATTACAAAAACATCAAGTCGCAAGAATGTCAACCATATACTATGTACCATTTATGTTTTAAATAATATGAGTCAAATAAATAATTTAGACGGGTAGCCATTCCAAATAATGATCTTTATGTAACGGAATAAATTTTGTGGTTGACAAGACAATCAGTGTTAGAACCGGTTAATAGTAGAATTTAATACATGCATATATAAAAAGACATTGCACACTTTTCTGAAGAATGCGGTTTCTAAAATTCCCACGGCTATATATATACACAAAAAAGAAATCTTCCTTGACACACAAGTATTCAAGAAAAGACACCAAACATGAAATCAATTTCAAGTTCAATGATTTTAATATCTTTGGCATGATCATCATCAAAACAAAAACCAGACAGACTGCCAGACAACCAGATTTCATTGTTTTCATATTTTATCACAAAAATATTTTTCCAAAAAAGCAACAACCCCTACAAATATAAGCAAAAGTAGTCACAAAAATTTCCTGTTCTATTAAAATTACATCAATTATCTCCCACTAACTTATTACCTTAAATAACCAAATCAACTTACAACCGAATTCGACATAGAAAGAAATAAAAATATTGACAATGGTCAGTTAACATGATGGACCTGTTTTACACATAGCATTGCCTTATACAAAATAAAAATATAAATTATAAAGACAAAACATGAATACACACCATCATTAAACCACTTTCAAAATCCAGATTAACCAAATATAAAAATGGAAAAAAAAACTCGTCATCTTCTTTTAAATCGGGTTTAAAGATTAAAATTATTTGTTGGCTAATTAGGCATCCATGCAAATATGTAAGATCAGGTGATTTAACACATATTTACGTGACACCCACATATTTACGTTTAGAAAGTGTATTCATCAATATTTATACATAATAAAATACTCATAAAACCAAAATCACTTTAACGTCATTTCACTCGTTAACCTTTTGGCATGCAAACAATTTATTTACATAATACAAAGTATCTCGTTATAATCAACGTTGGTTGAAATGTTTCAATTTAAACGTTTTTCTAGTTTTGTTAACCTGCGGAAATTTTGAGTTTATAGGAACGAAGTTCAAGTGCAAATGACTTTAGAAGGAAGAATCATTCACCATCATTAACTGTTTTAACGCCACCACTGTTTACTTACAAAATATAATTTGTTGTTGTCTTGCAAACTTTTTATGTCTTTTTGCCGCAGTCAATTATAAAATTCGAAGACAGATAAAACAACCATAAAAAATTTGCGAATTAAAATTCATTATGAAAAATTTAAATTTTGTTTTTTGTCAATAAATTAAACAGCTACAAAAAATATTAAAAGTTTTATTTAACCTTGACACTTTCGATTGATGTTTTTGTTGGGTGCACAAGCACAAGCTTCCAAGCCGTAAAAGTTTGTGCAAAAATACATACCAACAACAAAATTTTGATTTTTGTTTTCTTAATTAGCTAGTTACGTATAAGAAAACAAATTATATTACGTTGGTACATGAATTAATTGTGTTTGGGTAACAAAGTTTTGTTAAATTGGAATCTGTTCTCTTCGAGCGTTGGCACAGAACAATTTGCCATATAATGTATTTCACACTTCAGAGTACAAGGTGAAAAATTTCTAACATATTTTCTCTGTATTTTACAGTTTAGTACAGTCACCTGTAATACTTGACAATCAATACTTTTGGAAATTTGCTTCCTTTGGTGCTTCACAAAATTAGTCAAAGTTCCAAAGCGAGAAGGCAGGGTCCAAATACAAAAGGCAGAGAATGACAAATACAAAATTCCTTACAAATTAGCTACGAAGTTTGACTGAAGAACTAATTTGTGAAATAATAGAATGGTTAGAATGGTTCTCTTAAGGGCAGATCTAAACCAGCACAAAGACGAAAATATAATTATGTATATATGTTATATGTGTATGGTGGGACTATTTACTTAATTAATTTTAACTAATAACAATTGTTGCCAGTATTCCGCCTAAATGTATACTACGTGTACATTAAACACACATGTATAGTTTTTGTTATTCGGTTATGTACCGAAGTCAAACTTCTACCAAGTAACAAAAGCTAAACATGTCTGCAAATATACACGTAGTATACATTTGGGCGGAATACTAGTAACAATTGCAGCGTGATTAAAATAAAAATTAATTAAGTCAGTAGTCCCATATTTAGAGATAGTTTTGACTTTACAAACTAAACTTTATGAACGACTACAATCAACAAGGGTTAGTGGAAAACCAAAAATTGTCAATGAAATATATCTTCAAAATGAAAAACATGATAAATAAACATATGTATTTTTTAATCGATTTAATCAGAAATGTAGATTTTCTAAGTTGCATGAACAGTACAATTTTAGTAAATTAAAAAATAATTTTGCTAAAAAAAAGTTCTGTATCCGTATATTAAAAATTTGTTGATTTTTGTTATTTGGTGTCGTCTTGTTTGTTTTGTTACCTTCATTCAAAATTTTTCAGTGAAATTTCGTGCAACAAGGCCGTCATAAAAACCATGTCTATATAAGTATGTTCGAAATACAAATGTTTAAAATATTTTTAACCTCGCAAACTAAATATTTAACTTGTTTTTTGAATAAAAACGGTGCAATTTAGTATTAAAATATGCGTTTAAGTTATTATGTATTTGTTCATAATTTGAATTAAATTTTAGGCTGCTAAGGAGCAGTTGCAGTTGAAGATTTTAATTTTGCATTTTCACGAAAATACAAAGTCCCGAGCTCAAAAAATTAAAAATGTATGATCTCTATTTAACGGAACTCGATATTACGCATAACGGAAACTTAAAAATCCGAAAAGCCTAGTTTATTTTAAATTTCATTTTGTAACATCATTTGTCCAACTCGTAAGTATTAAGCTGAAAAACAAAATTAGGAAATTTAACATCTTATTGAAAAATTTACAGAAAATGGACATAAACAAAAAAGGCGGTTCAACTGGAGTATTATATTTGTAATTATTTTCACATTTCCCAATTTTTTATATTCACGGGATCTTCTACATTTCTATATTCAATTTACCTTAACAAATATTAAGGTTTCCCATTATTCATATATTCATTATTATTTACTTACACCTATTTAAAAATATTACGGCATTTAGTCTTCCGTATAACTGTTTATTTGCTTGCGAATTTTACATTTACAAAACAAAACAAAAAATTTCCAAAAATTTTGAGAAACCTTTAACAACCCTGAAATAAGCACAGCAACACTTGTTTGTGTTTTGAAAACAAAAATAATTTAGTTATGTCAAAATTTTGTTTTATTTTTTTTTATTAAGATGTAAGTGCTGCTGAGTGCTACTGAATTTTGAACATTTGTATTGTAGTTAGTGACCAGCGAGAACTTAAAATTTATTTTTTGTGTATTGAGATGAAAATTTTAATCGTTTGTCAGTAAGAAATCAACGAAAATGGTCCCGTCAAAATATAGTTTACTTAAGTGTGCTTAAGCTCTTGACAATTTGAACCTGTATTATTTGATTCTGTAGTTTTTTTTTTTGGTTTTTGTTTTAATCCATGCCATCTGTTTTGGGGCTCAAGCACTCCCTCCTCTTTCGCGGTTTATTTTTCCGTCTTACTTTACGCATCATCTGCCAAATCGAAAACGTATGGCTATAGGGGCGATTTAAATTACCATCTGCGCATTGCATAGCTCCATGCCAGCCTATATTGAACATAAAAGATGGGATGGAATTTCCACCAACAGATTACGATCTGTGATTAAAAGGAACACAACTACAACCCCCTATCGGCGTGCAAAACTCATGGGCCGATTCTGTAGTTATGATTGTTCTTTAGTCCAAAAATCTTTTAATTTTATTTTAATTGATTGATTTAATGATATCAATAATGTCAATTGTTAATATAATGTTTTTATTGGTTTCTGGCTCGGTTTTAAAATTAAAATAATTAATTACTAAGCTTTCAATGTCAATTCGACGTAATTATCAAACCTTTGATAATGTGATGTCGATTTGACATTGAAAGCTTAGTAATTAATTATTTTAATTTTAAAACCGAGCTAGAAACCAATAAAAATATTATATTACTATTTTTGGCTCATTAAAAATTTTCCAATTACGTCAATTGTTAATATTGCTTTCGAATACGCATATATAAAGATAAATAACATCATACAGACATTACTACACGTCAAAAGGTGTCACAATTGTGTTACCGGGCAACAAAAGGGATATAGTTTCATAGTGATTACTACATTACGCATAATAAAAAATAACATTCAAATACATAACAATAAATTTCATAAATCACAAATAATCGTTAACTGATGATAACAGATGAGATTTTATCATTCGTTTAAAGATAAAAATATGTACAGCGCTCTTAATATTTTCAGTTAATTTAATATAAATTTAAATATATGGTCCAATAAATGTTAATGATTTTCTGCAAAATTCCGTTTTAATTTGGGGGCATTTCAACTGATCAGAATTTCAAAAATTGATTTAATGGGAAGAATGCATATAGCAACAGTTCAATAGAGCTCCACAGTATAGGAAACAGGTGAGGCATTCATTGCTTTATGGTACCTATTTTGAAAAATTTGCGATTTTATTCAGTTTCTCTTTCACGGCTGAGCCAAAGGTAGAAGAAGCGTATGAGAATCGGCTATGAATAAATGAGAAATACATTTTATTAACACATGTACTGGAACAAAATCAGCCAATTTTCTAATCAAGCAAATAAATTGGCAAACTTCAATATAAATAGAATTAATATGATCGAATGTTACCCCAAGGTACTTGAATTTGTCCAATCGCTCTATGGTGTAACTTGCTACTTGAAGTGTGGGTAAATCAATGTGGCGAGGTGTGGGGAGTGAAAAATTATATATCTCGTTTTGTTAAAATTTACTGATGTTTTATTCAGATGCAGAAAATCTAAAAGTAAAATAATATCATCCCTCATTTGTAACATTGCTACCTGACAATCCCTGGATTCATAGAAGAGTGCCGTATCATCAGCAAACATTCTAATATGACCCGTGAGGGGTAAATTGGCTATATCATTAACGTAGATTAATAATAATAACAAAGGGCCAAGGACACTCCCTTGAGGAACACCACAGTTCACACCTAAAGTAGAGCTTTTTACACCATTGAAAATCACAAAATGATTTCGATTACTAAGGTAGCTTTCTAAAAGTTTGTGTGATAGACCACGGAAGCCATAAATTTGTAATTTCTGAAGAATCAATCTGTGATCTATCTATACAATCAAAAGCTTTACGAAGATCAAGAAGTAAGCCAGGTATATAGTTTTGCCTATCAAAATTACGATAGATCAATCAGTAATGTCTGTTAGGGCCAAATCTGTACCAGAACCTTATCAAAATCCATACTGACTAGAATAGAAAAAATTAGGTTTATGTATTTATCGATCATCCGGTTAGCAATATTTTTTTCTAAAATTTTGTCAAATACCGAGAAAACTGAAATTGGACGATAATTATTAGCTATTTTGGAATTTCCAGACTTAAAAATTGGCGTCACTTTAGCAATTTTAAGACAATCGGGGAAAACACCAGTTTCCAAAACCACATTAAATAGATCAACTAGTAATTGTGATGTCACCAACTAAAATAAAATCGTGAGTAGTTTCGGAGTTTCGGAGAATTTGTTTTAGTTTCGGAGAATATAGTTTCGGAGAATTTGTTTTAGAAAATCAAGAACGATGTAGAGTCAGAATTCGGAGGCCTATATATTCCGCATATCTCCGATATATTAAACTGCAAAAGTTGTATGCATATGTATTGGAATGTTAAAGAACCGTTATCTATACTTTTCATGGTATATGGAATATCATTCCTAATGAACATAGCAATACCACCACCCGTTCTATCATCGCTACAAGAGAAAATACTTACGTAATCTCTAATTCTATAAGAAAATTGATTAGAACTTTGAACAAATATTTCCGAAACAACTACAATATGTATGTCAGTTTTAAGACTCTCTATAAAAAGTAATAACTTATCGAACTTTGCTGAACCGATCATCAACTTTGCACCCCAAATATTGATTTGAAGTATATTAACATAATTTGAACGATATACATCAATATTTGCCGAATAATCATTAACACTTTCTACGTAAAGGTTATGGCACTTACGATTTTAATGATTTAAAGCTCATAACCCCAATAATAAACATTTAAACTTGCAACCATAAGACAAATAAAAACAAGAGACATAAACAACAAAATAATGATAAAAAACATAGAACCATTATCAGAAGATTAATAATAATAAAACCATTACATTAATAATTATTAATAGGAAAAAATGCATCTTAATGGCATAATGAAATAATATAATGATAACTACTCTGCAATAACTTACTGCACAAAAAAAAATTTTCATTATATATCAATATTCGGTGGATAATACTAAGCAATAAAATAATGTAGTGTGTTATATACTCTAAAATTTGCTGAATTCTTATTAAGCGTTTACAGCTAAAAAATAATGAAAATGAATAAAAAATAAACAAAAACTATATAATTAAAATTGATTACAATCAGGGATAAAAACAAGTAATAAAAAGTAAATAAGCGTTTACAGCTAGACTCGTACGAGAATGAATTTAAAAAACAAAATAATATTTAAATAGCGCTGAATTGAATATAAAATGTCAACATTTAGCAACTCGCCGATCTTCGGCGCTCAAAGTTCAAATCTTTTTTGGCAAACAGATAGATGCCGTTTTTTTGGCATTTCTGTCATTTGTAGCCAGACTTAAAATACTAATAATATGTATATTGAATCTTTTTGTTTGTGGATAAATAAACATATCAGCAAAATATAAGAAATGGATAATTGTGATAACACAATAATGCTAATGAAAGTGGCAATGATGTTATTCACAATGGGTAATTTTTTGAAAGATATGGAAACCGTGGTCAAACGAAAGAAATAAAAAAGATGGAAGCGATGATGGTGGGTATACGACCAACATTTCGTTATAGATCCAAATATGTAGAAGTATGTTGTTAGTTATTATTTTATTAAATTTATTTATAATTTGTCAACAGCTTGTTGATTGCTTGTGTTTTTTGCTCAGATTGCTGTGTTTTTAGGTAAATGTCACTCGTCGTCCAAAAAAATATAAATTTTTATATTTTGACGTCTATCTGTTCGCTCTTATGAAAATGCATTGATTTTAAATTTGGCGCCGATGTTTTCGACGTAAATCTGTTTGAGGTATTAGGTAAACAAATACGAGTGAATTGTCAAAAATATTTGTAAACAAACTTTTAAAAATAAAAATTGAACTAACAGTGTTAAAAGTAATAGGTAGCAAAATAAGACTAAATAAAAAATTGAATTATAAGTCAATAGTTACTATGCTAATGGTGAAAAATGGCGCGCCGAAACTTTGTGAGATGATGAAGTATCCAGATTTTGTGATTAGGAGACACCATTGAAAACTCCGCCCACGGCAAGTTGATGTAAGTAAATATACTTTCTCTTCCGAAATGAATTTAATATAGTAATTTTAAGTTCGATGATATTTAGTTTAACAATGAATAAGTGTTTGAGTTATGATGCCGATTTAATGTTACTTGAGATACGAATGTCAGCTGCACCAATAGCCTTAAGAATTAAATTTGGGACATCTTCACTCTTTGCTGGAATTCCGCAATCCACAATGTCGGAACTATTTGATTCTAGGGAACTAATGTCCAGCTGTGCCTCAATTGTTTATTTTCATGAACATCCATTTTATTTTTCAGAATAGAGATTCTTCGGGTACAACTGTCGGAATCCTTGGTTAACTTCTCAATTAAAATTTTCATGTCATCCAGCAGTTTGCAGCAGAAACTTACTGATGCTTCAAGTGCGTTTAACTGGTTTTTCATCGCCTGAACGATAGTAACCACATAGTTTAAAGCTTGGGCATCGTTGTTAAATAAATTTCGATTGTGACTGACAAAAGATGGAACTGTTCGATTTACTGCAACAATCAGGACACAGCCATAAAGCAGAACCACTATTAAGCTCCCTACATTTAACGCCAAGAAACCGTGCTTTGGATATTGACTTGAGACACTTCTAACAATTGGAACACATTTAGAATTCGCGTCAAGAAATACGTCAAAATAAAAAAGAGCCAAAATAAACTTAAATTTGCTATTAATTATTATTATTGTAGTTTAATGTTTTCTTTTAGAATAAATAAAATTAATTAAATTAATCACTCAAATTTATGTTTTCTTTTTATATAAGAATTTAATTTTAATTTATTTATTTTTCAATTATTATATGACACTGAACGATGTGGTTAGTCAGAACGATAGACATCATTACAATGTTTGACTCGATGAACACAAGGCATGTGCATTATAATGTTTTTGGTCAATTTGTGCACAAGGTCCACTTTTTGAGTAAAATGTAAAGCAAACTTGAGGATTTGGGTCACAAATGTAGTATATGTAATTGGTAATCGAAATATTTGATACATCGGCAGTCTGAACAACTCTAACCGAACATTTTGACAGTTGAGAATGTCGAAATCTTGGCAAAAAACTGCAAAATGAATATTAATCTGGAATTTGAGTGGAACTAAGTTTAAGATTTAGACTATTTGTCAGAGCATCGTACTTTTTCAACCTAAAAAATTTAGTTTTCACCAGACTGGGCTATTTGAAACAGAGTCCTGCCCTAGTAACCCTATCATATTTGGATGGAAATTATTATTGTTAGGTTGATATAAAAAGCATTTTACATTTTACGTCCGGACACTCTGAAATGATATTTTATATTGGCCTTCGCTCACCTCTTCGATTAAGTGTATCAAGTTTTGGTGTTTCGAGACGGTGATGTAATTTGGTCATAAAATAAATTTTAAAATTCCTATTTCAGACTACCGAATGGCGAATATATTTTTAATCATTAAAATTATATTTCTAATTTATAGTTGTAAGCTAACAAAACTAAATTTGAATTACTGTTAAGAAACCCCAAAGAAATGTCACAGTATATTATTTCAAAAGATGATAATTTAAAGACCTTTAAGAAACGCTAGAATTGGATAAGTAAACACGAGTATGCGGCAAATACCTCATTCAATTCGAATAACAATATATTTATTTTCGCACAAAGTCCATAAATACTACTAATTAAAATTACCTCATCTAATCGTAGTGTAGAATACTTTCTAAACGACAGATGCGAAAAAGCTCAACTCATCAATTTGTAACATCTGTTATATTGCGCGTCAAAAGTTAAATACCATTACATATCGCAATATTTTATTAGCGTTTTTTATACTTTTATAGTTCAATTAACAATTATATAATTATGAAGATTTTAACCGCCGCACATCCCATCTCTAAGACGCCATGATACACAAACTATATAAAGTATTTTGGAATATTCCATCCTGACATTAACTCATTTCTAATCTCTGACACCACTCGTTAATTTTATTCATACATACGCGACCAAATAATAAATTTCATCTTCTTCGTTTTATTCATCTTCAGTTTTTTTTATTTTTTTTATTAACTTTAACCATCTTATGTACGTTCTTATAACCAAATCACAAAATACATAAATTTATTTATACATATAAAGAAAAAAAAAATTAATCGAAAATAAAAGTTTTTTAAGATGAAAATTTACGACATTTTATCTTAGAATTTCTTAATGATAATCAATAAATTAAGAATCAAGTTTGAAATTTGAATCTTTTTAGTGTTGTATAAATTTTCGGATTCACTATTCACAACAACAAAACAAATTAAAAGAATAGAAATTATATACATTTACGTATGTATATATATAAAAGAACCTTGAAATTTAAGATCACAGATTTTAAGAAGACAGGTTGAATTTTGAATGGAAATACCATCATCATATTATATCGATTTGAATTACGAGTATATAAAGAAAAAGGTGAGGCACACAAGTTGATAAGCTAAAAATGTCTTAAATTTTTACATATCAGGGTCTTCTAACTATAATCTATAGCAGACCATATACATTTGTGTTGTAAGCGGTTCGGGACATTTTTCTTCAAATCATCATGAGAAATGAGAAAAACCAATTCTACGATGCATATTATATGTACACAGAATTTTTCTACAAAGTTTGTAAAGTCTCATAAGATGAGAATAAATATTTATTTTACGGCGCCATTAATATTGATTACTTTTTCATCGAATGGTTGCTAGTGCTCAAGGTACAGTCGTGGTATCGTAGCAATTGCCAAACCTCCAATTAAGACATCAATGGTATCCAAGGGTATATATAACTCTAAAAACAGTAAAGTCATTTTAATTTTACGAAAATGTTCTTCCTTAAGGCATGCAATACAAACACAAAGCATTATTACAATAAACATTCCTATTCGTTAAGATTTTATGGCTAAACGGAACAAAAAAATATATTTAAATTAAATTATAATAATCGTAAACATAATTTGCTTAGCTAATTCTTCGTTGTATTTTAAAAGTAGTGCTTTACACCTTCATTCATATGTCCGTTCAGTAGAAGGAAATTAATTAATTTAATTAGAAAATTGAATTAGGCTTAATTATAATATGCACCGCTGTATGTTGTAATATCTAATGTGTTCTTTCGTAATTTTTGTGATTCTTTTAATTAATTTTATTTGTTTTTAAATTTAATTTGAGTTTTAAAGAGTTATGGGAAATTCATAATCAATCTTGATTGGTTACGTGCGATATATTAAACATTTATTTACCAACTTGCTCGTTATACAAACTGTGGACCACACATACTTAACTTGAAAAACACATAAAATTACTAAAACTTTTAGAAGTTTTCAAGAAAATCGAAAATGACAAATAAAATTACCAGGAACCTAAGGATTGTACATAGAATCAAGGCATATGTCACCAGAAGGTCTCTTGATCAGTAGACAACCAATGACAAGCTTAACTGAACAGTAAAAGATATGCAATTATTTTCAAAAATATAGTATCAGAAAGTATGATTTTAGCTAATCTTGATTAAATTTAAAATATTGCCAAACTTAAAAATTATGCAAAACTTTGGTTCATGATTGAGTTAGTCAATACAGTTATCTTCAAAACAAAAAATTAATTCTGATAAGCCCCAAATTTACAACAAACAATGGTCATATCGTTAGTTCACACAAGTGAGCTAAGCAAACGGCTTTCCTCCAAAATTATTTTGTTTTGTAAAAAGGCTTTCTTCCTGGACAAAATTGGTAAATATGAATTTTCATCTTGTGATTACGATCGGTGATATATAAATCACAACTATGATTAACTGTTGATGGAACTCACCATCGCGGTCCATTTTGTAGAACCGCGTGCATGTTAATATGGAGCTTGCATAACGTGCTGATGATTCTCTAGCCATTAGAATTGCGGTTGCTTAAACTATATTTATGTAAATGCTCGGGGTTGAAACCTTAAATGTATCGCAAAATTTTGGGCTGGGCTAACTTCATACAAGAGCAAATTGGTTATTGATATGTGGATGTTGCCTGATTAAATATTTTTATTTTGTGGGATAGAATTCTGGGATAACTTCACATACGTGAAATTTAGTCTACTTTCCGATGCTGGGGTCCGTTTTTTATTATTTTTGTTTTTTTGCGACTTTTTTTTGAGTCAAACAAAAATGTTTTCTAGAAAAACTAGAAAAAATTCTAAACTTTAAGACTGCCAACGAACTTTCCTAATGTTTCATTCACGAATCCAGATAAGCCATTTTGTAGAGAATTAAGAAACCTTCAGAATTAGACTATTGAAATTGATGTACAACAAATCGCTGTTGAGCTCTTGCAGTTTGTCATAGCCATTGTTCATAGTGCAAAAACACTATTAACTGCGTTCATTTTTTCGAAACGCCTACTAAAATCCATTTTTGCATAGTCTCTGAAATCGAGATGAGATAAGTGGTTTCAGACTTTTTATTTTGCAGTATTACAAAAATTGAGGGTTGGCAGAACTTCTAAGGTTAAATGTAATGAGGTGTCGCAATTTCTGAACTCATCACTGATATATAGCCTTTTGACTATAAACCGACTTGCACGCGTTATACCATCTTACAAAAGCGGGCCTGTGCAAAGGTTCTCCAGCAAGTACCGATTGAAAATATAATTAAATGGGCAGTTGAACCTCGCAAATACAGAAAAAGCCATGATTTATAATACATATTACGATTATCGGCCAAATGTTCGTCATGGCTTCGGCGACACTTATCAATCCGTTCATCTACATTGAGGATGACACCCTGGCATAATTAGGATGACTTAGGATGACTTTAGTGCCTAAATTGTTGCTGGCTTATGGAATAGACTGTACTTTTGACATAACCCCAACGAAACAAGTACCTACAACGTGTCAAATCGCATGATCTCGGATGATCAATTATGTCTTCGCTGTATTGTGAGGTAATGCGTCCTGGAATTGTCTCGTGCAATAAAGCTATTATTGCATTGATATGTGGCACGTGTTGTTATTCACGCTCAAATCACCCAATTCGGGCCATAAAAAGTTATCATGGTGCAATATAGTTAACCAGTGGTGTTATTAACTAATATTAAGAATTATTCTTGTTATAAAACAGCTGATTTAAATATACTAAATATTTGTCGATCATTTAACGTGTTTTCAGCCTTATATTCTTCAATATTAATTAAAATTCGTTTTTGAATTTTAATATATTAAAATTTTTAAAATTCAAAAACGAATTTTAATTAATATTGAAGAATATAAGGCTGAAAACACGTTAAATGATCGACAAATATTTAGTATTAACTAATATTTTGTATCTCGGCACAATAATTTTTTGGTACATAGTTTTTATCATGTATTTATTGTAAAACTTTTTATTTTTCATTAGAATTTAAAAAATTTTTAGAAACTCGAGTTTTCTAATTTTTCTTATATCGTGATATGTTTTTATCTTATATAAATAATTTTTTATCTTATAAATAATATAGTGTTGTTGAATTCATTAATTGTGGTTCCCCTTTTTAATAGTTTAAAATTATTGGTGGGGCACCTCCCACAAAATTGGTAACCCCAATGATAAGGGGCCGCATAAATATTCTACGACCAAATTAAAATTCGGCGGCCGCATATAAATTTGAACGCCGTTTTGAACGCACATATGTTAATAATATACTTCGGTAGTTTTAACGCGTTTTGACTAATGTTGTGTTTCTGATAATTAGCAACTTTTTAAAACACTGACAAAAACATTAACTTCAAAACTTACCACGAATTTTTAAAAACTGCAATAGCAATGAAATAGCAATGAAAATTGACATCATTTCTTTAAAAAATTATAAATCTTTCAATTTTAGCAAGTTACAAGAAATTGGGACTAATTTCAACTCAAGCGCAATCCTAATATATTCGAACTTGAGAACAAATGAATATTAATGGGAAATTTCTTAATATTGTCGTTGGGTGTCCGTGGGAAGTGCACGATGAAATAATTCTGCGTATAAGAGTTATGTACATAGATCTCGGGAATTCCCTCCTCTAGGTATTATTTACTTGACTACCAGAAGAAAGGAATTTTAATTTATGAAATAACAGAGCCAAAAATACCTTTAGCCGAATGAAAATATCATTAACAACTCCATATTGGCCTTCGAAAAGCGGCCTAAGTAGTGCCACATTCTATATGCTAGCGTAAGGTGATATTTGTTTATATGAGAAAAAGACTCATGCCATTTTAATATTATTTCATCATTTGTTACATTAGCTGCGTTTTTTTGAAACCAATCGAGTAGAGTTCGTGATAGCTATTTTCAAATTTGTCCAATTTAAAATTAAAAATTAATTTTTTTTTAAATTAAATAATTTAGATTTTATAGGAATCTATGTATTACAAAAAAAAATCCATCATAAAAGTTGTATGGTTTTCTTGTAATATCGTTGTTCTGTATAGTTCTGAACTACTCCGTTATTATACAGAACTATACAGAACAACGATATTACAAGAAAACCAAACAACTTTTATGATGGATTTTCTTGGTTATACATAGATTCCTATTAAATCTAAATTTTTTAATTTAAAAAAATTTAATTTTCAATTTTAAATTGGACAAATTTGAAAAATAGCTATCGCGAACCCTACTCGATTGTTTTCAAAAAAACGCAGCTATTATTGTAAACTACTTGAACGTTTTACATAATATACAGTCGTATAAGTCATATATGTAAGTGGGAACGGTCATATAAGTGGTGTAGTCATGACTACACTACACTACACTATGGACCACGTGAACAAGATATACATATATATTGAGACTTACCGCTGTGCTCTGGTGGAAATATTTATTACTACTGAAGAGTTTAGTCAGGCTTTTTTCTATATGAAATATCTATGGAAAGTGGTCTTAATAAGTTAAATATTATTTGAATATTGCATTAAATTAGAAAAACTTAACATTTATTTACAATTAATATGAAAATTATCTTCTTCTATTTTGTTAATATAGAACTATATAAATTAAAGTTAGTTTAGTTGTGAGAATGAAATATATAAATGAAAAATATGAAAGGATCGATTTCGTAGGCGCTTCGCAACCTGATGAGAAGACTAATTTTTTCAAATCAATGATTGTTGTGATTTTTACAAATTTTCCATCTATTAGTCAAAAATTCAAAATTAAAATTATCAATTTAAAAATGAAAACTTTCCCTATTGGCCTTTTAATCACCGCCTAGTTAGCGCCACTTCATATGCGAGCGAAAGGTGATATTTGTTTATACGTTTCGCTCTAGTTCCAAAATATTCCGTCAGATGTCATCCAATTTGCGTGAAAACCCGAATAAGGCATAAAACTAGTTTTTCGAGAAATTGATCACATTTGCCTCTACTTTTAAAATATTCCGTCAGATATCAATAACTTTGCGTGCAAAGTCGAATAAATGTGTCTTTCCTCAATTTCTCAAGAAAAAATTGCGTCCGTTCTCGACACACATCGGTCTAACAAAATGGTAATAAAGTGGTATACTAAACTAAAAAGCATGATCGCGAGGTGACTTTTCGTTAGCCAACACAGCGTAGCATAGTTTGAAATGAAAACTCACAAATTTAGTCAGAAAAATCACATAAAATTGCTAATGACTGTAGGTAGATGACAGGTGCCAATAAGAAACAATTATTTTTTTTTTACATTTCGAATTTATTCGTTATTCTTAACGTGAAACTAGTTGAGATCGAATGAAGGGAGTATTTACGACGAATACGACGATCTGTGCGAGAGAGGATGTTTAAGTGCGAAAAACTTGATATAGCACGCAAGCAAACAGACAACAAACAGAATTGCGAGGCTGAGTGGTATCAAGAGAAGAGCAAGGAGGAGAGATGGTATCCGTTAACGTATTAAACTCTACCGAGACGGTAAAAATTTTGAATTAAGTGTTGAATTCTTTCAGGATTGTTTTAATCTATTTACAGGAGTTCAATTATTGGTAATGAAATTATGATTAAGCGGTGTAAATTAATAAAGTGTTAACGCGGTCAAATTTGTAGTGGTGCTTTCCAGTTACGAAACACCTATGTTGCAGTTTTACACGGTTTATATACAGAAACCCTTTTAATAAATTTTGTTGTGATTAATGTACTTGACTGTTGTTGAATGTTATTCAATATATAATAACATTTACATCTTAAGAATAATCACTTGGAGTTGTCCAGTTTGTATTTTATAGGATGAAAAGCTGAAATGAAGCTGGATGAAATCGCACCTATAAAAGACACACGCAGTTAAATTTAAAATATACGCGAGAAAAATGTATGACTAAACGCCAAACGCAATAATTCCCCTCGCCTATATATAAACTCATTTACTTAATCAAACATCAGATACTGCGATGATTCTGTTTTTCAAAAGAATTTTAGCTTTGCAATGCCAACAATCAATTAGCACCCCGTGTGCGCGCACACACAAAACAAAAAATCACAAAACATCTGTCTAAATATTACTTAATTAAACACAAATCTAAAATTGCTACCAAGAAATATCGCGTCGCGTAAAATACGGTTCCGCGACATTATCAACTCATGAATGGACATATAATTCTGTGTTCAAATGCATGCTGTAGCAAATTATCCCGTACACACACACATACACAATAATTACCATCAAATAAAATCGAAGGTAAAATTCGTTATTGGCCGGTAATTAAATTGTCAGTCGGTTGTGTATATATATACTGAAACGAATTTACCACACTAATTTATCATGTCAAATTACATAAAAAAAAAATTATTTACGATAGAAGTTTTTACGATATGCAATTGATCTTATTTTGTGTGTGCAGTGGCGGATCTCAAGGTGCGTACCTATTACATGCGGTGGTAGCCTTAAGGAAATGAACTGTTTTTCTTACTAAACGTGTGAAGGTAATTTTTATTTATGTTCGAATGAAGTGCCTTGAGGCAATAGTTTCAATTATAACTTAATCATAATTTATTGGAATCGGAAATGGATGACTTTTTAAGTGTTTTTGGAGACCTTGAAAACGAATTTAATTGAAATATATATTTTGTTATCAGTGAGATGTGTTATATATAAACATCTTACGCCATCTCTTTGCCCACCTTAAGGAATTCCGAATTGATTGCAAATTTGCTTTATTTAACCGTAACAAATATTTTCTACTTTACCGCAATACATTAAAACGCTACAAACCGATACAGAGCTTTGGTAAACAACTTTCAAATTGTACTCGCTTCATTTCACATACGTACATACATATATACCATATAGATTTCTTATACATATTACATATTACACATACGGTGGTATGTCGTATGTAGCTATATATGCCGGTGAAACAAATATAACAAAACAAAATTATCATTCTGAATTGTGTGTGTGACTTTTTATTGTCACCCGTTAAATTTCATAATTGAACATAATTTCCAACGCCATATATTAAAAAAATCATTCACATCAGAATTTATGCGTACATGGTACAATATTTTTGTAAGAGTAATGAGATGTTCTGTCCGTTTTAGTGTAACTTTAACACAAAGCTATACCGAGCGCAACCCTAATTCATTCCAATTTTCCTTAAATTGGTCTAATCTATGTATATGCTCCGTTAAATTTTGAAAAATTTACCAATACACTTAAATTTGTGTAAATATTATATTAAAGTTACACATACGAAATCATTTCAAATTGACGGTTGATCATGGTTTTTAATGATTATGATGATGACGGTTGATTTATTTAAGTGATCTCAACACACATGGTCATCATTTATTATTATTTGATTATAAAAAGCAAAGAAAACGAAACTCAAAAGTAAATAGATGACAATACAATAGATGTTGTGAGTATAAAATGTGAATAGAGATCAAATATTGACGTCATACGATGTTCTGAAGAAATGTAGTAATTTCGGCCATGTTTTTTTAAAGTTTTACGACTGTGATAAACACCTTGAAGACGCTCGTGTGATGTGTTAGAATGCATTTAAGTTTGGCCTTTGGGGTTACACTACAAATTCGGGTTCGTCGTTTAAAATCTTTTGATTTATTTTTTAAGCATTCTGTATAAATCTATACAAAATATGCAAAATCATTCAAACATACCCGAAATACGATAAATGATATCCATTACAATTAAAAGGCGCCAATAAAATTCGTTACGTTAACCATAAAATACTATTATGAAGTATAGAATAACATCTACAACTCTATATAAACAAAAATACCAGTCACTTATTTATTATTCAGTCATATAGTCTTATACAATTCCTCTCTAATCTTACATCTCGCTCTGCATATAAGTAATTCATAATTATTTATTTATTTATATTTAATTTTATTTCCTAAACACAATTTAAATAACAAAACAAAACAATAAAATCCACGTGGTGGTTTTAGAACAACTATTTCTTATTTTTATAATTTTTCTATGTTTTGTCTTATAAATATTATTGTTGTAATTTGGTTTTTGTTTTGCTCCGCAATGTTGCCATGTGTTTTATTTATGTACGAATGCATGCAATGAATTTCAAATGTATGGTTAACTATAATTTAACAATGAATTAGATGAATCGAATTATCAGATTAGGCCCAATCGTGTAGAAGGAAATAATTTTGGTTAGATTTACATAAAATTGGGGAATGACATCTGAAGGTGCTGCGATAAGAAAGCGTAAATGGATATAACATAAAATAAATTCTGTATTTCTGAAAACAACCGATATCATTTTATGCAGTTGAAGCACTTCTAGCTCGCCGGTACCAGTCAGACACCGTTTTCCTTTATAAAACCAGAAACAATAAAAGTCTACACTTATTTCTGCTTTGAATATATCGCAACATCAATATGTTCATGATTGGATTTATTTTGAACAACTTCCTTTCAATTAAAGATGCTGCTTGTAGCCTCTTTTCTACGAATGTGAGCTCCTTCTCTTCAAACTTTGAAAGAACTCATAAATGTAGTGTTAATGGGCGAAGTTAAATCCCTCTGTCTTTGGCTGTGAAGCAAATGGCCATCACATTATCTCAAGTATTTCCATCCAATATTAATAACAGGGATTCCTTTGTCCAAAACCTTTATTAACTTTTTGAGCAGGATTTCATTGACATCAGGCCGTCGATTTTTTCCAAAATTCGACGAACGACACATGACGTTTTCGTATACGTATAAGGAGTATAGTATACAATTTTATATTAGTGTGTGTAACTTTTCTGTGGTTATATTTGTTTGTTTTCTGCGAATGTAAGCATCAAAAATTATGAATCGGTACAAGTCGGTTCAGTTTTTTGGTGCTTACGTCATCTTCGTCATCTCGCTTTTTGGCATCTCGCCATGTATTTGAGTGGTGAGTCATACAACTTTTTCGTTTTTTAACACGTTTGCGGAAATAACATTCATTTTTTAAGGATTTCTTTCCGCGACGAAATATCATTGCAATTACAAAAGTTATAAAATGTGTTAATGAGTAGCACACACATTTAAAAAGTGTGCGTCAATGTGTTAAGAAAATAAATTTTAACTACACTTTAACTCACTTTAATTTTTTTTTTAATGCGATTTCGAATGAATGTTTTGTTTTCGCAGAAACACAGAATTAGAAATTATTTTAAAACTAAAATTAAATAAATTTAAGGTTATTTAAAGCATATTTGCATTGCATTTACAAATTTTAAATTATAAATGAAATGAATCTTGAAATGTCATATTCAAGAAAATTAAATGGCGCACATCGCACTAACACAAACACGCATATACCACTACTTATTTCGTCAACTTGTCGAATTTTGGAAAAAATCGACCCCCAGCTTATACTCTACGTCTGTCATTGAGTAAATCAGCAATTAGATTGTGACTGATGCGGAAAAATCTAACAATCGACCACAGAAACGTCTTAACCACATTGCGCAATAGGAAGTTAACCGGTTAGGAATTATTCTCTCTCACCCAGTTTCGGTTGACATTCACATTTTCAAAAGACATTTTGACCTGTTACAGAATCTCAAACACTAAGAAAAATCGCTACAAGATGACTAAGAACTAAGAAGTGTGTTAAGTTATCTCATGTGTTCATCCCATAAAAACTAAAATAATAATAGTTTTTAAAATAATTCCAAAAAATTTAAAAAATTTTAGGAAATGGAAGAGATTCCTGTATGCGATCCTTGGTCTATAGAAGAAAATGACTGAAAAAGATTTTAAAACAAAATTTCAGAGACAGACAGGCCAATGGTAATTTCATAGTAAAGTTACCCATTAAAAATGTTCCATTAGCTGCAGGGAATTCGTTAGGGAGTGCTAGAAGGAGATTTTTATTTGGAGCAAAGGCTAAACCGAGATGCTTTCTTAAAAAAAGAATACGCGAAAATCATTCGTGAGTACATCCACTTGGGTCATGGCAAAAGAGATACCCAGCGCAATGACAAGCGAATAAATCGAAAATTACTACTATTTACCGCATCATACCATTTTCAAAATGGACAATACCACAACAAAGCTGCGTGTCGTTTTTGATGGGTCAAGTAAAACAACCAGTGGAAAATCTATCAACGATCCTCTGATGATAGGCCCTACAATTCAGCCCACTTTGTGGACAACGCTTGTTAACTTTCGGTACGGTAAAATTGTACTTACAGCCGATATTGGCTGATGTATCGTCAGGTTTTAGTAGCCGATGAAGATCAAGATTTCCAAAGGATTCTGTGGAGACAAAACAGCTTAGTGTTGTCCCAACCAAGCGATCCTTAATATCTAATGCGTCCAAAGTTTTTGATTCTCTTGGTTTATTCTCGCCATCGATAATTTGGGGCAGATTCCTCTATTGGGCAGATGGGCAGATTCCTCTATTGTTTTAGCTTGGTTATCCGATCATTCAACCAAATGGAAATCGTTCGTAGCCAGCCGTGTGTCAGAGATTCAACGATTATTGCCGAGAAGCAATTGGAATCATGTAAAATCAGATAAAAATCGAGCAGACTATGCTTCGAGGGGTGTCTTACCAACGAAACTATTGACAATCAAGCAGTGCCGCCAGCACTATGGTCCTCCATCCGTCTCGGTCCATCGCTCTCGTCCTCCAATTTCGACATCCTAATGCGAGTAGGTCTTGTTCGACGTCGTCACACCAGCGCAGTCGGGGTCTTCCTCTACGACGTACACCGGCTGGTGATGGAACACTTTGTAAATCATTCGTTGTTGTGGAGACCTTGCAACGTGGCAAGATCATGTGCAGTAAAATCGTATTTTGAAATTTAAGGAAATGGAGAGAGTCTGGTTTCTAGTAAATTCACTACAAAACGGTTTGTATTAAGACTGTAAGATTAAATATGATGAAATGTACAAGTTTTCTTCATATCTATTTGTCCACCCGATCTTGGGTCAAGTAGATCACAAGGCTTCAAGTATCAAACAATTTTATCAGTTTATGGAAGGCGTTCTAAGACTAAATAAAATAATAAGTTCTATAAGGAATTAAGACGGATTCAGTGTTACGTTCTTTCATTCCATCCTTCCTTCTGATATTTTTTAAACCGCAATTTAATTAACCAGTAACGTTTTTTTCTTGTGATGTTTTTCAGCAACTTGGATAAATTAAAAAAAAAATCGGAAGAAAGGAAGGAACGAACGAGCGCAACATTGAATCCACCTTTACACATAATTTTTACAACTGAAATATGATAGGACCGATGGCCTCAAGCAGTTCATTTATTATTGATTATTTCATTCGGCTAGATTTACTGGTTTATTCGGGTGGAATGTGAAGATGAAGGATTTTTTAAAAAATAATTTTTATTTAAAGAATCCTAAGCAGATCTAATTAAAATCGATTGTTTTATATTTTATTTCATAATCTTCATAGAGTTCTTAATCCAGTTTTGCTATTGCAACGTCTAAGATAACCGTAAATATGTTGATAATGAACACTTCATCTAACACAATTTAGCCGATTAAGGTAACATAAATAGTCTAGCATAAATTTGACGTAAAATTTAGCAAGCTAGAAACCCCACGGTTTCGCTAGGCGGTAGCATTGCGATACCTCAACAATTATCTCAGCCAATTTACCTGCACGGTACACTAAATTAAAAAATAATTCTTGTCTTACTAATTTTAAAATACTTTTAGAGACCACGGTTAAATTAAGCTCAGTTCGAGCAGCATCTCAAATAAGTATACGTAAAACACTTCCAATTGATTTCATTGACTATACATCTTGGTGGAATATCATAAAAACAGAAAATTCTGTTATGCGAAACAAAATTTTATTTTTGACTTGCTGTGGCACTATTCTGGCTTTTCGTGGAAATAGGGAATTGCTAAAAATATTTTCATAGAATGTTTGTCAAAACTGTATTTTTCTGGCCTACTTATGGAATAAGTTTAGTGTAAATATTTCCGAAATAAGTTTAAATGGGGAATTATTTTTCGATATAAAAATTTTGTGGAGCAAAAGTTTCCCATCCATTTGTAATCCATAAGTAAGCCAGAAAAAATGCTACGAAATTGTTTCTCCACAAATTTGTTAAGTTAAGAAGAAACTGAAGTGGTTTCAATCTTTTTTTTATGTAAGAAAGTATTAATCATCCAATGGATTTATTGTCCTTTTAAGGTCAATTAATACTCCCCTTTTCATTCACGCACACACATACCCATTCACTCCATGTCAAGAATTCTGCACTCAAACCTTAGAGGGTCTAAGTTGTGTTTATTAATATCACCGATCGAAATCGATGAAAAAAAACCAGTACCTCCCGGTCCAAGTGCCAAAGCTTTAAATGTTTCTTTCAAATAAGTTAGCTGTACCACTGATCTCAGAGTTTTCTACACAAAAACGATATAGTACTCATAATTATTTGGAAATTCTTAAGGAAAGGAGACCTAGGCTTAACCGAATTGGTGCATGTCATTACCACAACAAGATTTGGGCCCCTCTGGTATAATTTGAAATTAGTTAAAAAACTCACCACTCGACTTATTAGATATTTTCCACTAGGGTTTATACATAGAATTATATACATGAGTGTAAAGATTTTAACCATATAAAATTTGCTATTTCATGTGTCACAAGTGAGAGCCAGATGGTTTTATAAAAAATGCATATGCTTACTCATATCTCAAAATAAGAACTCACCAAAGCAGTTTTTGTTTTTGTACGAAGTGACAACTTAATTTTGCCCTTTTAAAATTATTTACTAAACTACATTAGAATAATAAAAGTATTATAAACTAGTTAGTGGTTTGTATATACTAGTGCATCATTTGATAATAAAAATTACAAACTTTTAAGTAAAATGAAGTGTATTGTAAAAATTGTGAAAAGTTGCAAAAATACAAATAAAAAAAATTCAGAAAGGAATATTTTACCATCCGTCAGTTTACCAAGTGTTTATATAAAATAAAATGTAAGTTATGTTAAGAAGAAAATGATTTGTAGTAAAATTATCCTTAATTTAAGTTATAAATCAGAGAAAATTAAGAAAACAATTTTGGTTGTGGCGTGGGGTTCTTATATTGTGTTTATATGTCTTATTACCAGGGCCGTATTTTTTTATTTTAAACCTTTATTTTTAGCTTACCAAAATATGGACAACTAAAAAGGAATGGTTGAAATCAATAGGTTTGGGTGATGAGCAGGATATAATCAGTAAAAATGCAATTGTTTGCTCGGTAAATTTTGAAAAGCACTATTTCCTAAAAGAGAATCAAAAGAGATCGAGATTAAAAAAACCAGCCATTCCCTTGGTTCATTGACGTATCAACGTGTGGATTTGACGTTGAAGAAAATAATCTTGAAAATACATGTCCCAATATTATTCAAACCGTAATCCCTTATCATACTGAAGAAAACATGGTTAGATGCTCTGAGTCCAAACACTCATATTCTAAATCTGTCCCTCAGGGCGTTTGCCCTACTTCTATAGATGACTCTGACGATATAAATGGGGCTATTTTTAAAGTTTCAGATTTGTTAAATCGTGAAGGACATTTGAAAAATGATTATATATCCGATTTATCTTCTTAAAAGGAGCAATGATCTCATCAGATACTGATCTTGCTGCGAGTCCAAGAAACAAATTTCGAAAACAAAAACTACAATTTTTAAGGAAGGAATAGATAAGCAATTAGAAAAAATATGAACCTACGACAAAAAAATAGTAGACAATAAAGAAAAATTATTAATTTGTGGTCACCTGATAGACAAGAGGAGGTCGAAAGTTAGCCAGGAAGTATCCAGAAGAAATACGGAAGTTTGCTTTAAATTTAAACTTTAATTCTCCGAAGGCCTATGAATATGTTCGGAAACAATTTAAAAATTGCTTACTTCACTCTCGTATACACTTGCTAACTGGTATAAAGTAGTAAATGGGCTTCCAAGTTTTACTTCAGTACCTTTTCGTGCTCTGGAGTTGCTGGTCCGATCAAAAAAAGAAACAGATGAGGTCGTTATTGGAAATGTATGCTTGGATAAGTTGTACATTCATCCAAAACTCGAGTACGATTTTGACAGTTGTACTGCTCGATGAAAAATTCCTCTTGGATATTTCCCAACTAATAACTTAACATCTCTACAAAAGAAAAATATGATTAAGTTTTGTTTACGTTTATTATACGATGTTGGGGTTGTAATAGTTGGAGTGACTTTTGAATGAGATAACTATGCATTTCCAACAAATTTTACTGTAACTCGGGAACTAGGAGGTTGTAACGTTAATTTTCCTAATATAAATCTCGCTTTTAAATTGGCTGGTATACCTCAAAAATTTTAATTTTTTTTTATCCATGTCATATGTTCAAACTCGTCAGGAACGTTTTAGCTGATAAAAGCCCTTTAGTTGATGGTGACGGCAATAAAATTTCATGGCACTACTTAGAAGAACTACATAAGATTAAATAGAAGGAAGGTTTCCATCTTGCGAATAAATTACGAAAGCTCCATATATATATATATAATAATTACCAAAAAATGTAAGTTAATTTAGCAGTTCAGACATTAAGTAATTCCGTAGCAAGTGCATTAGAATTTTGTGATAGTGTTTTAAAATTGCCACAGTTCCAAGGAACAATAAAATTTATTAGTCTACAATAATTCTTTTGATATTTTAAACAGTAACAAATTTCAAGAATACGGTTTAAAAAACTAATATCCCAAAGTAATTTTAATTTGGTTCAAAATTACTTTATAGGATTTATTGGAATAATATGTTGTCTTTCTAACATCCAGGTTCTCCGTGACACTTATTTAAACACACACCTGTTGAAATATATTTCGTTCTATAAATTAAGTCAAGACCACATTGAACTATTTTTTTAAGTTGTTCGCTCAAAATTATTAAGAAATTCGAATCCAACTCTAAAACAATTCATCACTTCATACAAACGTATTTTAACACACGTTCAATTAAGTGACGCCTCTTTAAGCAATTGTATTCCTCAATCAGAAGTTTCTATTTTGAATGTTTCCAATTTTAATTCCGATAGTCTTATTAGTTCTTCTATTAACCGACTTGTAATCGTTGTTTCCTCACCAGAAGTGATATTCCTCTCTAAGTTAGTACAGCCTGTTAAAATGGAGTGGGTAGTCAGTTTTACTCATCTCACAAAAAACTTAGAGTTTTTAACACATTATTGAAAAAAGTAGTAGAAAAATCTGACATTCTTGTGTGATGTTCGAAAGAAAGACAAGTTAAATGAGGAAGTACGAGTAAGCGTATGAGTTTCCACTTTCTCAGGGATTCAAAATAATTATTATTTAAAATTTTTGGGGATTTGAAAAATAATAAATAAGTCGAGTTCTTAATATCTTTCGGATTGTACCAGAGGAGCCCTATAAAACGATAAACTATATTTCCTTCTTATATTTTAGCGTCTTTGTGGAGATAATTATGAAATTTTCGTGATAATAGCAAGCGTCTCGGCAAGGTTTTCTTAAAAATTCAATTTGAACTAACAAAATAAAATTGGGTACGGTATACCCAATAAAAATTGGTAATTTTTAAGAGTCGGCCAACCCCGTATCACAAGTAATAATGTTGTTTGATACTGTGCGTCTGATAATTATTCTGTACGATACTCTTCTGTTGATACTAAATATACAATGAACAAAAAACAAAAATTAATCAATTTTAACTCCAAAGAAAGCCAATAATTGACTTATTTACAATAAAGAATACAATTTTAACATTCTGATAATTTCTCAAAACAAAAATACGAAAAGGAAATGACCAACTACAAATAATCAAAACACATTAATTAGTCTACGTAGCTGGCATAAAGAAATCTATCATTTATAACTATGTCAATAATAAAAGAAAAAAATTATTTACAAATTCGACAAAAAATATCGAGTGTCTAGACGTAGTCATAAACCTATAACACCTTAACGAATTCGAACCACAACACCTTACACTTAAATAAAATCATTATAATATTGTTGCTTTCCTATAATGTCTTGTGCTGTAATGTACAATCATCAATCCGTAAGAAAGATAAGGAAAAAGGGTTGAATTGGAATAACAAATAAGAAAATCATTCGCGTTTTATCCACTTTAACTTGTGTTTTATACTCGTACATTTTCTTTTACATTTTTATTGTCTTTTCGTTATTTTTGCAAGCAAAAAGAATTTATTTCCCGTTATAAAGCATTTATGTATTAACAATTTGAAAATCCAATTAACGGTAAAAGCTAAATTTATTTTTTGATCTTAAAACACATATACACATTTTATATACACTCGTTGTGCGCGATATACATTCTCCCTGTGCCGCCGCCGCCGCCGCCGCCATCACCACCACCACCACCATCACTATGATCTTATAAATTTCTTTCTTACGTCCAGTTTTCAATTTTTATTTTATATTAAAAGAAAGATTAATGTAAGATGATATGTAAAGTAGATGCTGTTTAGTGTTTTTTTTATGTTATATGGTACATACATAGTATTTGGCTTTGGTGTTACTTTTATATAAAATGTATATTCGAGTATGTGTATCGAGTAGATGTATATAAATTTGGTTGATTCATAAGTTGTATATAAAATTCTAACACAATGAATTAAAAATCGTACCCAAAACACATACCATTATACTAGTTTGCGCTAAATCAGGGTCGTGAATTTCTAATATTTCTAAAATTCTAATTCTAAGCTCACATATGTACATATGTATTAACTATAAACACAAACTAGAACACCAGAATGATCAAGACAGCGACGAAACACGATGATGATGGTCATGAATTTCTGTGTATTGCCTAGGGGTAAATTCTTATATATTACAGTTTTTTTTTATATCTTCTATAGAAGCTATAAGACACCTCTGTCTTGTGTGTTGTACGTACTTTGTTTCTTATTTTCGTTTATTTAATTCCATCGTCGTGTATTGCCTTTTCTATTGTTATAGATCGTATGTTTTGGATCGTATGGTTTGTGTAGTCGCAGTCTTATATTAAAAATCTAATTTGAATTGTTATTAATCAATCATAATTTAATATTTTAAAAAACTTTCGAAAATAGTTTTAATAATAAAATTAGAAAAAAAAAACATTATTACTTAATGTTGTATGTTTTTAAGAAATTTGAAAACAATTGCTTTCATTTATTTATGATTTTACTCGTACACGAATACTCATTCACTCCCCCTTATTTGATGAATAATTTTTTTTTATATTTTTTTATTTTTAGAATACGGATTTTGATTGACTTATGACTAAGTTAAATGTGTAAAAAGACTATGAAGTGAAGTTACCTTTAATGTCAGTGTGGTAGAAAGCGGATATAAATTGGAAGAAATGATCTATGATAAAATAACGCTGAACTTAGGTAGGATCAACGACAACAACACACATATTTCAATATTTTATACATTCACTCACAATATCGAACACATTACTTCCAAACCCACGACTTTTGTTATAGGATAAAATGTAAATGTGTTCGTTTTTGTCTCGCATATTTATAAATCATGCAAGTATTATTATATACAATATAACTTTAAATGGGGTGTACGAAAGGAGTAATGTAAGTTTTAACAACAACAATAATTTTATTGTAATACGGAAAAACATTGTGCATTCAACAAGTAAGTAATCGTATATGTAAGCAAAACCAAAGATAATAAGTAAATACATAACAATACCAAGCGCTCAAATACCGATTAATATACTGGCGAAAGGAGCCTGTGTTCGAAACGGGTGATGTTCGAAATGTACTCAAATCCTTTATACTGATTATTGCTTTATATACAATTTGGGTAATATAAAAATGTTTCTATATTAAAATAAAATTGTCTCAAGTACAAATGAGCCCTTTACAGTCACCCGTTGAAACGGCCCCGTAAGACATGAAAAAACTCTTAAGATTTAAACAGAAAATAAAAAAATATTGTGTTGGCGAGGCAAAGTTAAGCAAAAATAAAACAAAACTACAAAAAAGTACAATTGTATTGAAGTAAAAGGGCAAATGGATCATTCTTAAGATTTTGTTTCAGCCATTTTATCATTTTTTGTCGTGTGAAAGTTTTATGTCTGGTTACCTTCTTATTACCTTGTTATTGAAATTTAATTGAATTTTATTTTTGTTGTTTTGTTCAAAGTCTGTCTCTCGAGTTTATCAGTTTTTAATTACACACAGAAATATTTTTTTTATTTTTTTTTTTTGTATAAGAACGCACAGTGCAACAACGAGTACACACTGCTTGCGATAGCAACCAAATTGCACATACATACTGCAAATATCGTAAAATAATAGAACGATATATAAATTGCAAACAGCTAAAAGTGTTTAATAGAAAAATAAAATATTAAAAAGTGAAAGTGAATATGTTATTACTTTATTTTATGATTATTATTTTATATTTCCAAATATAATATACATATTAATTTTATAGAGTATATGAGTAGGGGTTTCAAACCATTGCTGTGACCATAAAATATTTTGCAACGCGGCTAACGTTAAATATTTAGTCTATATTGCAACACATATAAGCGAAAATGCATTCAAATGTTTTATTATGCATTGCAAACGCCTTAACTATTCGAAATCGGCTCAATAATTTTAATAGAGTTGTTCCAATCATCAGCCTCCTAACAGTTTACAGATTAGTTGAATTTGCTAAACAGTGTACTCAAATAATTTATATTGTAAATAAATCAATCAATTAAACTTAATTTTGAAATTTCAAAACCAGTCAGAATTTTGTAGCAGTGTAGAGTTTAGATTTTTAGGTTCGAAAGTATATAATCTATCTATATACAACATATATAGCCCAGCAAGGTCTCTTTCCCTTTCTCTGTAAAATTCACATTCAAAGGACCCTGCCGGTCACACTATTATCTGTCATTCATCATCGATTTTGAAGAAAGGGCCGTCTTCTTCAAACGGATCATTTACACTGCCATACATGTGCCAATAAGAAGTTACTCGCAAACTGCGCAAAAAATCAAATGACCGCCCATAAAATGTTATTTATCTAGACCAGTTATCAAATGATTCTTGCTTCATTGCCATCATATGTTTAAACCACTTTTCAGTCAAACCTTTTCTAGCTATACTCTGGCTTGGAACTTCAAGTGCATATAAGCAATTGAGCAACATCTTCTGTACCCATTAACATAGACTATCAGTCGGTGATTGATAAAATTAATAAATTGGATGACAGTTATTCGGCCAACCCAGATGGTGTTAAAAAATAGCTCTTTAGCCCATCCACTCACTATTCTTTATCAGAGCTCTCTTTCTGTTTTGGTTTTGCCATCACTGTGGATAGACAACTTCATTATTCCCATTTATCAAAAAGCCTATAAATCAGCTAGGTGTTTCATGCTACAGATCTTCTGAAAAGCTAAGAAGCACGGATTGTTAAAGGAAAATCAGGTTACCCGGTTTCTCCCTTGGCTTTCTGCGCAAGATGTTGATTTATCCGGTTATGTTCAGTACATAAAAATCTTAGCTCATCTAAATATCCGATATAACATAGTGCTATCATCTTAGGCCTATAATTTTCATTGTGATCACTAACGCCACAGTGTAGAGATGAGCCTCAACCATCTGCGTTAAAGCGATTTAAACAAAAACGACATTTAATGTAAGAATAATTTAGTTGAACTTAAGAAAATGTCAGTCCATTACTTATTCCCGAAATCGGATCTCTCTGCCACCGAGCAAATATTTTATAAATAGAAAGAAAGAATAATAAGTAGAAAATATAGTTTTCAACTATAGAGATTAGAATTCAGACAAGATAATAAACAGAGCAAGTTATGCTCTCTGCAATCTTGAGCGCTCGACCAAAGAGTTTTCTAATCCCTATGTTATCAAGCAGCTCTAAAATTCCTTCATTAGATACATACTAGAATATTCCGTCCAAGTTGTTGGGTCACCGTAATAGCAAGTTCACTCAACAGATCCTCCAATTGTTTTCATTTTCCATCTTGTTACACTAAAATAAAATAAGAAACTTTCCCGGAGAACACCGTCTTTAAAGAGATCCTGATGTTAAAAATTTACTCATAAAACGAGGTCCTGTTACTATAGCAACCGAAATGAGCTTTAATTAAATTTTGTTTATACCATAAAATAAATTCATCCTTCATGAGATTACATTTTTAATTATTAAAATTGATCGAATCTCTTCTTTTTTTCAGAACCGCAAATCTTCGAACAAAAAACAGTTTCTTTGCATTATCTGCAACCGAAAAAAAAACTGGGTAGACGGAGATTTTTAACGGAGAAGAACTAGCTGAAATGATGAAGTAAGGAGAGGTCGTCTAAAACTACTCCAGAAACCATTTTAAGTATGGTACTAAAAAATGTATGCAAAATAGCTCATATCACCCCGAAAATAAAGAGCAGTATAAACTAGAAGAACAAAAGAAGTGAAAAAGATGATCAAAGGAGACTAAAACGAAAATTTTTGTGTTACATTTTTCATATAACGCGATGTGATTTAATCAGGCATTCCAGAGTTGTTATGTGTGACAATTAAATAATTACACCGACAATTTCAATTCAAATATGAAAAAAATAATTCTGATTGGAAATTAGTCCAATCTACAATAGATGATAATTGCAATCCAAATGCAGGCTAGGAGAACACTATCAAAAGGTTTAGAATTTACAGCAAAAGGCTTGTAGTTCTGCGTTGTTAGAACTCTATGGGGTTTAATTAGATGACCCAATGAGCAAATTACATCCCAATAGTAAACTTAAGTATAGTAATCATGAAAATTGTCGTCGTCAAGATTTTTTCCAAATTTACCATTCACAATAGACCCAAACGCCAAAAAAGTGGTTTTCAAAAAGTTCCCTTTACGTGAGTTTATTTGTCTGTGTATGTGTGGGGTGCCATGCAGACTAAATGCTATTTCTACAGCTCAGACGGATTTACTGATCGGAATGAAACTTCATCGTTAAGCTATTTCTATAAATTGGGAGATACCCATGATGTTTGGATACCCATGCCGGAATTGGTCCACCGGAAGTTTCAGCTTCCTTTGGAAGATTTTCGTTTTTTGCAAATAATTTGAAAAGTATATCATTTACGAGAAAAAAGACTATGACTAAAAGATTCTAAATTAATTTTGCAACAATACCGGCCTACACCAGTTTTCCAAAACTTATGCGGTTTTTCAACAAAAATTCGGTCCCTGTAAATCCCAGACGGAGTGATTGATCGAGATCAAACTACTCACTGAAGATTTCTCTATAAAAAGAGAGATTCTTACGAAATTTGGTGGAAATTTGTGTATCGGAAGTGACATTTTTCATAACAGCAACAAAGAATTAAAAGATACAAATTAATTTAAAGATTAAATTTGCAACAATGCGTTGTCGATTTTCTGAAGTTAAACTTCAGGAATAACGATTTCTGATTATACAAGGCAGCCGTATCAAATGGCCGATAAGTTTGCTTTAAAAATCAAGTGTAGTATATTTGAGACTTATACATTCGTGGTAAACGGCGGTGGGTTATTGGACATAAGATATTCACTCCACAATTTTTTATTTTATTTCAGTCTTCTAAATTAAAAGTAACAACATATACTTGCCTAAAAATGTTATAATTTTTCTAAACTAACAACACATATTTTTGCTTTATATTTTACATGTCACTGCCAATTTCTTAAATTAAAACAACAACTACTTACCAAATCAATAAAGAAATAAAAATTCAATTGGAATTAGCAAAATTTCAATTGGGTTTATTTACGTATGAGTTTAAATCTATGCAAACATATTTGGGATAAATTTCACAAAGGTTTCTCGATAGAAGCTAAAGAAAAGTTTCAGAACTACAGATACAATCAGTACAAAGTCTAGGCTTTTTAGAATCTAAAAGAAATTTTTCCGGCTTGAACCGTCAAATCAAATTTTAAAAAAGCTATCTCCACCAGGGTGAATGGGCAGTTCGATTCGGCAATTAGAGAGGTATGGTTACAAGTAAGTGACAGTTTTTTGATTTTCACAGTTACTAGTGCTATAATAAAATTTTCTATTGTGCCAGGTGAATCAAATCCATTAAGTATCACCGCTAAATATTTTGGCAGTAAAATATTAGGACAAGGCCGTAACTACTATGGCTTGAAAATGTGAAAATCTGAAAATGGGCGAACATATATAAATAACATATGACAAGCTAAAAACACTCAGTCGCAACTTACTCGTCACCACCAGGAATTGAACACGGGACCGCCGAATAACCGAGCAAACACTCTATACGTACTAAGCTAACCAGGGCGACGATTGGCTCTATTTCAATCAATAAATATTGCAATAGCCAGTATACTGACCAACCAATTTGAGTATAGAGAGAGAGAGAGGTATGGCAAATACGGCAAATAGTGCTAAAAGTAGAGCGAGAGAGTTCTGTTATCATCTTGGGTGTCCCAAAGTAAATTATTTCACTGAGGTGGAGGAATAACCAAAAACTCCTTTTTTGAACTTTTTAACTTAAATAATGAAGAGGATGTTGATTGTCAAAGAATGAATGGTAACAGTTATAGTTTTGTTTTTGAACAAAGCAAGGTTTTGGAAAACATTTATTCCTTTTTTCTTAACAATTTCAGTGTTGATTGGAATGTTGTTTTTAGCGTTACCGAATTGTCCTGCTTGATAATCAGATACAATATATTATAAAACCGCATTGTGTCAACGCCATGCGACAGTGTTAAAAGGATACTGTAATTTAAAAATCCAAGTATTTTCTTATTTTAGGTTATCCTGCATAAATCTTAAAGTTGTTAAGTTTAACGAGTTCAAAAGTTAGGTTTCGGAATATCATCAATGACATTGTGTAATACGAATTAATCAACACAAATTATTGCGCTTCACTTATTTAAATGTCATCTATCACATAAAACATATGAATTTTGCTTGCAGCGGTTTAGATTTTAATACTTTCTGTCTTAAAATTTATACATAAACATTTTTTATAGATATTGACATTAAATTCAGCTTAAAGGATTAACTCATACTTAATTCGTTTGATTATGCAAAAAATTATAAAAATACACACAAAAAATAACATCTCTGCATAAGATAATAATATTATTATATTGAGCTACGTCCATTTGATTCTTGCGAAAACTTCAAAAACCAAAAAAAATCAGATTACGTAACCTCATTAAAATTTCCTGAAATAAATCGCAGTTTTTTTTTTTTTGTATTTTTATTTCTTTTCCAACATATATTTACAATTTAACGGTCATATAAACAACCACCTACTCAAAATTATATCACATTAAAAAATTATCTTAAAGCAAGCAGTAGAGAGCAGCCGGTAAGAGCAACAACAAAACGATCTGCAATAAAAACTTAAACGTAAAAAATACGCGTGTACTTTTGTGTGTGCCCAAATTTGTATTCTAATCTCATTTCTAAGATATTTTGTGTTTTCTGGTTAGCATGTTTAGAATGTTAAAACAAATTTAATTCACGATGTATTTGTATATATAGAGAGCCGCGATCAGCTGATGATGATACATTATCACCCTGTGATGGATAAAAATTTCTTTTTTTTTATAATTTTCCATCTTTTCTTTGACCATTCATAAAACAAAACACAAAATATTTATTTAATCTCAAGTTTTTTGTTTATCTTTTATTTTTTAATATCGAAATGTCAAAAATCAACGACATTTTGAATTAATGAAGAAAATGATCTTACCATTAAAAACAGAAACTGTATAAGAGTGGAGCAAAGGTACATTGCTTGTGTGTATCGTAAAACGAAGAATAATGGAAAAAAATTGAAATACGTTGAACAAAAAATGGTAAATGTATATAAAAGCCTGAGAGTTCTTTTCTATACCGTCTCGAGGGCTCCAATGGTACAAAAAAAAATGCTTTAATGTACGAGTATCTTATATACAGCAAGAATAAAAAATTGTGTATAATATTTCTTAATGTACCTTATAATTTTACTGTTTGGTGAGTCATCTTAGATCCTCTCCTTCCTACAGATTTTCTCTGCCATATAAGATGATTTGATGAAAATTTGATTTTTTATTTTGGTTTAGTTTGGGTTATATTTTAGGATGATTAGTTAAAATTTTTCATTTTATTCTATATTTGTTCTTAATTTTAAGAAAAAATATTCGAACTCATATTTTGTATTATATATCGGGAGAACTTTTATTAAATGTGTTGTAATTTCTGAAACAACACTCAACTGAAAAAAAATTGAAACTATGATCTAATTTCTAAAAGGCTACATCAGGCGAGTAGATTTAGAGGTGCTTACCATTATTCTGAGAGTGGCCTTTAAACTTGGCAACGTGGTAAGCATTTTCATTTTTCGATTATGTTAATTTCCTGAATGTGTACCAAAGTACCTATACTTTAACCACTTTAACTTCAGCAATTACAATTATAATATGATTGTGTGAAAAGTAAAACTATCAATTTACAAATACGGAATGTTAACCTTTCAACTATTTAAAATTAGGAAAAACTCTAAGACAATAGATACACTTCAAAAAATGTATCCTGGAGTTTTGCTAATTTGAAGATAATTGCTAATGCTTGGTGGTCAGATTGGTGAACATGCATGTCCCGATACCACCGACTTCGCAATTCCGTTTTTTTGAAAATTAAGGTTATCCCTGTTGAATAATAAAACCAAAATACATACCTCACTACTACCAAATCAGCAAAATCTCAACGAGAAAATAAACATTAATATCATATCATGATCTCACTCAACACAGAGATAAAAAGAGCATCGTCGAAACACATTTAAAAACAAAATCAACAAAAACAAGACAACAACCTTACATGATTAAGTCTACCGTCTCTACATAGGTAAACCAATACAAATAAGAATCATATAAGAATATGCATGTCGGCAACAGTGTATTGCAACAACAAGGGGGTTGATCGTATAGATCGAGATTTAAACATAACCTCACAAATTTTTGCAACATGAATTTTTTATTTAATTAATAATCTTACCTGTTTAATTATATAATGGCGAAACTTAAGTAAATATCCGTTTTTGAAACTGCATTAATTCCCACTGTAAATTATTAGGTTACAATAAAAATTATCCTCTTTTAAATTACTTAATTATCACTCGAGATAAAATACACTTTAAGCCACCAATAATATAAATTCGCACTTTTCACACATAAAATTAATAAAAACCATAATATAAAATAATAATAATAAAATAAAACAAACAAACAAAAGAAATTCACATTTTATATTCGTATATAAAAAAAATCTTATTTCGCTTAACTTGAGTAATATGACTTAAGACATATTCATATATCTTTTTTTATGTAAGAAACGAGCACAAATCTTTTAGTTAATTCACTATTTTGTATTTTAATTAATTCATTTTTTTTATATATGTATGTATATTTAGATTCTTAATTATAAATAATTAATTATAGATTTTTTTCCAATTTATTTTAATACAAAAAATCACAAGCAGGTGTCCGTTCCGTATCAAAACTAAACTACCTCCAACAACAAACTATAGAAAGAAAAAGAAAAAATTCAGAAAAAAAGAAAAAACATCAACAATAATGGAAGTCTGTAAAGGTATTGTGTTATAAATGCACAGACACACCACATACAACGTGGTTTATTTGTTCAAATAAAGTGATATGAAGATCAATATTGCTGTACGACATATGCTGCATTCACAAATATCAGGACGGCCTTATAATTAACGAATGCCTATTTTAACTTTCTGAAACAATATTTTAAGTCAGTTCTAACAAAATTGACTATTTTGTCTGTTTCCTCCGATGCTCAATAAAATCGGCTCTAATTATCCCGCGACCTAAACATACATTAAATGTGCATATCTATGGCCGAATAACTTCAATTACGGTACCAGCACTATCCAAATGAACGCCTTTTCAAGCACACCTGTAAACAAAAAAATATACGAAAATGCGCACCTCATTTGGATGGTGTAATAATCGAATGGTATTAAAATTATCCGTCTCGCTCACATTGCTAGCATTTTCGAATGAAACAGAGAAAAATTATGAGTCGATTCTTGAGTGTACGTGTACCACGATCGTAAGAAAAATAAATGACTGTATAAGATTGCTGGTGTGTGTTGTGATTTTATTTATTTTTTAATTTGTTTTTATTGTAGGTGACCATTACTATAGTGTGTTGTTACAGAAAACGTACATGAATTCAATTTCATCAAAATTCAATGAAACATAAAATATTTTTTTATCTCAGTTGTATATAAGATCATAATTATGTATTCAAATTCCTTACGATTTAAATCTATCGTAATTTTATAAAATAAAGATGGAGAGCTTTAAATTCAAAAAGTCGAACGTAAAGTCAAAAATATTGATGATGGTGCGCGAGAGATTTTAGGTTTTTGATTTCATGACTTTTTCTTTTATTTGTGTTGTAATGGAAATACGAAAAAAATCAATGTATATACACCACACTGATATACAAAGAAGATGATGGTAGAAAAAGATGAAAGAAAATGACGACTACGACAAAGAAGAAGAACATAAATTGAATAAAAGTAATAATAAGACAAATAAAATTATAAAAGCAAGACGAAGGCCTTTTTGTTGTTCTTTTTTCTTGTTGTTTAAATGGAAGAAGATATTTATTATGGTGCGGTTATATTGAGAAGCTGCACAGTGGTGTAGGAGAGTATTTTTGTATATATAGAATAAAACCAAAGAGTTCGTTCAGGCGACGAACCCGATTTTTGTTACATTTACATTTTGTTGGGGGAAACATGCTCATACTAAAAAGATAATAAAGGTATTCTAAAATAATAGTTCCGAATCACTCCTTTGAAAATTATTTTTGTATTTTACTTCAGGACAGTAAGTTTTTCTAATTTACAAATCTTATATTTTAATAAGGATAAAAACCCATTCATAAAAATTGAAACACCACTGTATACACGTATCTTCAGACTGCCTAGCCCCACGGCAATTAAACCATTATAAAACTTCAGGTAGTAAAGTTTATGTCCAACATTTAAGTTAGATAAACATAAAAAGAATGCAATCATCTCTTTCTAACTCTTAAGAGAAATGGTTCTTAAGAGCTTTTAAAATATTTTCATTTCTTAAATTCATATACAATTATATATTTTGTGTACTTTCTGTATTCCAAAAATCGAATCAGCGCACACACAATTGAACCAAGAGAGCAAATCAAATATACCAATATATTTACAAACGAAATACAATTTTAATTTAAAGTACAACACTCAATATTATAAAACTAACAATACTAATATCTCGAAAATATTGAGCGTGACTTTAAAACAAAATATTATTGAAGACCATTTATGTATAGGTATAATAATTCTTGATCATCATCATGAAGAAGATGATCGTGATCAACAAAAAAGTCGAGAAGAACCAACAAACAAAAATTGTTTCAGAAATAACATTAATGATCGCCCAATAGTGTATGTAAGTTTCACAGATTATCATAAAATGATCGATTGATGATTAGTCTTTATATGTTCTACATAATACATATACATAAAAATACCACTCGTGATCAATTTTTGGCCATTTTTAAACCTATAAAATGTTATAGGAAAGCGCATACACTAAACTAATAAAATTGAACTCCTGCTGGTCCGACAAAAATGTTTTATAAATTTGGCATCCCCGTTGACAGCGCATATAAACATACAGGGCCGGATTAACATATAATTCGGTACTTATGTTGCAGTGTAGGTACAGTACTTTCTCACTATTAGACTGATGTAAGTCAATAAATTAAAAATCTACATGAAATTTCATTCAAATTTAACGCAATGGCATTGATTTTTTTGATTTGAGAGCAAATTTTTTTATGAAGAGAATTCGTCCTAGGAAAACATTTAAAAAAAATGTAATCACACAATTGCAAAACCATCAAACCAAATTAAAAAAAAATTGAAAGTCGAGCACTATACACAAAACACGAAACTGGTATCTAATTTTGATTGTAGTTGCACGGTTCCAAGTATAGTCGATATTTTAGCAACATAGGCAGATACACAAAATGGAAATTTTAAATTACGGTTATTCGTTTATTTAAATATTTTTACGAACTGAAAATGCGATTTTCGTATTAACGATTTAGCCGTCATTTTAATTTCTTTTTATTGTTTTTGTAGCCCCAAAACTTTAAAATTTCTTCGCTATACCATTTTTAAGTCATATTGTAAGCACTGGCGGGTCATTTCTAGTAAGTCCGATATTTTTGTGTAACCTTCTCACTTTACATTCCCTCCGTGAAAGGTGCTTTTCGTATTTTAACAATCGTCAAAAAATTAATTTATATTATAGTCATCATCATGTAGGTTAAAGAGGACGTCATCTTAAGCCCCTATTTTTGATTGAATTCAACTCTGCACAACATTTACTACATGAAAATCACAAAATATGCACGTACATAGACCCGAACCTCAAATTTCTTTACATAATAAAAAATATTGCACGCAGAATAGATTTTAAGAGTTCGAGATTTATAAACAAGGCAATAATCCTTTCTTGTTGATTGACAGAATAAATTCGAAGAAATAAATAAAGTCAAAGAACGTATCCCAAAATTGGTCGTTATGACAAATTTATTAATTTTCAAAACAATGAACGATTTTCAGTTTTTATTTTTCTAGTATATGCTTAGCTTAAAAATTATTAGTAATTTCAGAAAAACTAATATTCTTTCTTTAATTAAGATTGTATAGCAGAAATATTTCTACTTATAATAAAATACAAATTACTTTTATTGTTAGACAAACACTGCTAAACACTGCTAATATATTTATTGTTAGACAAACACTGCTAAACACTGCTAATATAAAAATCCGAAGACTGAGTTATAAAAAATAAATTTCTAAGCTAAAAAACCAATCCCCGATTATCTGGATTGATTTGAGTTTATAAACCCTTTTTTTTTTAGTAAGTACATGTATGAATGTGATAGCAAAAAAGCGCCGCTCAGAGGCGATTCACGGACTAAGCTTAATATTCGGTTATACTACCAACTCTCGGTTTTCAAAATCTCGGTTTTCGAAATCCCATAGTTGTCTTTTTTTCTAGTGCTAATTGCACAAAATAATTAATAAAGTTTTTTAATTGCAAGATTTGGTATTTGCAACATTTTGTAATTGCAGCATTTTGTAGTCGCAAGATTAATAAAAAAATATTTTGTTAATGCAACATTCTGAAATGCAGTAATTGTAAAGGTCGGCGGCTTCGATAACTCTCACGGGCATTTAGCCCTCTATCCAAATTCCATCACTTTTAGCCATTTTCTACAAATTTATCGCAAACTCATTTTTGAATTTTGTTAAAAAATCATTTTAAAAAAATTTTAAAAATTCAAACCGAGATTTCCTAAAAATCGGATTTTTTTTATACAAAACCGGGATTTTGAAAACCGAGATTTTGAAAACCGAGATTTCGTTACACACCCTTAATATTCATGTAAATTATGGTATACACTGTATATGCATTTAATTTTTGTGTATCGGCGTTTAATTTCACTCCTGATTTCAGTATATAATTTTTTTTGTTTAAGTAAACGGTTCATGTATATAGTTTCGCGTATATACCAAATATATGTATTAGAATGGTAGGCATAAAACAAAATTTAATGTAACATAATCGATTTAATCAATATCAACATGAAGATAAAAACGTTTATATGTAATATTCATCGCACAGTAAATTCCTTTTAGTTGCTATTTATTCCACTGATTAATGTAAACAAATTCAAACGGTTTCAGTTACCAATTAAAGCGACTTAAAATTCCTGTAAATATATTTTTCCAACGAAAGATTTCAATTTTTTTCAAAAACATCAGCAAAGGCGACGAACCTGTTTTTTGCATCTGCATTATATTCTATTCCGTATCTCCCACGATTATTTTGAATTTTCTTAGATATGAATAATAAAAGTTGGTTATTAAATTTTTCGTATTATTTATGCTCTTCAATAATCATAATGTCGATTGATGTGTATATGAAACCTACTGAAATCTGTTCTCCCAAATCAAGAATTAGAAAGGAATTTCGAAAATTATAAGTATTGTTGTATTCATACTCGAATAATTTATTTGCTGTATGTAGATATAATTTTATATTTTATCAATTCAATTAATTGCTGATTCTTACACTTAAAATCGGTCTGCGGTGGGCTGATATATAACCAATGTAAACACCATATCAATGCATGATTTAATTTTAGCCATGCTGCTGGAGTTTGGATTTGAAATCAAATTCAATTGAAAATTAGTTTTCATAAATTACAAAATTAGTTATTTTCCGTTTTTCTAATCGCAGGTTAAAATTATAGGCATCTAATGAAAAATTCTTTATATCTCTGATTGGACAAGTAGACTACCATTGAAATAACTTTTTGCCGGCTTACGAAACATTCGGAGTACATATATGTAACTGAATTCGTCAAGATGCGACAAAATAGAAGTCTAATGGTTTCGTTGAGCGCTTCCTTAAACATCAGTCAAGTAGACCTTGTCTTAGCTCTTTTCATAGATGGCTATTCCTACAACGTGCGCATTATATTATTATGGGTATTAAAGTTTCAAAGTAAACGGTATTCCACATACCAGCAGGGCCAAGAATATTTGCATTGCGGTTTACGGTCTGAGTTACACATTACATGTGCTGTACATCTTATCACTCTACCACCAAGTGTTAGATCTGTGAAAAGTAGAATTCGTAAAACTACCCCCACCTTAAATCTGTTTGCCCCGAATAGACTAGTCCATTTTTCTTATGTTGTAACGCATAATCTATCAATGCTGCCTAGTTAAATCCACTATACAATTCATTTGATCCTTCCCAACTTTGTTGTAATCTCAGTGATATCTGTTTGCTTCTCTTGGAATTGTACAGCAAACCAACACTCTACTTCGATCCACATAGTTTGAATGAGTTGTACTGTCTAAACTAGAATTGTTTGCTAAGTGCCAGTTATGGCTTAAATAGGTTTTTTTAAACATCCGGTTATTATTTATGTACCTCCAATATTCTTACATATTTTGATCCCTACCATACTAAATATACTGTTTCTCAAACAAAGCCTCAAATTCAAGGTGACTTATTTGGGTCCAAACTTAACGCAGACTTTGATTTATTTTGCTTGTACTTGTTTTTCTATTTCGAGATCTAAAATCATGAATAAAGCTAGGTTTTCTGGTGACATATTTAGCAAATCAAAGTATTAAAACTACCCGCAACTTATTATTTATATTTCCGAAACGAAAATTGTTACTTGCATATTGGGCGCTTTCAGGACACTCAACAGTTGGAAACATGTTGAGTAAAATCGCAGCCAACGCTATGAAAATGTTTAGCACTATGAAATTTTCAAATCAACCTGAAAGCGTCCAATGATGCCCATATTTCCAGTTTTACACAAATTGAACAAAATTATGCAGTATCTCAATAGTTGGGCGCGTATATTTGAAATTCGAAACGCTCTTTTGAATTCTAATAAACCAACTTTCTTTTTGAAATTCATATAGTAACCCCCAATCGCACTGTTCTGGTTTTCCCTGGGAATAGGGAATTGGGGAAAATATTTACACAGCATTTTTGTCAAAATTGTGTTTTCTGACCTACTGTAGGAATAAGTTTAGTGTAAATATTTTAGAATACAAATTAATTGGGAAACGTTTTCTCTACAAAATATTTATAAGGAAAAAGAATTCCCAATGTTTGAAATTCAAAAATATTTACTCCAAACTAATTCCATTAGTAGGTCAGAAAACTACAGTTTAGACAAAAATGATCTAAAATATATTTCGCGAATTACCAGAATAGGTATGTAAGAGTTTCAGCAATGCAACGCGAAAAAATGATTTTGGTATACCCTCCAAATTCATAATTTAATTACTATAAAAACAAAGCAACCCAGTGTACCTATGTATCAAAGTATATTAGTGGCATATTAGGTACCTAACATACATACATACGTAACGTATATATAAATTATAAATGTTAAATTTGCCACTGCCCTTTAGGTACAGGTACAGCATCATAATATATCGACGAACACAAGCATAATAAATATGATAAAATGAAGAAATTCTAATAACCAAGTAACAAAACACAAAAAAAGGATTTCACATATCACCGCGAAATACCATCTTACCAAATAACAAATAATTTTCACACCAAAATTAAAAATTATTTTCGGTTTTTGTGTGTTTACGAGTATTTATTTATTTTTTCAATTTTTAACATAACATTTTTTGAGAAAAACGATATGAAAATGTGAAATGTCAACAATTGATCATATAAAATACAGAGTAGTGCACACATTTAAGAAACTATTGAATTATTCTTAAGTACCTAAAGCAAACTGTGAGATAGCTATTTTATATTATAAACCATTACACTGCGCCACTGTAACTTTGTGTAATGATCTCTTTAGTAAAAAATAAAAATTAAAGTTGGGCCAGAGTTGGAATAAAATTGTACGTCCTATATCGATGCTCTCTGTAATATATATTTGTATGGTATACAATCACCAATGATTCAACAATGACAATCACCAATTATTTTCGTACATATATCTGTCTACTCTGTCTCTAACACTCAGAACTTGGATTTTTTTGTGTAACGGTAAATGATAAGTCAATAACTTACGATTTACGATACACAAACACAACACCTTTATTCCTTATACATTTAAAAGATTACATTTGTGTCGCATAAACTATATACAGTTCATATTCGGCAAATAGTTTTTAATATTTTATCCTGTCCCGCCAAATAAATTCGTATATAAAGAACGGCCTTTTTAGGGGCAAATGAACAGTAGTATGCATGTTGAACGTTTTATATACACATTACATAATCAAAAAAAAAAAAACTAAAACCAAAATTTTACGATCACTTTAACCATCAAACTCTGGAACACAGAGCCGTGTTTTTTCTTATTGTACTTCAACTTCTTTCATTCATTATATTTTAATCTTAAATACATAAGAATATTATATGAAACAACACATACAAGAACAACAAAACAAAAAACCTTTTAATGGTCCGCGTTTTATATCTATATCCATTTAATTTTTTGTTTCTGTTTTTATTGGTTTTGATACTTTTCCGTCTTGGGACCTTAACAAAATAAAAATATAGTTAAAATAATTGTAAAGCTAAAACTTATAACACCACTGAAAAACAACAACAATCTTAAAATATTAATTTGACCAAAACAAATACAGCGGAGCAGTAAGCAGTAGATAGTATGAAGAGATGCTGGGCATTTTATTATTTTGTAAATTAAATTTTATAATGAAAAATCTTTCTCATGTGAAGGGCGTGTGTCATGTAAATAGCTTACCTGGAATTTTAATGAAACATTAACTCTAGAGTGCCCGGTACTCAAAAAAAATAATATAAAATGTTGAAAGACATTTAGCTCCTTTATTAGACAAAATAAAAATTTCTTTTCGCCTTCTTTCTTTTTAGATGTTATCGTTGATTTTCCTTTTCTTCAGGTTCTCATTGTACAATTAAACGAAATTGGGGACCCATCATCAATGTAAATGTATGCAGGTTCATGATATACTGGAAATTGTGTGAATAGGGAATGAATGCATGAAAAAGGACCTTGAAAGCAATCCCTTGGATAAATTATATTTTCTTTCTATAAAACATAGAAAGAAGTATACTTTCTAATACGTAAAATTCATCATTTATTTATTAAAGCTTAAACTGTAGAATCAATTATAAATGCTTAAGAGGTCTGCCTGCCCGACATAAAGCAACAGTATCTTGCATCTTTTATCGGCCGACTCTATATACCGCTTAAAATAAATAAATAATAGAAAAAAGAAGACTAGAATCATCAACATTAATAACAACATGATAACCAACGTTAAAACGATTTCAACTATATTTCTTTCAATATAATTTATAGTTAGTTGATCAGTACAGCAAATTTACAATCCACTGACGGAATTTGGAAGGCTCGTGATCAAGCAACAATTTTGACAATACTTCTTTAATGCACAGTCTTGGCGCTAGTGCTAATTATTCGTTTATTATAGAATATGTAAGTGTATGTGACGAAAGAAAAGAAAAGTTTTGAAGAATGTGATATACAGTGACTCAAACAGTGGTCCCAATATTGCTCCATTTGCATGTAGAAAATTGTTTTCTAACAAATTTAATGTGCGAGAAAGAAATAAGCATATATAGTATTGCCATAATTTTTTATAGCATTATTGTTAATTTATTTTTAATTAATTAAAATGTGAAATTTACATTTTTATCTATGGCGTCTGTTTTATTATGAATCCTCAACATTTCTAAATACGAAATATTTTTTTTCTCATTAATTTTAAAAGTGTTGGCATAAAAATACTCGGATCGAATATATTTTATGGCAACATTTATTTTTGTGGCAACATTTTATAGTGGTTTGGCGGTGTAGTGGTTTAAAAATCTTCTGCAAAATTTTGTTGGGATAATTTTTTTTCTTTTCTCTAATGTGCAAAAAGTCAATGTTATACTCGTATCTCTTTCATTTTGAAAAGTGTTGAAGAAAAATGTTGGTCGCATGTAAATGGGGTTTATTGTGAACCAATAGATGTTATTGTTTTTATTTAGCTTTCTTACCTCAAGGTAAGGCTTTTCTCATTTTTTTTTTGTAGGACGATAAAAATCATAGTACACAAAAGAGAAGGAAAGGAAGTAATGCCGTTTGAGTTTTATTATTTTCTTTTTGCTTCTTTTATTCGTTAATAGCAACTGGGACAATTTAGTGTTTTAAAATATTTCCACGAAACCGTCGTTTTCTGGCAAACTATGGAAAACATTAAATTTATAGTGTTATAGGCTTTGCGACGCGTAATTAATTAAAATTTTATTATTTGAATTAGTTGCTGATTTAGGCGCTGGGTATTGATGAAGCTAAGTGGAAAGTGAACAGAAAGGTGTTTTAAACAATAAAATTCGACGGCGGAAATATAACGATATGAAAACGAATGAAAGGTTATAAAAATATTCCAAAAACCCAGTTTTCGGACAGTTTGGCGAGGTTTCGGGCAATAAAAAACCCAATTATATTCCAACAGAATAATAACCTCAAGCATAAGTCTGGGGATATTACGAAGTTTTTCGATCAAAATGAGATTATTGTGAATTGATCACCGCAATCGCCAGGCATTAACTTCATTGAACATGTTTGGGGAATTATTAACAAAAAGTTAAGCCTTTTTACCACAGAACCCAAAAAATTTCCAGAATTGTGGGAAGTACTCAAAGTGTGTGATACAACATTTAAGGCAATCGAAATACAGAAAATGTTCAAGCCTGCATTAAAGCTAAAGATAAAAGTACCAAATATTTAAAAAAAAGTTTTTTTTCTCTGCAATAATCTAAAATAATTACTCGTACTACAAAGTAATATCCTAATAAGGTTGAGTCCCTTTTTAAAAATAATTTTATATTCATTGTAAAGTAACAATCAAAAAAGTTAAAAGAGTAAAAAAGTAAAAGTATCAATCAAAATTATTTTAGTTATTAGTATTGACGATTGGAGCATCACGGATTCCACCTAGTGGATTTTTTCTCAGCTAAAACTATCTATGTAAAGCTATATATGTAAAGCGCAGTCCTGTAATTTTGGTACAGGAAAGGAAATGGTTGCAGACAATGAGAGTAAAAACAATTCCCAAAAGATTCTTTATAACCAAGAAGGGCGATCTTCCGTAATATTGTTGAGCTTTATCTCATGTGGAATTGCCAACATTGATATAGCACGCACAACAAACCTGATGATATGATCGCTTGACGGAGAGGAAGGAATTCCAATTTTATATACCCAGCCAGCATCAACAATTTGCTCCTCACAACGAATCGATCGTTTGCATCCTCCAAAATATTTTAAAATATTCACAAACGATATCGACATTTTCGTATTACCGCCATGATGATCGTTTTCCATCGTTATGGATGTTGGATATTAATATTTATTTACTATTTTATCGGCACATTATATCGCAGACTTGAAAAATTTAATAACTAACACACATAAATAAAATTATATGTAGAAAAAAGTTAGGTTATGTTTACATAAAAATTAATAAATTAATAAAAGTACATCAATTTTATTAATGAAACCTTTTGTGAAAGGTTTAAACCAACCAAAATTGTTGATATCAGTGGCCCTATTCTGGCTTTCCCTGGGAAATAGGGAACTGGGAAAAATATTTTCATAGCATTTTTGTCTAAATTATATTTTTGTAGCCTACTGTTGCAATTAGTTTGGTGTAAATATTTTCGAAACTATAAGTTGATGGGAAACTTTTGTTCCACAAAATTTTTATATTGAAAAATAATTCCCAATATATCTTTGCTTCAAAAATATTTACTCCCAACTAATTCTAACAGTAGGCCAGGAAAATATAAATGAAAATATTTTTCTCAATTTGTCTCATATTTTCGATCATTTATCGAAGTTTATGTCTCGCTTCTCTAGAATAAAATGGGGTACTATTTCATATTTTATATCATTTTCAAGCCTGCAAGATTAAAATATTGTAATATATCTACTCGATTTCTATCACGAAATATTTTGTGTACGATACTTCAATGAAATTAGAGAAAGAGATATTGTCACATTTATTCTAGTAGGTTGTGATAGCAATAGAAAAGAAAAAAGTTATAAACAGTTCCCCCCTCATGATATTACAAAATGCCACCCCAGAACTAAAATTCACAAATCCACCATTTCGGTCCATGTGGCAGATTATTCGTTCATTGTCAGAATATATTCAGGCTATATCATTAATATTTAGCCAAATGCCGAAAAATAAATCATTACGTTCTTCAAATATACATCAACCTGATAAACCTTCACGTGGATTTTTCGGTTTGATTTCCTCGCCTCTAGCAATTGGTGAATGATTATAAGTTTCAGATGACTCAATGCTACACATTTTCAAAACGTTGGTTTCGATTTTATTCAATATATTGTATTTCAAGAGCTTATCAAGCTATGTTTAAGTAAAACCGAGGGACCAAAAGTTGGCAACACAACAGGTACATTGCTGCATGCTTACCTCCAATAACACGAAAAAGCGAGCTGCAAAATACCCATTTGTTGTTATTGACCCCGAAGTTGATAAATAATATCAAAACTAAAATGAATGGGATTTACACGTTCACTGTTTAAGACTTCCGAGACAAATAAAAATTTAGACTTATTTTATATGATGAGGTAGACCATGAGCTAGTCATACTTAGATACAGTGATCGTCTAAATTTCATTTAGTTAAATATTGCAAAAATTGATCAACTTTGGGGCCAATAACAAATGAGTCTACCTTATCGTATGAAAATAGGGTGAATTCCATTGTTACAGTAGGTTTCAAGTCATAAATACGCATATACACCTTGTTTGTTGGGCATCTCTATGAGTTGGCCAATCTTCGATACAGTGAACGTCTGAATCCCATTTTTTAATTTTGTGAATATTTATCAACAATAGGACCAATTACAAACGGGATTGCTCAATCATCTGGATAGTATAGTCATATTAATATAGTCATATATGTATTTAAATTGTAGCGGTTAGAATATTACAACCAAATATTCTAATATACATATCGCAAATATAACATCTCACAAACTAGAAATGGCTATGACAACATAAAAATAACATCGTTGAGTTAGTGTTAGTGACCGACAACCGCGATTATACTTCTCCATAATAAAAAAAATCGATGTCATGGTTTTTTTTATCAGGCCAGTTTAATTTTCTTTATATTTCCGTAAATACTTAAGAGTTTTTCTTATAATAATCAAAATTTAAAAAATTTATTTTATAATTTCATTAGTTTCTAAGAGTTTACCCTATCTATCTGACATTTTTTATTATGTTTTTTATTTTTTTTAAGATATAGCTACCCAAATATTCAATCTCTGAGATTTGAGCAATTTTGTATATAGTCCTATAAAATTGAATTTTTGGGCATCTTTCATTTCGTAGCTAATTTAAATTTTTTATTGGGCCATTTTTCACGATGACATGTCGACCAAAAACTTTGGGCTGTTTTTTAGATTTTGTTTTCTGATAATTTTTCATTGGGTTATCTCCCGCTGAGCCGATTTTTTCGGAAATTTTAATCACATCGTATATTGACATACATTTCTGAAAGGCTGAGTACTTACAGATATGTTATGTAATTCAAAATATACATATGACCTGTTATCTCATCCCGGAGTGAACTATTTAACATTTATCAAATGTGTAGGTACACAATTTAACAAAAAATGTAGTCTTACACAGACAAAATGTGGCAGTGTTGAAGTTATAATTTTTTTAATTTACATTCCACTTTTTTAGGTTTAAAAACAAACGGTAGGGATAAATTAGTATCTTTAACTAAATAATTTAGGGTGTCATTTTATTAATTAAATTTTCTAATTTAAATCTATGTGAATTAATTCGTAAAGAATTTAAAACATATGGAAAATAATTAAATAAATCTTTAAGGTTTTGAAATTAAGATCTTAAAATATTACTATGTGGTAGGTAATACTAAATTTAAACCCTAAACCCAAAAAACTTTAAGTAGAAAAAGTTTACGATGGAAAACGTGGATTGTTTGATGGCCATTATCACATAACTCTAGAGATGTCTAGAAAAATATGAGTATTTTGGCACTTTAGGCTTAGTTTCATGATTTATTCGTGATATGTTGAGAATACCGAAAAGTGTACGTGGGTGTTTGATGGCCATTCACACATAATTAACACAACATATTCTCAACTATTGTAAAATTGATAGTAGATTCCCCGAGGGTCGCATCAATATGCCGCATATCACAAATAAATCATGAAACCAAGCGTAAAACGTCAGAATACTCGTATTTTTCTAGACATCTATAGAATTATGTGTCAATGGCCATCAAACAATACACGTTTTCCATCGTAAACTTTTTCTACTTAAAGTTTTTTGGGTTTAGGGTTTAAATTTAGTATTACCTACCACATAGTAATATTTTAAGATCTTAATTTCAAAACCTTAAAGATTTATTTGATTATTTTCCATATTTTTTCACATAGATTTAAATTAGAAAATTTAATTAATAAAATGACACCCTAAATTATTTAGTTAAACATACTAATTTATCCCTACCATTTGTTTTTAAACCTAAAAAAGTGGAATGTAAATTAAAAAAATTATAACTTCAACACTGCCACATTTTGTCTGTGTAAGACTACATTTTTTGAAAATTGTGTAGCTACACTTTTGATAAATGTTAAATACTTCACTCCGGTTATCTCATCGTGTATCGCAGTATCTTACGATAGAAAAGTGTGTGGCCGGCCATGTATAAAGAAAATATTTCTACTGTTACAATTAAGTAACTGTATCTTAAAATGAAATGCAAACAATAAAACAAAACTTTGTTAGTACAACAATTCAAAAACGGAAAAACATACCTTTAAGCGAAAAAGCTAAAAAAAATTAATGAAAATTAAGAAGCTGGATATTTGAATTACCTACAACAACAAAACAGAAATTTTTTACAGTAAGCAATACTGTGACACTATACTACAGTAAACACTGACAAATGGTAATAATGGTTTGGTTTGGTGCCTTTGGGCAAAAACAGATTATTTTAGACTTCATGATTGTCTTACGTATGCTGCACATGAATAAATGCAAAGAAAATAAATAAGATCAATTGAATAATTATAACACAGTTTAGTTAAGGTTTGCATACGTACGTAGCGTATATTATACCTCGACTTTTATCAATAATTAAAAAAATTAATTTTTCATTTTGAATTTTAAATTTTTCGTTTTGTTTTGTTTTTAAGAAAGAGATTTAGTATCATTGCAACTGTTTTTATTACTATTATTGTTTATTCATTTATTATTATAGTGGCTCAAATTAAATAAGATTTATATTATTTTATTTGCGGAATGGGAAACGAATTGGAAAATTACTTTCAAATTGATGTGAAATGAGGGCAGCAAATGCTTGGTGCACGTTTGGGTGGTCTGAATAATTATAATCGCGTTATCTGGATATATTTTCATGGAATTCTTCCGGGAATCTATATGTACCACAATGCAAATTATTCAAAACTATATTATCTTATTTATTCTTATATAGTGTTTTTTATTACATTTTCAACACAAAACAAAACACAAACGAATGTTACTGATAATATTTTTTTTTTTTACAATTGGGATTGCAACTGCAATTACACATACATATATACAATTGAAAAAATTTTAAAATAAAGTATAACAAAAAAAATTGCAATAAAGTGTCATTCCAATTGCAACTTGCAATTATTATTGCTTTTAGTGCAACAACACCAAAAATAGCGCAATTTATAACAAAAACTTTTGCGTGACAAAATTTTGATCACTTTGCAGTTCGTAACATCCGCTGTTAAAAAAATCAAACTTCTTAAAGAGCTAAAACGATTTTCAAATAAAAAATCAGTCCGTGCATGAATGAATGCACGTCTTGATTACTCTGTACAATAAAAAGAACGGACTTTGATTTTGTGTTTTGGTTTGGGTTGATTGGATATTATTACGATTTTTTTTTTTTTTGTGAATGCTACTAATGATAACGAGAGCTTTTTACATCGCGTTTCCCCTTTGATAGAGTGGAGACGTAATTGAATTAGATATTTAGAGTTTTAATTTTAATTAGTTTGCTTCGCTGGTTTGGATAGGAATACACATTTTTGTATGCGCACATATTATTGTGAGTGAAATAGTTTTTTGCGTTAACTGTAAATATTGCATAAAACAATTTTTTATATTTCCTTAAATAGATAATAAATAACGTATTGTAGATATGTATTTATGAGAGAATGATGATATATTGAAATGCTTAGGCTTGTTGTGATTTATTATTGTATGTCTCGATCTCAATTTGAAAGATTAATTGTGATGCTTTGGGATTTTTATTGGAAACAATTATATTTTGTTTGAATTTTTTACTAATGGTCTGTTTATAGAAGAAGTAATAGAATGTCGTTTAATATAGTAACCACTATCAGCAATATTCAATTCTTCTTGGAGTAATACAACCTGGTGACCGTTTTAATTAGCTTAATTTTCAATTTATCTGAACCACGATCTGCAACACTATTGTCGATGATATGACGAACGAGTGAACTCACGTCGAAATACGTATAATCTTGAACTTCATCGATAACTTTCGCTTTGCAGTACTTATTGCCAGATAATTCGAAAAATTACCTGGATGATTACAATTTTTAATTTCCATTCGAAATACTTCCAGGCTACAATAAGCAATGTTCCATTCATAAAGAAAACACAATAACCTAAAGTCTGAAAATTTTTGAAATTTTGTGATTTTTAATTACAAATTATTTACTTTTTTAATAATTCAAATATTTATTTTATTATAATGGAACATTATATTATTTTATTTATTTATATTTTAAGTTCTATTGAATTCTTTTCAAATAAATTGATTTATTTACAGTGTTAGCTATTTTTATTTATTACTGCGACATAAATGTTTTTTCTGTCCATAATGCGTGAAATGTCATATGTGATATATATGAAAAACCGTGATTTCCATGAAAAATACATTTTCCCCCCAATTTTAAAGGTGATTCTCGTTATTAGTGATTATTAATACATATCAAAATAATTTTGTTCAGTAAAATGAGATATCGGGCAGTAAAGGTTAAAGGTTTCAACTAAACAAAGAAGCGTAACAAATACCCGAGCAACTCTCTCTATAATACAACAGTAAGGAGTAGTAAGAGAAGGAGTGATTTTTCCCAAAAAATTCACGAATGCCGTCGGCAGGATAAAAAGGTCATTGGTTTATCCTTTGTGATTTTAGTACTTACCACAAACCAGACATTTATCGAAAAACTAGATTGTCATTTTACTAGCAAACAGAATAGCGCGATGATTCCACCCAAAAATGATGACTGTGAAAGTTAAACTCTCAATAACATGTTTTGTGTTTAGCATAATCAAGGTAGAAAATTTCCGTATCCTAAATTTCGGAGCGGTATGTTGTACCATCACTTCGAATCGAAATTCGAAAAAAGTCGAATGGCGACATGTTGTATCATTTTCGAATCGCGATAAATGGTAAAGTTTCATCACTTAAAACCAAAGTAAAATAATAAATGTATAGCTGACATTTCATTCTAGAAAAAGTATTGCAAGAATAAAAAACGATAAAAGTCGAAAATGAAACACCTTTCACTTTTTCGCTTCGATTTTTTTCGATTCGAAGTGATGGTACAACATACCGCCCCTGACCTCTTTTAATTGACTATAATTTAGTTTCAAACCCGTCTCAGTGAATTATATTCATATTTCTGAAGATTCACTCTAATTAATTTATTCAGGGCTTCCTCGTATTTCTAAGGGCCTACCGCCGGCTATCCCTGTTGTGCTTCCCATTTGTTGTGAATTACATACATAGGATGCTGAGTTTGAAAGTGCTATACAAAAACTCATTTTCACACTGACCTCACTAGTTTACCGATATCGGAACTGATTACTGTATTGTTTCAATTGTTTTAGTTAAAGAACATAATCTTTAGAACCTGCTCTTAAATATTCATTAAAATAATTCTCATTAAATATTCGTTTTAACATTTTGCAGTGATTGCGTCAAGAACATCTTATGTATACTTCGGCGTTTTTGAATTAGCCGCAGTAAGAGTTTTAGTCAAGTGCTTGATATGTTTCAAGTTGCACGATCGGTGAGCTTTCACAACTCTGATTTTTATTAAAAAACATTAAGGTTACAAAATCTCATCATACGTAACTCTTCGTATAGTGGTTACTACTTCTCAAATAGCTAAGCTGACACCTATAACTTTTCGTATTTGCAATGGAGTTATTCATAAACATAACTCTTGCTTTTATTTGTTTACGTCAGTTCTGTGGAGACTTGGAAAAGGCCGAAAGACGAGCGGATATCATATGGTATAGATGCAACTGTGCAAGAGTGCAAGTTTATAGATTTCCAGATTTTGATTTAAAAGTTAACCGCTTCGGCCTAGCACAGGTAACTTGCTCCATTCAGACATATCAACATTTGAACAAGGACATATATTTCTAGAAATTTCTGTGTCTATGGCACAAGAGACTTGTGTATATTGTATGGAGTTTAAATTCCAAATTAAACCTTTTGTAAATCAGCACTAGTTAATGCTAACCTCAATCACAGTAATGCTGCATACATACCTGCGAATTCGTACGCGGAAAAATTCTACAATTTTGAGTTGAAATTAGTCATTGCTCAAAATATTAGTCTATTTGGTACGTCATGTTGCTTGTCAAATTTTTCATTTGTAATTTTTGCTTGGACGGTGAACACGCCATATAAATATTTCTCAGTAGGATTCTAATTACGTTTTTTTTTGTAAAGGGATTGGCGTATATTTTTTTATTAGTTTGACGTTTCAATTTTCGGAGTGAAGAATTTTGTCTGTGAAACATCTTTAATTTTTTTTTTTAAATTCTTCAAAATAGACATACTCTATTTATCTAAGTGTTCTTGATAGGAAAATTTAAGTAATTTAAATAGTGTGAGAAATGTTTTAACATATAACAACGGTGAAATTATTTACATGCACAGCTAAAAAAAAACAAAATTCATAGAATAGAATCCATCTAAAGTAACACCAAAAACATTCAAAAGAAGAACTATTCGGTTTTAAAAATGATAATTGCCTTGAGTTGAATTGGTTGATCAACGCGAGCAGGTAATTTAAGGTTATGTTATTTGAACTGGAACTAACTCATTTTCATCCGAATTTTGTTTTCTAAGATCGAAGTACAGTGTATTCTTAAAATACGTGAAAATAATTGAAAAATTTATAACTGAATCGCAGCAATATGAGAAATTGGTGAAAAGAATGGTTAATGAACTACAATTGAAGTTGAAAAATCATCAAGCGACTGGCTGATAATCATGTCGGAATGGAGAGAGAAAGTTAAAAATGATTATGGCGACTATTGTTACTACTAATTTTACTATAAAATACCCCCTTTACTATAAAATTTAACCTTAGACCGAAGTCAATCAAATTCACAGCAGAAGAATTGGAACTGCTTAATTTCCTAATTAATGACGATAAAACTAATCCAACCCAATCACAATTATCCTGCATGTTGGATCATTTTCAAATCGCTAGTGATTCTATTTTGAATCGTGACGAACATTACTGACGTAAATTGTTTGAAAAATGGTGGTCTCGAGTTAAATTAAAAAACAAATGCTTTATGATTGGGATGCTCAAAATTCATTTAGTGATGGTCAAATACCAAACGTATTCACCAGTTTAGAATTAAGGCGTCATTACGTATTGACTTTCTAGCAACTCAACATGAAATGAGCTCACCAGTTAATGGCGTGACTGCAAACACAATTTGACATCTATCGAATGATTATTGCATTTGCTTAACAATTACACCGGAAATGGTTTATATATTTATTTAGTATATTCCACAGTACAGAAATATTATGGAAAAAATTTACCGGTAAGTAATTAAAAAAAATATTATTCAGCGAAGAGACATTTGCAATTGCTGTTTTTTACAGATTGCTAAGGATGATGGTTTTCCTCAAAATATTTGTCAAAAATTGCATGGAAACGCTCGAAAATGCTTATGCTGAGTACCTATGTACATATACTCAGAAAAAAGATTACTACCAAATACTTAGTTAAATTAATTTGCTTTTTAACACAAAATTCTGAGCTAGATAAACCAAATCTCTTGTTTAATTTAGAAACTTGGTATTTTCTTACTTAGTTACTACAAAAAGTGAGTGAAATTTGAGTTACGTACGTATATTTGTTTAATTTAACCAAAAAAAATTATGTTAGTTGAACAATATTCTTGTTATAACTAACCAGAATAGGTCCAAGTATGCTACCTTGTGGTATACCTGCTGATATTCTTTTTATTTCAGAGTACTCATTTTCAAATTTGACTCTAAAGTGTCGATCAGCTATGTACGATTTAAGAATTTGCCAAACTTTGTCGAAAGCTTGAGCTACATCTAAGAAAATACTGGAGCATAGTTTCTTATTCTCGAGTGCATCCTCAATGACATCCGTTATTCTGTGAACTTGTTCAACTGTAGAGTGATTTTCTCTAAACCCAAATTGGTGTGGTGGAATTAGGCATCTCTCTTCTATTATAGGTTTGAGTCTTTTCAGCAACAGTTTTTCAAATATTTTTGATATGATTGGAAGTAGTGATATCGGTCTATATGATTTTTTATCGTTTCCTAGTTGCCTGGTTTAGGAATCATTATTACTTCGGCCACCTTCCATTGTCGTGGAACATATTTCAATCTGAAAGCTGCATTAACTATTTGATTTAATTTACGCAAACCTTTCTCGGCTTTCACAATTTGCCCAGTTATTAAATCATAACCTGGAGCTTTTCTAATACTTAAGTTACTATTGATTTCAGTTTTAAGCTCCAATAAAGTCACATGCCTTATGTCAAGATCATACTTGGACCTATTCTGTTTATTCTTTATACGAGAGACTTACCGAATATTGAAGGTACTACAGTAGCAACATTTGCAGACGATACAGCTATTCTAGCAGTTGGAAAAGATATTTCGGAAGCAACAAGCAAACTTCAAAGTGCAGTTAACACGGTGAGCAACTGGACTAAAAAATGGCGCATCTCATTAAATGAAGCCAAATCAGTACACGTCAACTTTACAAATCAAAATGTAAACTGTATTCCCGTGGTTCTCAACTCAAACCAAATTCCATATGCAAACACAGCTAAATACCTTGGCATGACCCTCGATGCTAAGCTAAGATGGAAAGAACACATCAAGAAGAAAAAAGAAGAGTTAAACATCAAATATAGAAAAATGTACTGGCTCATGGGTAGAAACTCTGACCTCTCAATACACAACAAATTGCTTCTATACAGGCAAATGCTAAAACCAGTATGGACTATGGTATCCAGCTTTGGGGTTGTGCCAAGAAAACCAATGTACAAATGATACAATGCTTCCAAAATAAAGTGCTACGAGGGATTGTGAACGCCCCATGGTACATTAGGAATGACAACATCCATAGAGACTTGAAGATGGAATACGTCACCGATGAAATAAAGAATCATGCAAGGAAACACGTACAGCGCATCTCTACACGAAAATGCAGATATCCGTCGTATGTTGGACACCACTAACGGCGTGAGGAGACTCCAAAGGCAGAAACATCTGGAGCTGGGCAGTTTGTTTTAGAAGAAAGTATTATAAAATGAGTAACCAATAGGTTACTCATCTTAACCCGAGAACTTAATTTAAGAAAGAAAAATTACTAGATGATCTCTGAATCAGTTGTAATATTGTATAAATAAATAAATAAATTTATTAAATAAAAAAAAAAAAAAAAAAAAAAAAATAACTAACCAAGTATTTTGGTTTATCTTAATTAGTTATTTTGACCTATAAGTTTTGTCATATAAACCAAGAATTAAATTCTAGCGAATCAATAAAATTCGTTAAAGCATTGTGATTATAATTTGAATGTAAGTTCAAAGTATTTTCAAAATTTTTGGTGTTTGATTACTGCAGTCTGATGAGACGACCGAATTTTTTAATATTTATAAAGAATTCAATATTTTATTATTTCGAAATCAATCTTCCAACGTGTTGGTTTGGTAACTCCACCTTGATGTAATGTGTTCAACATAAAACGTTTGCAACATTTACCGCCATTTTTGTTACATTTACTAAGAAAATTTGGTAGAATTAAACTAGTAAAATATGTAATAATAACTAATTGTTAGTAAAATAATTTTTTCCCTTGGTTAATTTAAAGAAAATAGTTAGTCACTGTTACCAATTATTTTCCATTTTTAATCATTAAATTAACCATATGTTCTTGGTTACATTAACTAAGTTAAAAATTAAATAACCACGATTTGGTTATTTTAAATTAAAATTTTATTCAACTAAGATCTTGTTCGTTTTTTTAACTAAGAGATTTGGTTGATCGAAAATCACCAAGATTTTGGCAAAATAGACTCAGATTTTTGTCTCTTTTGACCCAAGTTTTTTTCTGAGTGAGAGTTCGTGAACGAAAAACGCACATGTTCATTGGTACGATTTAGTTTCACGAACGATTTTGAGCTGTCATAGTTAACAATATTGTAACAATGTAACTCTCGTGAATGCGTAGAATTTTCATGAAATATTATTATATAATATGTATTAATAATATTATTAAAGTCTTTGCTTTTACATCACAAATATATAATTGTCGAATACATATATCTATATTTTACAATAAGCACAAAATTTAGTTCTATTTGTTGTTTTTGGTTAGCAAACTTGAGAAAATCAGTGTCCAAAATAAAAAATATTTCAATTTTAAGATAACGTAGTGAATTATGATAATTGTATCGTGTTTGCATGAAAAGGATGTAAAGTTTAGTTTTAGCCGAAGTAACTGAAAAAAAATATTAAGAAATATTTCATTTAGCAATTACGTGAAAATGCATTTATGAATCGCAGGTAGACTACAAATGTTGATCAACCAATTCACTTTCATATTTAATGTTCAAAAACTTTTAAAACACAATTTCACTAATTAACGGTACATATAGTTTTAGTTGTGTTATCAATTTTCTGAATAAAATAAAATTATAAAATTTCTCTTTTACAATTTTTCGCGATACATTTGTTTTGCACATTTCGCGCAAAACCAAATCAAATATATAAGGCTAACAACAATGTGATGAGACCAATACACGGTAAAAGTAAAATCGAAACCGCCAACTTACAAGCAGAAAATAAACGCTTGTCGCGATTTCGTGTTGTGCTGTATCGCATTTTTGATGCATCTAACATTTTTCAAACAAGGTACGATAAATAATAATGAAAAATTAGAAAAATCTTATTCTCTTTTTTGTGATAAGAAGGCAACCAGCAACATATTGGAAATGCAAAGTGCAAAACACAGTTGTGAAAAGCTGACCATATTCTCGCTTTCTTACACACAATGTATGTATTATGACTTTATGCAGCGTGTATGTATTAATATTTTACCTAGCTTAATATTCGCACCAATAGTTTTAATTATCATTTGATTAACTTTTCTAATTATTTTTTTATTTTATATAATTTATTGATTTGTGTTATCATAAACATGATATTTAATTTAAAAGAAAAATACAAAACTAAATAAAATTAGAAAATAATTTTTTACAGTAATTGAAATAAAAATATTATATTTTTTTGTTGCAATGACCTAATAGCTTAAGTTGGACGACGACGAACGAGAAATCAGAAATTATTGTAAGAAGACATTTTGTGTTTTTTTCTTATATAAAAGAAAATTTATGAGATGCTAAGATGAAAATAAAAAAAAAATGTATGTAGTTACAACCACAACAGTAATAATGAATAAATTTATTGATTTATATGTTATCCGTCGAAGGAGATAGGAAATTAATTATTTTAGTTTTTAGTGTGTGTTTTATGTTGTGTGACATGCAACACTTTTGTAGTTTTTAATTGCCAGATTTTACTGGTGGGTTTGTTTTGATTTACGAATAGTTATATCGGGTTTGTCTTGTAAAGTATATCGATAGTGATCAGATCAAAATAGCATAGACCAATGTATTGCTCTATCTATCATGTAAATAGATTGCAATAAGTGAGTGTCCTGAAATCCAGGACATTAAAATCCCAGATTTCATGATACTCGAATTGTATGGTTATTCCGGAATTAACTAGCCGAACTGAAGAGTATTAGAATTTTGTTCAATTAAAAATTTGTTTTCTATTTCCTTGCCAAGGGTTTAAACACGCCTACCGGATTATATAATAAATTAGCTATAGATTTAAATGACAATTCTTTATTCAAAAGTATACTATACATTATTTTTGTCGCTGCAGTCTTACAAGAAGACCAATTTTTCATTGAAAAATACTAATTCTCTTCAGTTCGATACCTTCCCAATTTTTAGAAATCTCACTACTGACGTCAACATATTCATTTAAAATGATCGTTTTCCTATATCCGCTTAGGATGAAACTCAGTTTTTACTATAAAAGGGAATTTTAATATGAATTCTGAGTTTCGTTCTAGAAATTGGTGGATCAAACTAAGCTATTTTTCAACCGATGATGTTATTATCAGAGTCTATTTTATACTCTTACATTCTGAGGCTGCAGATTCTATTATTGTTTACCTATACGGTTGTTGGATAAAATCCTAGCTAAAATAATCAGAATAAGTCGAAGCATCCACCAACCTCCGCGAAATACTCGCAGTAGCAGACTTGGATTGATCGGTCAAGGAACCACGACCTTTATTCATTTCGCTCCAAATTCTCTATTATATTAGAAGCATCCGCTTCTTGTGAAGAAGGCAACCCTTCGCCGTTTCATCGTACAAACACTGTTTGTTTGTGGAGTGTGAATGGATGATGAATGGATTTCTTTAATTCAAATTTGAATATTTTGATGATGCAACGCCTTGTTCTAATACACATTGTCTACTTTCATCAAGCAAACTCAAATTTAATCTATAATTGGTTGAGAAATAGCTTAGTTCCATTCACCAATTTCCAGAACCACACTCAGTACTAAAGGCCTAAAGGTTTGGGCCAACAAAACTTGGCTATTATCAGCGTATAACCAAGTTAAGGATCCATTGGATAATCCGGGACAACTACAGTAATTGAAGCAGAAAATAGTAACAACAATTGTCAAGCAAAAATTTTTACGAAAAACAAGAAGGAGGTTCTAAAAGTAGCCTTTGCCTCTGACTTTATTCTTCAAATGATCAAGCATTGAAATTTTTAACCACCAAATTATATGCCCTATAATTCCTATATTCACCCTGCCAAATATAAAGAAACGCAGAATATTCTTTTAGTACCTCGAGTCGACATTGGATGAACTGGGTTTCATGATAGAGTGAGACGGGTTTACGAACACAAACCGATGACAACTCTCTCTGAGTGCTACTTGCACTGTAGTAAATTTTAGGGGTGAGCAAAAACCAATTAGGTTGTTGTATTCTTAATTTAAAGACTTTGAGTTTCGTTTAATTTAATAATTTATTATGTTAACATAATTGTACTTGTGATCACAGTCACCTACAATCTTGTACCCTCGATATTCTGTTACATCTATCTTCTATTTTATTTACTAATACATTCATACAATATAACATCAAATACAATACAATACATCTTATACTATTTAATACGCAACCCATTTCAAGCCAGTTATTTATAGCAGTGCTGTACTAAGGCTTGCAAATATATAACATCTCCCTCCTAAAACCAAAGTAAAAGTAAAACTTATCTAGGAGAAATTAGTTTCCGTAATATGCTGGAGGTTTGCTAACTCTGCCAGATTTTGTGATGTAATGAGATGCTTGATTTGGATTACCTGTTGATGAAAGTGTTATCGGTTGATTGGTAGAATGCTCCTCATCGCGTGTTTCAACAACCGTCTCATTTTTATTGTTGGTATCCAATTCATTATTCATTCTGAAATTTGGGGCATTCATTGATTGACGCAAATGAGTTGTGTTTCTGCGTAGTTCATTATTTAATTCATTTCTAATGATATATGATCTTGGAGCAGAGTGTTGACGGACAATTACCGCAGGATCCCATTTATTTTGATTTTGGTATGTTATGTTATCACCAGGAGTTAAGTAGATTTCTTTCCTTCGCGACAAGCGATCATGATAATATATTTGCTTTGCTTGATTTGCCTTCAACTGCTCATCTATATATACTATTTGAGGTTGTAGTAATTGCGACTGAATAGGTAGTTTTGACCTAAGCAATCGACTTTGTAAAATTTGAGAGGGAGAGTAGCCAAGATTTGCCACTGGGGTACTTCTGTATTCTAATAAAGAATAATAAAAATCTTTGTTTTCCTCTCTTGTTTTTTTGAGAATCGTTTTAGCAATGTGAACTGCTTTCTCAGCCAGTCCATTAGAGTGCGGGTAATGTGGGCTGCTATGGATAAACTGAAATTCCCATTCATCTGAGAATTTATGTAGTTCAAACGAATTAAATGGTTGATTGTCTGCAACGACAACTTTTGGTATCCCATGTATTGAAAATATTTTCTTTAAGGAGGTTATAACACTACCTGCTGTTTTACTTGGGATTGGTTCTATTTCTAACCATTTTGAGAAATAATCCATGAGTACTAAATATGAATTTCCCGCATGCTCGAATAAATCACATCCAACTTTCTCAAATCGATTTTGTGGTATGGGATGTGGTCTAAGCGAATGATATGGATTTGAAGGCTTGTATTTCTCGCATATTCTACATTTGAAAATTACATTTTCAATATCTGTGTTCATATTCGGCCAGTAAAATATATGTTTTGCACGTGCTTTAGTTTTAGTTATTCCGAAATGGGATTCATGTAGTAAGTCCAATATTTTTTTTCGAAGTGATTGGGGAATGAAGATTCGGTTTTCATAAAATACTAGACCATCCTCATAATATAGTTTATCCTTAAGACCCCAATAAAATTTTACTGCATCAGGTAATCTTTTCTTTTCAGTTGGCCAACCGTTCAAAAAATATTCTTTTATAGTTTGAAGAACCTCATCATTTTGTGTTGCGTTTTTGAAAATTTCTATTTTAGATTCCGGAATTTCTATTGAATGAACCACATCTTTCAAAGATAAATCCGTATCGATGGAATCATCCACACCAGAATTTCGAGATAAAAGATCAGCCACATGAAGGTAGCGACCAGGGACATAAACGACATTTAACGTATAAATTAAAAGTTTAATTCGCATTCTTTGCAATCGATTAGAGTGGATATCAGACACTAACTTTTTCATTATCGATACTAGTGGCTTGTGATCAGTATGTATAGTCACTTGCCGACCATAAATGAAATGATGGAATTTTTTGCAGGCATACACAATTGCCAGCATTTCCTTTTCAATTTGAGCATAATTGCATTCGGCATCAGATAAACTTTTTGAAGCAAAGCAGACGGGACGCTCATCTTGTATTAAACAACAACCGAGGCCATTCTTGGAAGCGTCTGTCTGTATCACAATGGGTAAATCTTCTCGAAAAATTTGTAAGGTAGTGGATTTGCTGATTTTAGCTTTAATGGCTTCTAATAATTTAGAATGAACAGAAGTCCAAGAAAAATTTATATCTTTCCGTAGAAGACTTCGTATTGGTGCATTCATTTCCGCATAGTTGGGTATAAAATTTCTCAAATAATTCAAAGTCCCTAGGATCCTTTCCAGCTCTTTACGGTTTGTAGGATTTCTAATATTCTGGATGGCCTGAACTCTATCTGGATCTGATTCCATTCCAGCTTGTGAAAATACATGTCCCAAGTACCTAACCTTATCTGTACGGTACTGGAATTTCTTAGGGTTAAATTTTACATTAATTTCTCTAGCTCGACTAACTACATTTGCTAAGTTTGTATCATGTTCTTGTATCGTTTTGCCACCAACAAGTATGTCGTCAATGTATACAAAGCAACCAGGTAAATTCCCGAAATATTTTGAGTTTAACTTCTGAAACTCTTCAGGTGCTGTTTTTAGCCCGAAGGGTAATACATTAAATAAATAACATCCGAATGGGGTACTAAATGTGGTAAGCCGTTTAGAGTTTTCATCAAGTTCAAGCTGCCAGAACCCATCTCTAAGATCCAGTACAGAGAAGTATTTCATATGTTGCACATGAACAATGAAATCTTCTAGAGTTGGAATGAGGTAATGATCCTGTTTTAGATTTTTATTTAGTTCACGGGGGTCCAGGCATATGCGCAGAGTTTTATCTGGCTTTTCGACTATCACCAGGTTATGAGTCCAATCAGATGGCTCATCCACCTTAGAAATGATGTTAAACTTTTCCATATCGTTTAATTTATCTAGTACTTTGTTACGAATGCTTAGTGGAATCCTACGTGGGGGTTTAGAAACCGGAACTGAGTTTTCTTTTAACTGAAGTGAACATTTATCAGGAAATTTACCAATTCCTTGAAATATATCAATATTTGTTTGAATAAAAGCATCTGTTTCATCTCTATTAATTGAATCTAGTCTTTGAATTAACCCCAATTGCAAACATGAATTAAGACCTAATATTGGTTTAGATTTAATATCAGAAATCAAAATAAATTTAGTGGGATACTGAGCTCCTTTATGATCAATATCAAGTGTCACCTCACCTACACAACTCAATCTAAAACCACCAAATGCTTCCAATTTAATTTCTGTCGCATGAACTGGGATACTCGAAACTATTTTTCGATAAATTTCGATTGGTATAATGTTGACATCAGCTCCAGTATCGAGCTTAAATTTAATTGTAGTATTTTCAATATTCAAATTCTGGTACCAACACTTACTGTTTTGCGCACCCCCCAATGAATCGACCACAATTTCATCAAGTGTTAATGATTCCATCCGCATAAAACACTCATCATCATTTTCAGCGATATCATATACACGTTGCTTTGTATTAGACGGTACCGATTTGCAAACCTTAGCATAATGATTTGGCTTGCGACATCTAGAACAAATAATGCCGTATGCAGGACATTTACCGTATACATGATTATACGAGCAATTTTTGCAATTAAACTGTTGCATGGTATGTGCATTTGACTGCTTATAACTGGGTTGAACTGGGTATGCTGTATTCTCCCTCTGATTATTACTTGATCTAAAATTAAATTTATTAAATTTTTGATATTTATCTGAATTATGTTCATGTGAATAACTTCCCGAACTATTTTTAACTTTATCAAAGTTTGATGATACTGCCGCTATTGCTGATCCTGAATTAGCATATTTATTTTGCTGGTTGATATTGTCTATAGGCGAACGTCCTTGTTGAACTTCTTTTGCTTGGGCTCCCGTTATTTCCGCTACTCGACAAACTTCTGTTGATTTTTTTAACGTTAAATCATCCATTTTAAGAAGTTTTGCTTGAATTTCTTGATCCGCTACACCCAATACAATTCGATCACGAAGCATGTCGTCCGCGGCGGTTAAAAATTCACAACTTTTGACCAATTTAGAAATGTCAGTCAAAAAGTGATCGAAAGGCTCCCCTTCACGTTGACTGCGAGTGTAAAATAGGTATCTTTCGTACACAATGTTTTTTCGAGGATTGCAAAATTCCTCGAACTTTTTTTTCACTTTATCGACATCTTTTTTATCCACCGTTGAAATATTAAAAGTACTAAAAAGCTCAATAGCCTCCTCTCCGGCTAAATTTAGTAGCTGTGCTACTTGTACTTCAGGTGATTCCGTATTCCCTTTAGTTGCCACCGAAAATATTTCATAATGTTGTATGAATTTCTTCCAATTTTCATGTAGGTTTCCTGTGAGGCATAACGCTCCAGGCCGACGAAAATTTTCGTTCATTTTGTATGTATCCACTTTTCACTAATTTACACAGTTTTGCAACTTTTATTTTAATGTCTTGCACTGGTACTTTAATTATTATAATTTACCACTCAACTGCGCCATGTTGTATTCTTAATTTAAAGACTTTGAGTTTCGTTTAATTTAATAATTTATTATGTTAACATAATTGTACTTGTGATCACAGTCACCTACAATCTTGTACCCTCGATATTCTGTTACATCTATCTTCTATTTTATTTACTAATACATTCATACAATATAACATCAAATACAATACAATACATCTTATACTATTTAATACGCAACCCATTTCAAGCCAGTTATTTATAGCAGTGCTGTACTAAGGCTTGCAAATATATAACAAGGTGCACTGCGAAATTTGGAACTAATTATGAAGTTTTTTAGAGATCCTTTGCTAGTGCTACTTGAAGTGCAAATGAAGCTATTAACAGCCACTATAGGTACTCCTATAATAAGAAACTAAGAATGTTTAAAAGTGAACTGAACGTTTATGCTTTCTAGCGGAAGCCTCGGTAAATGGAAGGTGCGGACACATATATCAACTTATATTCGGTCCAAACTTTACTTGGGCCATACAAAACGTTAATTTTCGTGCCAAGTCGATGGTCAGGACCTTAACATCTCTGAAATGAAATTTTTGGTTATTCTGGGTGATAGCAAGATATTTATTTTACATAATGTCACATAGATGTAAGGTTACCAAGAGGCTTATATAAGTGTTCGTAATAATGAGATTTTGAAATCATTAAATAAAAATTCGAAACCTTTGGCAATCACGCTTCTATTTTTTGTATAAAATAGTTTTAATTTTTGAAAGAATCTATTCTTGGTTCAAAATTGTGATTTTATTAAAATATACGGTTTCCAAAATCTTAGTTTTCGAAACTGTGATTTAAAAATTTCTTTTTTCTAAATCTTGGTTTTGAAGTTAAGAAAATTCTGGTTTAGAATTCTTTGAAGATTAATTTTAAAATTATTCGTCATTGGGTGTTTTCTGTGCTTGATGAGTCTACCGATTTTGGGTTATCTCAGTATTACTAAATTCGATAAGCTAATATTCGAGTTCAAAGCGTTTATGACAATAAAAGGTTAAAATGGCTGAGATGCATTGAACATAAACTTGCGCAGAACTTCGTTAACTACATATTTGGGTTAGAAGTCTATAATTTCATCGTATAAAGCGAATAATTAAATGAGTTTAATTGACAACACTTTCTTAAAACCCAAGCATTATTGTCGTACAAGCAATACATTTTTAAAGACAAAAATGAAACTGAGTTCAATTTTGGTAAAACTCTTTATCGCCAAAACTGTATTCTTAATCGTTTTTTTCCTATCAAAATATTTGCAAAAATCGTAAAATATATATTGCTGTTGGCAGATATCAACCAACTTTCCAAATTATTATAAAATTTGAACGGTAAAAATCACTCCCGCATCAGTCCAATCTGGTTGGCGATGGGACACCGACAGACAACTACCCCTAGACCTTTTCGAGTTCCCCTCTCTCACTCTCCAAGTCATGCAAACAATTTTCGGCAACTATATTTGTTATTTACACCCCCTGCGATTATCGACGGTTGTCAGTCTATCTTTATCGATCGGATTAGGGGTACGTTCATTTTCAAAAGAGAAGTTGTCGAAATAAAGTGGCGTCAATTGAATAAAATGAATGTTGTCACAGGCCAGTTGTAAGGCTCGTTTTTGACTGATGTTATGTTTTCATTTTACAGCTTTCCGTTTTGGTTTCCAAAACGCAAATAAGAGAAACATTGTAGATAAATCTCAGGGTCTACCCAATTTGTAAAGCAATATACTTAAAAGTTTTATTATCGCCTTGGAGATAATTAATTAGCTCACACCACCCAGAAAATGAGCGCTGTGTGCTATGTTTCTATCCCACAGGTTTAAATAAAGAAATTAAATAAATCGGGACGTACTTTGGCTTGAGCTAAGCTTCGCCAATTCGGCTTCACTTACTTAGGCTTTGCAAAGTAAATTGAAAAGCAGTGATCTCAAAACATAGCGCACTTTGCTAAAAACAATAGCTCGTCATTTAATTTTAATTTGTATAGACTTATGATAATGTTTTCAAATTCTAACCAGATACTATTTAAGATTTTGCAATTAGACATTGAGATTATATCGGGAGGCTTATATAAAGTAGTAATCCTAAATAGTTGCCTGAAATTTTTCATTAAACTATTATCTCTTCAATAAAGCAGAAATACGAGGATGTTGTTTCAATCAACCCTCCAGCTACTTTGCAATATTTCTCTTTTAGATAATTTTTTTTAAATAACCACGCGTAACTAACAAATGGGAAAAGTTTTATTGAAATTACTTCACAATACTAATGTATAGACACACAGATCACCAACCAATCTATGGCACATACATATATGTATCTAGATAACCTGTTCATAAATATAATAATATCACGATTGTGTTTCAATATCACAATATTTATAGGCGCAAGAAAATATAAAATGGTTATAACTATTTTTCGCCATTAAATCATAACGGTTAATTAAAAATAATTTAAAGTTCCGGTGTAATTAATATCAGCAGAGAATGCAAGAAACTACATACATAATTCTACCGTATGAAGATCAACGCGCAAAGATGCAGTAACAACAACAGCAAAATCTGCAATATGCTCGTCCATATCATTTCATCCACGCATTTTTCAATTTTCTATTTTCTTTTTTTCTCATGTTCTATGCAAATTTAATAAGTGTACGATCGCGTGTGAACATAAGTCATGTATTTTAAAGTTTTCGTTCGTTTTACCATTTTTAATGTTGCTAATTTCTAATGATATCCCGCCAAAAAAAGAAAATGTGTGCACATTAAATTTCTGTGACTTTCTAATGGCGGTACAGTGTCTAAGTGGCGCCATTTTTTTATATGCAACATTCCAGACTTAATCGAAAATAATGAAAAATTAAATGACCAACGGTCATTAACGGAAGACTGCGCCCTTTAACTATTTTTAGTATAATCTTTCTAAATACAGCTTTCATCATATGGGACATGTCCCATAAAATCACCCAATTATACAATCCCGTTTTCTTTAAGAAGCATATACCTTATGGTTTATGCACAACGATATATATATTTTTGCACGATGACCATTACAGCCCGGTGTTTTAGAATTTTCTCATATAAATTTCTTTAAAACCAGTTTCCAGTCATAAATACACAAAATAGTCTAATTCTCATGATCGAATAAAATTTTCGGACATTAAGATTATTACACGATCAAAAAGACAAATAGAACCCATTCATTATTTTTTTTTTTTTTTTACTGGTCATCACGCAATCCTTCATAAACATTTAAAAATATAAAAAAATGCGTAACCCTTTATTTTTGACGTGATTTCATTTTTTACGAATGTTGTCTTTTAATAAAAACAAAAATCCCTTCTTAGAAAGAGATGTGGTGAAATAATGTTATTAAAAGGGGTGAAATTGAAACTCATAGTTAACATGAAAAGGGATTGAAATGACCAGTACTTTATCTCCTTAAGAAATATATACATACGAAAAATAAATAAAATTGCATTGCACAATTTAAAAGAAGCAGAATGGTTATTAATCCATAATGTAAAATATTTTTTTTTATATCAATTTTGAACGAAGGATGACCCTTTGTTTGGATGATATTGTGAAAGGGCCTTTACGAACGGACTGGACAAACCTGTTTCTATATACATATAACATATATACACTACACAAGTATAAAATGATTTGATTTTCAAAGTTTTTCAGTTGACGTAATTTTACCTTTGGAAAACGTAAAAGTCCTTCTAAGGGTTGTTGGTAAAATAATATCTATTTTCGTGAGAAATAAAAGTTTTTTTGGTTGATAGATTTTCTAATAAATAATTATTAGGTTATAGTGGTATATAAATATATAATATGTTTGTCTGTTTTTGGGCCGTTAAAATAAACACGATATTATGTTGAAGAAGATAGAATCACCGGATGAATAGTGAATTCCACTTTATTTTTTTTTTTTTTACGATGCTTGTATTTTATTCAGGCAGCACACCAATAAAAGGAAATTCTCAAAACAGCAAGAAATCAAATTTTGGAATTTCAAATGAGATGATTTAATTCTTGAAAATATTATCTCATTGCTACTGCTGTTTACTGATCTTGTTACAGATTTTTTTATGTTACTAAAAAAATAATCGCAATACATTTTTGTATTTAGTATCTTAAATTTATTCCAAAAATAAAATAATTTTAATTAAATTATTTATAATTTTTTTTTTATTTAAAAATAAATAAAATATTGTATAAATTGTAATAAATATTTCATTTATTTTTGTAAATTTGTCTTCATTATTTTTATCACGTACTTAAAGAAATAACAAAAACAAAAAATAATTATAAGAAATGATAAAAATTTAATTTATTTTTTTTTTTTTAATTTAAAATACAGTAATGAATAAAATAAATAAGTAGTTTGTAGTAGTACATGTTCTTAAAGTACAACACAGTTAAAATTGACATTGTGATCCTGGAAGTTTCCATTAATAATTGGTGGAGTCGACCTGTCCTATATCTATTTACTTACACCGTCAATACTGTGCCCACTGTCGATCGCATTTATTTATATTATTTTATGAATTGCATACAGCATAATCGATTAACATAAAATTAAAAACGCATAAATTCATCATCACGTGATGATCCACGAAATTGACTTCCTATTGTCTGATCTGATTGTACAACTCGTCTTATTTATTTAACGCGATCATGAAATGATCATAAATTATCATAAAGCAAAATATTTTTTATTTTCCAGTTTCTTCATTCAATCATCATCATAAAGATTTGTAACGGATTTAATTTATTTTTCACGATCATTATTAAGATTACATATATGACCATTTTTTTCTCCTTTCCTCGTATTTTTTGGTTTTTTTTTCTGTGGTAATTTCGTTTGTTTTGCTTCAATGTGCGAGATACATAAATTTTCGATCGCGATCAATATTATAAAAAATGCCGTCGAGATAAATTAAAACTATTTTCTAATTCTACACTTTTGTTGGTGATTTGCACATCCTGTTGCGTGATTTATTTATGTGGTGATCTCCTCCAAGATATAGCATATAGTATGTACACAATATATGTACATATGTATATGTAGTAAGACAACTAAAATCGTGCATGCATATTTAAATGTTGTCGATCTTTTGACGTACAACATATTTGGGTTAAATGATTTGCTATTATCAGTACATTGACAATGTTTTACTTGGAGTGCTTCTACAGTCTCAGCGGAAAATGCATCAATTTAAATTTCGCATGTTTCGCATCTTAAGGCTATATAAGAACAGAAAAATCTTACCTTGTTTTATTTCTTACTAATCAATTGAAACAACTTCATTGCAAACTATTTATGGTTATTTTTTAATTGGATTTTATTTATTTTGCATTGCAAACGTTAAAAACCAAGTAACATTAAATACCTCGTACATAAGTGTGTGCGTTATAGGCACAACTGTTTTTTTTTTATTTGATTTTACTCTTAAGTTATAACTCATTTAAGACGATCTTAATTATGTAGCATCATACAATTATCACATGGTTTGTTCTTTCGCTTAATTTAATAATAATAAAATTATTAATTTTAGGTTTTAATTATCAATTTTTTTCTAGAGTCTAATTGAGTTAAGAAGATTATGTAATTGAGGGTTTAATTTATTTACTAAGGTGCTCTTTAAAAATGAACTCCGCTGACAAACGGACAAGATGGAGGGACGGAAAATTAAATCATTGTTTTTGGTATTTTTGTTCATAAATGAGAACTCTTGTATATCAGCAAGTGCGAGTAATCGTTCTTGATATAAAGAACTGCTTAACAATAGGTTTTTAAAATTTAATGTCGCAAATCTACTTAAAAATAAAATATATTTAGGCCCTTTTCTCATTACTTACTTATTTGAAACTTATTGACTTATTTCATTTGACTCAAATCATTCCAATTCATTGTACCGACTTTAATTGTGACGTAATAACAAAAAACAAACGCAATTTCTATTATATGGAAGATAAAAATTTCTTGACATGTTAGTCGTTGTCACTAGATTTGAAAATAAAAACCCGGCATGTATTACATCATCGAGCAATAAATATATAAGAGAAATCAGGTAGTGCAAATTTTATAAGCCAATTTTTCCGAGGTTAATCTTATTTTATAGTTTTAATATATTTATATACACAATTTTAATTTCTTTCTATATTTAATCCATATATATACGTATATGATAAACATATCGCCACAGTTATTTTATAGTTCATTGTTCTTGCTAGGCTTATACAGATTGCCAAAAGTAAAATAGATTAACCTCGGAATCTCTACATGAGTCCTCTTATGTATATTTTGCTTTATGATTATATTTAGTCAAGACTAAATTAATATTTTCCGGCTTCCTAAATAATATAAACATTTATTAGTTTAATCCTCCAGCAATTCCACACCTTACAATATAATTTCCTGAAACGATAATTATTTAAATTATATTAAAAATTACTCAATAGTATTTAACTCTTGAATTGGCAATCACGAAATAACCGAAAAAAATTCAAAAAGTCGTAAAAAAAATATGTGAGGCATCCCAAAGACAATGGTTCCCGGAAAACTATCAATATTATTCAATACCAGATTAACTACCGGATTGGATATTTAAAATAAATTTAACTTATTTCGTAAACATTTCAAATGATAAACATTTCGTACTGCACAGAATATATTAATTTTTGATGTACATACACCAATTTTTTTTGTCAGATTTTGGTAAATAGAATTTCATATAAAATAATGCTCAATGGCCAACCTTCAACAAATGATGGTCAAATTCGGTGCGCAAAGCTGAATTTGATGAAATTTTGGGATTCGCATATAATGAATGAAACCCAGTCGTTTCCAAACCGATAACTTTCCAAATGCAAAATATGCTACAAAATCAAACCACTATGGTCCAGAAACTAGAATGTTTCCGATAAATTATCTAAAGATATGCTACTGGAACGCCAATGGTATAAGCTAACACAAACAAGAATTAATGGTTACGAAGTTTATGATACAAAACATTCCTTGGACAGAAGTCGAGGACCAACTGAATATAGCACTGAAGAAATTCAAGCAACCTCTGTATGTGTGGATCTCAACAAAGAAAGCTTAGTTATCGCTTTAATATATTGCCCTCCAAATAATAAAGTTTCGGCAGATATCAACAAAAGATTTTTTGCAACCCTGGGTCAACGCTTTATGGTCGCCGGCGACTTTAATGCCAGACATACATACTGGGGTTCAAGATTGACTACTCCGAAAATCCCTAACGTCCTTGATTTTACAGTCGCAAGTAAAATAAACCAAGAAATAATCCAAGCTAAACCACTTTTAAAATTATCTTCTGACCACTCTCCGGTCTTACTACATTACTGGCCCGACCAAAAACCATGTTCTACGAATAACTATCTAACGAACACCTTCACTAACTGGTTGAAATTCAAGATGTACATCAGTTCTCATATTGACCTAACGTCTTCACTGCAGACGGCTAACGATATAAACAATGCTATGGAAAACTTTAATGATCTGCTATAGTCAACGCAGCTATCTCGGCCTCGCCTAAATCAAAGACCAAACATACAAGACACACCATAACATCCGCTGAAATAGAAAAAATGTTAACTGAGAAACGTTAAGACGCATCTGGCAAATTAATCGATCTCCAGATGCTAAACATAACTTTAATCAAGGAAAAAGAAAACTATAAAGCCTACTACAAAAAAACAAGATGGATTATATGCAAAATTATCTTAAAGAATTATCTCCCCATTCGGACACAAACTATTCATTATGGAAGGCCACTAAATACCGTAAACGGCCTCAGCAACCAAATAAAATGATATCGAAGCCTGGAAAAATGATACCGATGTCTGGAAAGGATCCTACCAAAGTCTCGTCATATAGACCAATAAGCCTTATATACCAATCGTCTCGAAAGTGTTCGGAAAAACTATTATCGAAAATATTAAACCGGAACTACGAAATATCATCCCTAGTCATCAATTTGGTTAGACAGCCGAGCACGGAACCATTGAGCAAGTGCACCGAGTAGCTACAGAAATAAAGTCAGCATACGAAGAGAAAAAATACCGCTCCGCCGTATTCTTGGATGTTTGTTGCCCAAGCATTCGATAAAGTTTGGCACGAGGGTCTGCTTCATAAAATTAATCTTAAATTGCCAGAAATTTACCAACATATGAAGTCGTATTTGTCAAATCGCAGATATTATGTCAAATACAACACCTCTTAATCGAACGAGAAAAACATCCGTTATATTTAATTTGCACTTCAGATCTACCAACGTCTTCGTAAATTCTGACGTCTGCTTTCGCAGATGATCGGTAATCGTATGTAGCCATAAAAATCCTGCAACAACATATTTATGACATAGAAATATGGCTAAAGAAATGGAAGAACGAGAGAAATCGACCCACGTAACATTCGCCTTAAATAAGCTTACTTGTCCGCCTGTCACAATGAACGGAATACATAATGCCTCAATTAAATGGAGCAACATATCTAGGCGTCCACCTAGATCGACGGTTAACTTGGCGAAAACATATTGAAATGAAACGAGAAAATCAAATTAAAAATTGATAAAATGCACTGGTTGATGGGGAAATATTCAACTATTGACCTAGAATACAAACTTCTCCAATGATTAAACCAATTTGGTCGTATGGTTGCCAATTATGGCAATCAACCTCAAATTCGAATATCGGCATCGTCCAACGAACACAGCCAAAAATACTCAGAATGATTACAGGAGCACTCTGGTTCGTAAAAAACAAAAATGTACATAAGGATCTTAGCATCCTTACTGTCAAAGACGAATTACAAAAGATATACGGATCAGCTATGTAGGGAAACTGGCATCTCATCCGAATTTAGTGGCGCGAAACCTAAAAGGTATACCTATGTTTTCGCGATTAAAGAAGAAAACGATGGCAGTAATTCCATAAATTATAAAATTATTAAGTTTATTTATAAGAAGTAGATTCTGCTCCCGCAAATTTACATAATAACCTTAGTTATTAATATTTGAAAACTTATTTTTATTTTCATGTATGAAAGATTCAATAAATAAAGAACATTGTAAAAAAAAATTCTATGTAGGCGTACTTATTCAAATAAGTCACCTCGAGAGGTTTTTTTTTAAAATCAATTCTTCAATCTGATGTTAACCATTTTAAATTTGTATGGGCCAACCACGGAATAATTTATGCCAAACAAAAGATGAGTGGTGTTATAAAAATTCTTAAGTCGCATGCTTGTTAAGTTTAACCGATAAATAATTATTAAATTGGCAGACCAACGTAATAGCTAATAACTACGATATGATTTGTATATTGGAAACTTGGCTTAATGCATTTATCAATGATAACGAAATTGTTAACATCTGGTACTACATTATCCGAAATCGAAATTTGGCATGTTTTGGATGATAGCTCTTAAGAGAGCACTAGTACTTCGGTTAATTAGTGAAATTGCTTGCCTAAATAGTATCTTCGATCGTATTCGGTTGAAAATAAACTTGCACAATAGAAAGGTTTTAGTCGTATATATTGTTTATCCCTTGTAGCAAACAGTATCTTATGTTATAAAGAGTAACGAAACAGAGGACAAAATTTTCATCAAAAAATGCGTGGGTTATGCAATTTAAATGGGTTAATCAATACACTTGCGCATCTTTATTTACCGTAATTTGTATCGTTTTCTATCAATAGTCACGAGTTGATATTTCATACAAATAAAATAAAAAAAAATAATTGTGTAAGTGTATTGTATAACCCAAGTATTGTATGAAAATGTTGTCATCTGTTTCGTTACTCTTTATAACAATACATACTTTTTGCTTGTAGGCATACGTAACAAGAACATATAAAATTATTTGGTGACCATTTATTGAACTACATCACAAATTCTGCTATAACCATAATTACTTTATTGTATGAGATTTCAACTTATCCGGCATAACCTGAAGTGTTAGTTATAACGAAACCGTTTCTTTATGTAGGTGAGGAAAAATTCTCCAATCTTAGAAGTGGTTCTATTAAAGCTAGTCTTTACGCCGATCCATTCACCTCCTCTTAAAATGAGTCTGATGAATTTTCTCCGTAAACAATTGTCATGCAAAAGCTTTAATTAAACAATTTTAAAATTTTAAAATATGGCTATAAAACAGAACAACTTTTTAAACCCCAAATTTGTTGCATGCAGCAAATGTTGAAAAAAATGCTGCAATAAATGTTGCACGTGTGAAACACGTCCCAAAAATTCCCAAAATACAAGGATTGATTTGAAATAAAAATAAATTTTAGATTTTCAGGTTTACTCCTACAAGATTCGAATTAGAAATCTGTTTTACAAAATTCAAAATAATAACATGTTTTCTGGAATGCTTGTGATATGGAATCATACCGGGAAAAACGAAACGAACGATTCCTGGGGTTGACGATATCAATAACGGGTCTTTTACAAAGTGGTTGTTGCAAGAAATTTCAATTAACAAATTTGTCCAACAAAATTTAAATGATTGTGGGTAAGTAAAAGACCCGTTATTTATATCAACGACCCCAGGAATCTTTCGATTCGTTTGTCCCGTTAAGAGACCATATCCCATTCATTCAACGTTTATTGCATGCAACAAATTTGGGATTTTTTTGGACATATTTCACTTGGATGAGGACTACAGAATTTTTCCTGGGTTCACACCTCAAGAAGTGTTTATCAAGGTTGTGTACTTTACACCTGATGACGTTTCTGATATCTTTAGGTTGATAGATAATGAGGGTTGAACACTGCTAGACTCGCAATTAACGGGGTTGTCATAGTCCATAGGTTGAAGGTAATCCAGGATTTGTGAACACCGGTTTGTTAAGCGATCGAAGTATGTAACCTCGAAATATGTAAAGCTACCTCGATAAGTGAGCTAAGTTTGAGCTATTGATAATGGTACCGTTTCGTCCACGAATATCTGATGTTGAATCTGAAACAATCGGTCCAAGGAGACCAATATAGTTCCAGTGTTTTTACTGAATGGTCCCAATTAAACTTAAGTTGATCTTGATGCTCGCGAAATTCGATCGGTACCTCATTGAGAAGCTGCAGTCTAGCAGCAGACTATTTCCGCATTTTGAAGTCTCTCGATGTGACGAAATTTTCAATTGCTCCAAGTGTAACCATTAATGCGTGTCAATTGATTGGAATAGCAGCGTATCTGTGCTCTTTTCGACAACAAAGGCCGTAACAAAGATGAATAATGTTGGATCGATCCGCGAGCCTAATAAATTTGACAATTTTGACTTGTGATCCTGAATCTAATAGAGCTTGAACGATGAAATTTTGGTTAGAGTGCGATAGCGATTGCTGTGGCGAGCACTATACATCCGGGAATGGCGATCATTCATGGATCGTTGTGAACTAAGTTCGAGATGATGTTTCACTGGATGGCGATTCGGTATTCGGGTTCGAATTGTGTAGTAACGTATGGTGTCCTATACACAGGGCGTTCAAGCACAAGTTTTTTTTTTAATTGAGTGCACTAGATTACGTTGTAATTTCCAACACAATTTGAGTTGATATGTGTGTGCCCGAAATTTATTCTTCAACTTGAAGAAGAAGTCAATCTATTAAAGCGGGTAAAAGTGGATGTTCTTACTGAAAAAACCTCTTCTACAAGAATAAATTTGATTCAAATCGCCGAATAGTATGAAATTATCATTACACGTTCCTTGTCAATTTCCAATGAATTCAATAATTTTTTATAAACATATCCAAAGAAATAACTTCTAAATTTAGTACTTCAAACAATGTGCTACTAAATTTATCTTTGGGTCTCGGACAAATAATTATGTCTCATCATATTGTTTGAGCTGGTAAATCCACCGAGGAAGCACTTATTGATTTCCTAAGCCTACAGCAATATTTGTAGACATTTCTAAAGCATTCAATTCACTCGACCTTTAAATAATGCTAGCTAAACTAAGTATAGTATTGGTAATACTTTTAGATAGGTTTACAGTTCCCTTCAAAATTGGGGTCAGATTATTGGAAAAGATGTTAAATGACCCAGGTACTGGATAAATATGGCATCGTTTTAGGATCAGTATTGGGTTCATTGTTTTGTTTGATTTATTTAAATTCGAATTTTGAAATTAAACCTCATAGAATATTCGACTACATTTGCTGATGATTTAGCTCTAAGTTACGCAATGTCAATGACTGATAGTACTTGTAACATTAGTCTTCAGCTCACTATTAGTGATAAATCATAAATCATATAGGATATTATTTTGCTAGCGCACTCTCAAATCTATCACATTTATAAATGCGATAGAAATCTGTTTACATATGAATTTGAATATTTGAAACTCATACTTTTAGTTCGAGGTGAGATTACCAAGAAGTTGGAAGTTGGGTTTTAATCTAATGAAACATTGAATTCTTTAAATTAAAAAATCCAGTTTCGTACTTTATTTTGACAGTCGTAAAGTGCCAAATCAACCAGTACATTTATCTGACCGATGAAAAAGTGTAGTTCATTTTAACGGATGAACATGTATCTCTAGAGATGATTGACTTTTTAAAAGTGTATGTTACAGTTTTTGACTGTTGACAGGTGTTTTGTTAATGTGTCACGCTACCCCTTCAAATGGTTCAGTTTTCCCGAGAATCTTTCAAATCGTTCTAATTTGACCAGTCAAATAAATAAAAACTTTTTCTAGAATGCATTAAAAAATAATTTTGAATTCCAACGCCTGCACCGCATAAGCCCTGGTGCTTCAGTACAGCAGCTATTACTATTAAGAAATACACGTAAATTAAATCAAAAAAATTAAAAATGTCTGTAGATAAACGAAAAATGATAATATTGAAAACGGACCCCATTCAGGATCAGATTTACGATTTGCGGTCAAAGCGCAGTTAAATTCTGGTGCATCTTAATTTATTTAATGAAATAATATTTTTTATCAAGTCAAACCATACCTCATATAGAAATTACAGAGACTCCATAAAAACTAGAGAAAATGCTTTAGCACCCAATTTTGTGGCGCACAATGTAAGTTGTGACAAGACAATAATTATTATCTATATATGTATTTTCTAAATGGATTTGCGTCATGTATTAACAAAAGGTCAATCAAGCTATATTCACGTGTAGAAACATTTACATGCACATATCATTACAAGCCATCATTTGAAAAGTTAAAGACGTACAATAAGAAGAAAATGATTCAATGCAATTGTTGCAGCTGCTGAGTCGTTATTATTTTTTCTGTATCTTTAATTTCTCATCAAATACATGAAAATTAATTATGAAATTTTCTGACAAATCAAATAATGTACAATTGTTTTTTGTTTAATTAGATATTAGAATATATAACTGATGTTTAAAATAATTACAACAATACAACGAAATATATCAGTTATATGAATTTTGTTAAAATTTTAGCTGCAAAGTGTCATTAGAAGTGTGCAGTGAATAATTATACTGATGAACCAAAGAAACTCGCATCCTATATCGCAACCTATATCTACTCCGCAGTCACCTAACGTTCTTTGCAATAAATATCCGTAACACAAATCATATATTTTTATTTATCTACATATACAAGAACACAACATTATGCACAAAATAAAAATCTGTCTCCATCAATTAACCACATAAATCACAATCAAACATGCCATAAGGCATGAAACAGTACTAAATAAAAACGCAAAGATCAGAAAAATCAGACCACTTAATGTACGCCCGGGAATGTATAGAGTTAAATATAAAAAAAACGGTATATAATTGAAATTAAACCATAAAGACAAAAATAAGTTGTTGCGCGGTCTTATAGCTAAGCTAATACGTAAGAAGAAAACTCAATTTAACTTTACCATAATACGTCTTTCTAAACACATTGCGTGTTAATGCTCAATTAACATTTTATGAAATAAAAATGAAAAAATTTCTATCAGTTTAAGACCAACAATAAAAAAAAAACAAAAATAAATTTCTTACATCGATTTGTAATAAGAAAATTAATAAGAAAAATTGTTAAATGTCAGTTTCGGAATACAAAAAAATTTTGTTTTACTTTACGTTTGTAGGTGAGACTGGAGGATGAATTTATTGTCGAATGTTTTGTTAAAATTTTATATGTGCGGGTTTATATAGAATACATTTATAGCATATTCTCGAGTATAGACTGTGTGGCAGGATGGATATGTCTATAAGACGCGGTAGCAACTAAATAAATGGTTATCAAAAATTCTTTGTGTCTTTCGAAGTGGGAAGGTTCATAATTTAAATATTGATTTTCTGCTCTACATTCCCGTATAACAATTTATCTGCAAAACCCTGCCTATATATGCGTATAAGATAGTCCAATAACCATTATAGTAACATCTGTTTCATGCCAATATATCTTACATATATGTATATACCACAGAATATCGTACACACAAATATTTTAAATCATCGGCACACACGCAGTATTCTATTCGATTCCGTGTTAATTGATTTATTAACCAAAACAATACAATGTATATCGTTGTAAGAGATGAAACGTATTTAAAAGACAAGAAATTCAAGCACAGCACGACCAATTACAATAATTTTCTTCGCGAGTCTATGAATTTAAAAGGTGCGCGGAACGATCACTGATATGCAAGAGGCGAAAATCGAAACCAAGAGATAATATGGAAAAATGCAACGAAATCTCCTTTTATTTTTTTTTTATCGAGGTGTCATAATATTCGATGCATTTTGGTGGGTGAATAACAATAATAAATAAATGCATTTTATGTATACATACACGTAAATAAAACTACAAATAATAAATTTTCGAGATTTTGTTCCAGTTCCGCTAAACCGCTTGTTTCCATAATACATACATAAATAAATCATACAAATTAATCTGTAATATACGATCGTCGAAAAGCCGTTAAATCAGTTACGCGATTTTATTTTATTTTAGTATTTTAGATCTATTGTCCATTTTTAAATAGGATGGTATATGACGCACGAAAAAGGAAAATTTATGTTTTTTTGTTATAAACATACACTTATAGGAGAAAACGAGTTTTCTTTTGATGTCTTTGATTTGGTTTGTTGCGTTAACTGTTAGAAGAAACGAATATTATTTTTGAGCAGAACACTATGGACATCATATAAGGGAATAAATTAAATCGGTAGAATGACCATTAAGACAAGGAAGAATCCAGTTTTTACTGGAAGTCAGATTTTTTTAGATTTGAAAGGGAAACGAATTTTAATTCATATAAATTTGTGTTTCGCAATCCTGCCGAAGACTTTCTACTTGTGTAATATAATTTTATGGTACAGCAGATATACCTATAAACATTAATTGCTCCATCTAATTTATGAATTGAACCGAAAATTTTATTCGAGAAATTCTTTTTTATCCTTAAATGATTATTTAATGTTTCTGTCAGTATTTACTACAAATAATGAAGCAAAAAATGAAACTCAAATGCTTCTGATTAAATTAAATTTAATATAAAAAAATAAATTTAAATGAGTTGTCAAAAATGTCAAATCAAATAATTGTAACATGTTATATAACCCTGAATGGCATAGGGTTGCGGTTGTCTATATTAAATAGTTTTTTTTATTTTATATGTAAAATAATTATGAAGGTTTTATTTTTTGATTTCAAGGTATAGAGTTCGACGGTTGTTGTTGGAATATGAAACAACAAGTGATTTGTAAGATTTCTTTGCCATCAATACTATACAGTTTCACATTAATAATCATTATTAAAGTCTGGGACCTACTTTATTTTTTAATAGAATTCATAAGATTCATATGGGCAATAATGATATCGTTGTTTCGTTAGTCATGATGTGTGTGAGTAACGCTGATAAGTTAGATTAAGAAGTTTTAATTCGTCTGAGGCTATTTACTCATAATATACTACCACAAAAAGTAGAGAAATATCCCCCCCCCCCCCCAATTTTTTACGCCCAGCGTCATTGTGTAAAAGTACATACGATCCTTGCAAAACTTGAAGTCTTGCTTTATACGTATAGTGTAAAACAAGGACAAATCGATTTAGCGAATTGTATTTGTAAGGATTGTGTGTATTTTTACACAATGACCCTTGGGTTTAAAAATGGGGGAAGGGGGAATTAATTTTCTACTTTTTGTGGTGTCATAATATACTAGAGTAAATGGCTTTTTTTGCTGGCTCGAAAAGTCGCAAACATTATGAATTTCATATAGTAAATAATATTTGTCTATAAAAAAGCCGAAAATCTTTAAACTGATAAGTTAAATATATTTCTTCATTAGAACCATCAGGGTTTTATGTTTGTGTTCCTTGCAACAGTTCACTAAAATAACGCTAAATTATGGAGGGTCTTGAATTCTCATTTAGGTAATCATAATCCCAAAATTATGGTTATGAAACTAGTGATGTGTCTGTAGTATTAGACATTTTTAATTTTCGCACTACAACCAATGGTTTAGCAATGCTGTAAGCGTTGACAGAAACGTCAAGATTGATATTTAATTGACTATTGAACAGAACGGAAAAAATTGTTCCCTCCAATAAATGCCCAGTTGCACAGAAAAATGACTAACGATCAGTTAGTTGTGCGCCAGTTAAATGTTTTTTTTCAGTCAGAAAAATATCATCGCAAACTTGATTAAATTAATATATTTCATTAAAAATGTCTGCAACGGGCATAAGTGTCTCAATGGCAAAAAGAAACTTCAAAGCGAAACTAGCGAATCTCTATTTTTGATGTATTCGACGTCGTGAGCACGTCCGTAAAAAAAATCCGAATTGTACTAAACTGACAATTTTGGTTTTGGTTTGATATTTATGTAAATGCTGTCAACGGACATTTTTATTTAGATTTTCAAAAAATTGTAAACTTGAATTAATAAATGTAATCTCAGTATGACCTTAGCTATTACAAAATTAACCGAATGGATTGGTTACCTACGGGAGTTTCTGTGAGATTCGCCAACATCTGAAACTTAATTATTCAGCCGCAAAAAAATTGAAATCTGACAGCAAATTTAAAATGATGCACTCCCTTACTTTCTGATTTACATTCACAAGTTTCTAATCCAAAATTCAAATTCAATCATGCACAACATTTGTAAAGAATTATTGATGGAGAGTTATCCGAGTTCTCTCCAGCATCGTCAATTATAAAAAATTTTCTTAAAACCCCATGTAAGAGTCCATTTTAATTGCGTAGAAAGACAGATACCAGAGACAGATATTTTATGACAGAATTTCTAAAACTAAATCCCATAATTATTGGTTATGACATGGCGAAGTTTAGCCCAACATGAACCGATTTTAGCCTTTTATTCTAATCACTCTTTAGAATTCCTATCCAATTAATACTACTAACCAAATTTCACCATAAATCGTTAATAAAATTTCAAAATTTCACATACCGAGTTTTTTTTACTTCGCAGGTCAGTCAATTTGTCAATTTAAAGAACATTTTTAAGATTCTATTCCGCTGGAATATTTTCTTTTGTGAAACAGATGTACAAAAATTAATAAAATTTTTGCGTTTCCTTACTAAATCTCGTGAAGAAAAACAAGACTCAAAACTGCTTTGAAAACAACTACACAAAGTCTACATTACGACATAAAGTCATTTTGGGATGATAAAATAGCGATGGCCATATAAATAGTGGCCTTAAATCACCGGCGGCATTCAACAATCGATGGCGCATAATCTAACGTCCGCACATGTATAAAACTTCCGATCGCACATAAAAATCAGCGGATACATTTCATAATTTATGGCCATAAAATTTGGAAATAATAGTCGACCCAACAAAATTGTCATCGTCATCAAAAATTGTCGGTGAATCATTGTCGCCATCCACAGTTAATATCACTCAATTGACCATATTACGAATTGATTCAATAGATCATCCGCACAGATCATCTAAAATTGATTTTTTGATCAAAGTCCATTTACAATCTCGATTGAATATTTGTCCACCTTTCATTGCTGTTTGTCATTTTATACGTCTTGTTTTTGATAAAATGACAAACTAAAACGGTGCTACTGCGCGAACTATAAGACTCATAAGTGTTGGGCAGAGCCCATTCTGGATATTACCACGCCTCTACAAAAAAGTTAATATTTTTCTTGGTCGAAGATACATGGCTGTTATGTAAGCTTAGACGAAAATAATAGAGACGTTTCAATACAAAAAAAACATATGAACCAAAGGATGTTTGTTATTCTGATTATTTCACCAATACTGAACAGATTTAAACATCTTAAATTTCTATGTGGTTATAAGGATCAAAATGAACACTAATTATATTGGCACCGGCTAGCATTTTCCTTATTTCTTTTGAGACGTATTTTTAATAATTATTTTAGTCGATGCTTTTCACGATGCTTGTTCGCAGCTGATTTATGTCTGGCCCTGAATTTGATAACGCATTTAATTTCAACTATTAAATAAAGTAAAAATATTTCTGAATAAAGTTAAGGGATATTCCAAATGATTACAAACGTGCTGAATATCATTTTACTTATAGCTAAGTACAAGTATAAATCAATGCAAATTGTCGATATTTCTGAACTTCGTCTAAAACTTATTCAAAAATCAAATTAACATTACAAATATGCCAAAATGTAGTACAGGTTAAAAAATCTTTCACTCCAATTAATCATTCCAGAAAAAGGTTCAAAAATTATTTCGAGTCACCCCAACTCGTTTAATTTCTTTATTTTAGAAGCTTTATAAACCAAAGGTTGGACTTTGACATACTTTTCTATGAACTGGTTGACAGATCGCGAAAATATTTTGTGGGTTCCTGCTCAAATTTAATCTAATACTTTATTAAATAAGTTAGCTCTTTCAAAATCCTTCTTGAATAAACTGAGGCAAACATGTTCATCTGGCTTACGTTGTTCTAAATTTTTAAGTTCGATGTCTTGTTCAGTTGTTATGAATGGATGCTAACGGCCAACATACAGCTGTTTCATCTCGGGCATCTCACTAATGTCAATTGCATTATCAACACAGGTGCTAAAACATTGGGAATTGCTAGGCAAAACAGCATCCTGATCGTTCTATACATTTTAGTTTTGGTAACGCACAAATGTACGTTTATAGTGACAATGTAATGAAAGAATTTTCGATCAGCTTTCAAGCCAATGACTATATTTTAACCCCATGTCTTCTTCGATTGTTAATTTGTTTGGAGCAACAGATACACCGATTAACTTTTGGATGCTGCAGCACGTTCACAAAAGGACAACGTTTTTCCAAAAACTCATTACAATCATCACCCCACAAATTTTTGTATTAATTCTGTTGATTTCGTTCCACAAGAAAATGTCAATTGCAAACAGCACTCGAAACGTCATCTTGGTTCCATAAGATTACAACAAAATACTTTTGAAATTCATTTTCCTTTACGTGTTGAGAATTACCACACTCAGCCAAAATTAATTGGTATTTTACAGTGTAGATATTCCGTGTGTATATGACAACCCAAGTTTAACCCACTGGTTGCGCTCATCAGCGTAAGCTGAGGTTTTTCCGTTTCATATTAGTGAAAATTCAATGCATTTTTGACGTTAATCAAATACATAAAAAATTTCTTTATTCAAAGAGAAACTGTTTTCTCTTTAATTATCGAAATTAAATCGAAATCTCATTGATTTTAAGTCGTCACGTCCTTACCTTACGCAATCACCTACTAAATCGAGGACGTTCGGCTACAGGTCCGGTTATCGTAATCATCTTCATATTGCATAGCCTCTTGTCAGCCTATAGTGCTGGGCCTATTTTACAGTGTAGATATTCCGTGTGTATATGACAACCCAAGTTTAACCCACTGGTTGCGCTCATCAGCGTAAGCTGAGGTTTTTCCGTTTCATATTAGTGAAAATTCAATGCATTTTTGACGTTAATCAAATACATAAAAAATTTCTTTATTCAAAGAGAAACTGTTTTCTCTTTAATTATCGAAATTAAATCGAAATCTCATTGATTTTAAGTCGTCACGTCCTTACCTTACGCAATCACCTACTAAATCGAGGACGTTCGGCTACAGGTCCGGTTATCGTAATCATCTTCATATTGCATAGCCTCTTGTCAGCCTATAGTGCTGGGCATGGAAGAGATGAAACGCACCTGAGAAATTGTGCTTTATAAAAATATGTGTGTACCCACAGTTGATTCAAAATAGCATCGTTTTAAAATAATTATCAACGGAAAAAAGCAAACAAAAAATATCGAACTTAACTTTTTGTTTTTTTTCAACTTTTCATCTAGTATTCGTATACCTGTGTTATACGAATACACCTCGGTTTTATCGTTAACAATGTTACTTTTGTAATTTCATTTACTCGATTTTTATGGCACATGTTGTATGTATTTCATTTGCATGGTAAATGAGTTTAAACCGAATTGTGGTGGTTAAGACAAGTGTGTATAATGTTAAAGGCCCTAGATCGATTCTAGCAAAAATATAAAATTTCAAATTTTTCAGAGGAAAATAAAATTAACTATTATAATATTCGTACATAGGGGCTCTTAAGTATAAGTACAATAAATTTGGGAGGTGATGGAGGACACTAATCTGATCCAAAAATTATTTGACAGCACATATCCCATCTGTGTAACCGTTATAGAGATAATCAAGGTTCTACTGTCAAATTGATCACTTTGAATTTCACTCATAACTTAAAATCCATTACTCACAAATTTCTCAAATAAACGTATTCTTATATCGCAAAATAATAAGTTTATCAAACACAGAGCCGATAATAATTACACCTCGAACGAAAAAAGTGTGAAAATGTTTTTTTGCGTAATACAAAATAGTTGGAAAATTTAATGAAATTTTGAGGTATTCGTCGTACTGATCAGTTTCCGAATGAATTATTTTCCGAATTATAACATCAAGCTTCAATAGTTGTAGGTATACGTAATGGATATAAAATAATACAAATTTAGAAATCAATGTTGAGCCGGAATTCCAACACATACTTTCATTGCAAAATACCATCTACATATTTTATGAATCAAAACATAATATAAGCGAGTCATTTCTACCCTTTACTGAAGGGAGAGTAATACGCGTGGATGAATTTCTTTAGATTTTGCATTCATGCGGCACAAAGGCATATTAAATCCGAAGACATCGATGGATATCAATTTCACAAGGTTTTGTTTAGCCCGTGCTGTAATTTTATAATAACTAATAAACAGTATTTTATAAATGATTGTCAATTACTTGGAAACTAGCATATCAGATCCCCTCAGCTAGTGTTCTTGTTAAAAGTTGGCTTGGAAAAAGATTTTCAAAGTTGGTCAATTTCATGGTAAGCCGATGAGGTCTACTTATGTCATTTATAATACGTGAGATACTTAGCGATAAATTTTGTTCTGCAAGTCTTTGTTGTATAACAGCCAACAAAACGGCAAGGCCTTATTTTGCAATTCGATCAAAATTTCAACAGTTTTCGTTCGCCTACAGTAAGCATACAGAAACAAAAAGGGAAAAGTTTAGTCAACATTCAATATTACTTTCTTGTTTCAACCTTTACCTTCTATAGGCGAAAGGTGGTTGACGAAACTGATTGTCGTATTTCAAAGTAAGGCGAAAGGGTTAGTTTCAATGATAATTTATTTGTAAGTAGGACAAAAATAATTTGGAAAAGTAATTTTCTTGAATTTGTAAAAGATTGCGGTTTATTAGAAGGACTCAATTAATCGAAACCCTAAATAAATCTACACTACAAGAGAGCAAAAACATAGAGACTTCATTTGATGAGACTTACAGTTCGAAAAGTTTAAATAACTAGGCGCGCTTGGGAATTGTATGGGAATCAGGCTCAGCAGAATACTTCAAGCCGAATTTTAAACGGTTTTGGTGTCAGGTAATAGATGTCACTGAAATTGTAAAAAATAAAAATGTTAAATTCTGAAGAAAAGGAATGAGAACCTCAGTGGAATGGATATGCTTAGTATCACGCTTTAGCCTAAAACATTCACGCGTCATATGCCAAATGGAAGCGTGATATGTTTTCAAAAAACTACAATAACCTCAAGAACAACAAAGTGACGCAGGGCTGACTTAACCAATAGTAGTTGCCTATAGGTAAATTGGATATAGGACCTACGAATCAGCAATTTTTTTAATTTCCAATTTTGGTTCATTCGTTGTGATGGGGATCGTTCAATAATCTTCAGCGAGAATGGTCAAGGTCCAACTTTCGCTTCCAAAAGTAAACACAGGTCCTATAAGTGTTTTGTTAGGTGAGAGCTTATACAACTGCGAAAGTTATTTGGATCGCAACAACCTTAACTGTGCCTAGGATACCCGATGTCCGGCCGCTACGCAGGTTGGTTTAATATCTGCCTGGACATCATTTCTTGATGTTATAACTGACCCGAGATATTTGAAGTCCTCCACGTTGTTAAAGTTATGGATTCTGTTTCGAGATTTACCGAATGGATGCTCCTTGGTGTTAAAAGTAATTTAGTGTTCTTGATGTTTTCTATCAGACCCAGTCGTTTCTCGTGAAGGATAAGCGATATTAAATTGTCCTTCATAGTAGTATAGATCTTCAGCCAAGAAGTACGATATCATCTGCATATCCAAGAATGCGACGCAAAGATTCAATTCAGTTTTTTATACCACGTGCTCTAAAGCCAGATTAAACAGAACGACGCGAGCACATCTCCTTGTCGCATTCGCATACCTTCTCTTATCTCGAAGGGATCAGAAGCAGTCCCTTCTGCTGCAATTCTACACAATGAGTCAAATGTTGCTATCTTACAGAAAAAGACAAGTTTCTTGGCATAAGGCATTAAAATTTCACTCTAATGCAAAACAAACTGCTTTTAGATTTAGAGTACAGTAATCGCTCAACTCGATTGTCAAGTACAAAATAAATATGCTCGTTAAAAACCCAACTTTAAAATTCCACAGTTTAATTATTAAAATATTCATCAATTTTTTGTATTTCAATTATTTATTTATTTTTTTATAAATTTATGAGATCGAACATTAAATGAAGGAATATCGTTCGAAGAGGGAAAAATTTGTAAACAAAAAAAAATTAAATCATAAATTTCCGAATGAAATCTTGAGAGAAAAACAAAACGAAATCGTTTTAACGTCGTTTTTGATATTTGACATCTGTCAACGCTATTAAGTTTTATGTTCATTTATTTTTTTATTTCTTTTAATTGAAAATAAAAGAAAATTTAATATTTTTTTGTGATTTTAATTTTTATAATTGTTTTTCAATTGAAATGAAATAAAAACGCACGCGATACTGCTTGGAATTTGATGGAAGATGGATTTAGATCACAAATTGTTCGTGGTTTTAAGAGTTTACTGATTGGATATGAAATTATAATGACAGATGAGGTGATTTGATCGTTTTCTTTTTTTTTGTGTGACAATTGAAAATATATATCAGATTTGGATCATTTATGTCACTCGATCGAGTTTTTGTTAATAGTGGTTGGTTTTCTAATGTATAGTTGGTTTGCAGAAAAATTTACAAAAATGATTGAAAGTTGGGAAATTTGATATTTGGTTGATTGAAATGAAATACATCAAATTATTTGTAAAATGAAAATTTAACATCTTATATAATTTAATGTCAATACCACAACCAAATCATTTATTTCCTTAATCTTAAACTAACCAATTCATAAATTTCAATATCTTTATATAAAACTGCAACACAAATAAATTAAAGTACAAAATGCCGTCTACCCACAAAATTTCTTACATGTGTCACTACATATGGGTACAAATCTTTAATCAAAAATCTTAAAAATGTATTTAAAGCGAACGAAGCAATTCCTATACAGAGAAGATGAAAATAATAAATTTATTGCCGCTATAACCGTGCTCCATCGCAATTTTAAAGAGAATGAAATTTCTATAAATTAATTTAAGATCAATCAAAAAGGCGATTAATCGATAATTTAATTGATTTGCATTTTTAGTTGTAATGTTTTATATTTGCTTTGCAATTGATGTTGTTAGTTATGTCTTTTGATTGACAAACAATCAAATCGTAAAATACAGATATATCGAGAATTTTGCACGCACGAATGGCAGAGCAAGCGATCTCTAGTTACCCTTCAGCTATCGAGGGTAATAATTAGGTCTTTCTTCTTTATTTTAGAACAGATTAGTGGTAAACCCCCTAGACGTGTGAAGATAACATAAATCATTAGATGGTCGAGCTGTAAAAGAAGTTAGAATATGGTTCGTTGCTTGTCAATCTTTGTATATTTTTATGGCGAATATAATTCTAAATATGCGTCGATATTGCTGAATCAATACAGAATACTAGAATATAACGGCGGCCGATAATCATAAAGATTGGCGAATCAAGGCTAATACCGTATAGACAGAAACAAACTAGATAATCATGAATTCTTGATTATCGCGATATGTCTCCGGTCTGTCATATAACGATTTTCATCAAAACAGGATTATTACGTTTATAGAAGAGATTATTACAATCGGGTTGTAGGAAGAAGATAAATGTGAAATATAAGAAAAAAATCAGTAGAATTGTGTGAAGCATTTTCATTGAATTTATATAGAAAAATTGTTAGATTGTAAATTAAATTTTAAAATTTTTAAACTGTCACTATTTATACATTTAGTTTATATTAACTTATTTTTTAACTGATTCGATGTAATTCAAAATTGGCAAATACGCATTGAAATTGTTTTATTTCATTAATTAAATATGAATTCAAACGTTTGCAGAGTTACAAAATCGGGTTTGTGTCTGCGTCATCATAATTATAAAATCGCGATTTTATTTCTTTGATATGCAATCGCGATTGGAAGAAATCGCGACAATTTTTGTGTCTGTCCACGGTATAAAGCTGTTTCCCAATCACTTGTGTTTGTTTTTTTTCAAATCTAGTGGCAAAGAACAACATGTCAATTGCGTTTTGTTTTTTGTTATTACGTCACAAATAAATCGGTACAATGAATTGGAATGACTTGACCGACTTATTCAAGATGGCATCAGACAAGTCAATAAGTCTTTAATACCGACTTATGTTTGGGATAGGGCCTGACTCCGATCCAATTCATGGCTTAGTTTGATGAGACTGACTTATTTGAAAGTCTACAGTAAGTCTCCTGTTGAGTAGACGCCTAGAATTCTACCACAGTAGCCACTGCTTGAAGTGAGGGACAACCAAAACAGTTGGATTGTTGGGCTGCACCCACATTTGCAAAACATTTTCTCTTTTCTTTGCTTTGTAAATATTTGTTGTTTCCAAGGCCAAACGGCACAATGGTTAAAATTTTGGCATTTGGATCGGGATGTACCGGTTTCGAACCTCAATAAAGGCAGGATTGGATGCAAAAGGCATTTTTCATAATGTGATTACTATTGGTGACGAAAACGACATTGACGAATTACTTTACAACACGTTACATTGCTTGTCTGAACAGATTGTGTTGTGAATGTGCTGAGTTGCACTGATCCGTTTTGCGTTCGATTTTTGAACAATGAAGTGCAGCTTTTGGTCGAAAGGAATGGAAAAAATATTTTTTTATTCGATAGAGCTTGTTTTGTTCACAATGGCCAACCACAAGTTAATTGGAATTGTGCTTCTAATGAGGGTTGAATGATATAAATAAAGAGGTTTTCAATAAGGACAAATAAAACACAGAATAATTGAGACATTGGGCTGAAATTTATTCCAGGTGCAGTACACAAGTTACATTTAACTATGGGATCTGATCTAGTTCATATAACCACCGCGAGCACGGTACCATGGTGATTATTTTCATCGACGAAAACGCACAGCCTGTCTGGTGGGACGATTATTACGAGCGAAAATTAGAGTAACCGCTCTTAAAATTTGCCACCACTGACTCAGAATTGCGGTAGTACTTTTTAAAAATTTCCAAACGTTACTCATTCGTGAACTTCACGACAGATTATGAAAAACTTTCAAGGGTGCGTTCGTATTAAAATGCAAAATTGTTATGTCAGTATTGGAAAACACGACACATACCTACTTTTTTCACCATTTCTGAGTGCTGTCAAATGAATAATTTTTTGATCATTAATACAGATTTCGGGGTGAGGAATTCCCGTAACGCACTAGTGTTGAATAAATGTGATTGTATTAGGAACAAACTCGTCTAATTAGAACGCACGTTCACCGCACCATTCTCAATGTTTTGATTTCAGGTTTTTTAATTATTGTCTCAAATAACATTTTTTATAGAAATGTAAACTAGGTAATAAATTATTAGTTAAAAGTTTTGGGTTTTTACTTTAGAATTACCACCGCTTATAAGTATTTTAGGACTACAGGCAGCTGTCTCCTGGAACTATTAATTTTCTAAAATTTTAATTTATGTATTTAACTAAAAGTTAAATTACAAAATAATAAATGTTATCTAGGATCAGGTAATCTATTTGGATCGATGTTGATTGAAGTATTAGAGCAATAAATGTGTAATTTGTTTTATTTTCTAAATATAAATTTTAATAACGATGATATGGTCTTCAATAATTGCTTTATTAAGTCAGCACCCAAGAAGAAATATTATTATTTCACATGCATTTAAAGTTTTACAGAAATTGAATCCTTAATTAATAATTTTCAACTTCCTAAACATTACAAAATTGTATAATTTTATTCTTTCCTGAGCTACCGTCCGTAACCGGGTCGATCTCCATGCTACTAATAAATCTGCCCTTTCTTCTCGTGTATAGAACGGGACCGGCCGCAGTTTAGGCTTGGCTACATACCAAATAATTAATCAAATTAAATATCCCCCAAATTAAATATCACCCTTAAATTTAAAATAGCAGCAATTGATTATTTAACATGGGAAAGTAATCGTACTAAGCGGAAATATTATCATCCTTAGCTCCACATCCGATTCTAGATTATCAATTCGCGTTCATTCCAAACAATTATCGCTTACGAAATTATCAAGCTCGTATAGTGGTAATTATAGATAATAACGTCCGCAAACATAATTAACCTTACCAAATAAAATGTAAGCTGGTAAAGAGATTGTAGATATTTTGTTTTGAAAATCGCAAACATATTTTCAAAAGTTGGTCATTAAAAAATATTAAAACGAGTAACAGAGAAGTTAAGCAAAATATTCATTCTCTTATAAACATCTTAACGCCATGCGCTTTACTTAATTTCTGTACGTTATGTAGTACGAGTACATAATATATAATTACATAGATCTTCGAAAAAAAAATAGTAAAAAGTAGCAATAGTAATGTTTTATAATTAATAGCGATTGGATTAAAACTTCAACCAATCACGAACCATGATTTATTATTGTTATTATTATTACCAATTTTACTTGTTTTGTAAAAAATTGTGTATTTAGTGTGTAGACGCCTATTTTCTTTTTTCTTTTTTTTTTATACTTAGTATAATTTACGTCTTCAGATGTTATACATTTCCTCTGCTTCTTCCAATCTTCTTTCGCCTTTACTGAGTGTAGTTACATTGTTTCGTTAATAATTTCTAAATTATAAATTCTAATCACATACGCGTACTTATAAAAAAATATACACCAAACTCAGCCCAGACGAATTGAATTTAGTTATTATGGTTGAGATTATAGTTATTATTACAACTATTATTGTTATTTTATTAACTTTTTATTATTGCAACGTGACGTCATTAACTATTAATAAATCAAAAATAATGTGGTAAACAAGTGATGTATTTAATCAATTTTATGCGGGATTTCTTCTTATTATTTATTGTAAATATTTAGAGTTGTGCAATTGACTTGCATCGAGTACATTGTGGTGTGATAAGGTAGTGCGAGACATTTAAGTACTGCTAAATTTTGCTACCCGCATCTGAATGATTATTTTTAACTACAGCCTGGTAAAATAATTTTTCATATCAATAAGATAGAAGACAATTTCCAGCAGAAATGTTACTGCTACTCGCCAATAGGAGCAACCTCGCCACAAAAAAGGATTTTTTCTGCTGATATTTTAAACCATGCAGAAAATTTCATAACGGGTTTATAAAAATCATGACTGATTTGTATGCGAAATATTAGAAAAATTTTGTTAGGAAATTTTTCTCGGCCAAAACTTTAAATACTTCCAATTTGTTAACAATCTAAACCCTTATTGTTCCAGTAGCCAAAATCGTAACTAACCTGTATGTACAATCTGATGATCATTTATCGTTTATTCTACATGTAACCAATATTTGCCATCATTTTTCTGGTAGCTAAAATCATAAGAATTTGTTTGTGAAAATTTATCTTTAGAAACCGCTCCACAATTTTTTTGGTAATTTCAATCAAAATAAGTTATTTTAGTTACGTGCTCAAAACTTTAAAAACCTCCATGGTTATTAAATATGGAACGTAGTTTCCCTGGTAAAGCTATGATTATAACCACATAAACAAAATCTTACTAAGATCCCCTGATTGACAAACAGATCCGTTGTGATCTTTGCTTGCAGAAAAACGATGGGTCAGATTGCGTTACTGTATAAGATAGCGAAAATTTGCCAGTGCGGAAAATAAGAGGTTATACGCTAATCGCCAAAGGCGGCAGCAGAAAAAAAAATTCTGTATACGGATTTTGTCTCAAAATGTGTGAATGAAATGAGTGTAACCGGAATGATATAGTAGTAGCATTTGTGTTTGTGTTAGTTTCGTGCGTATGATTGTTTCACTGCATATGCAAGCCACGTGTCTTTCTTTTTTTGTTTTTTTATATTAACCCTTTGAGTTCCGACATGATTTCGGCTAATGTATTGAGGAGCACGATCGCGCTCAAAGAGTTAACCATTGTAAACCCATGTTTTTGTGTCGTATATGTATTTTCGATTTTTTTATATTTAACATTTTATTTTTAAAATTTATGGAATTTAAAATAAATTTTCTTATAAAATTTTATTAAAACATATAAAATTGATTTATGATTGAAAAAATTTTAAATATATAATATATTAGCATGTTAAATAATGACACTCCACAGCTCGAGAGCAGAGGTAATGTGCTGAGAAAAGGAAATAAGCACGATAACAAATAAACCGATTCGCCCAGATCGCGTTATTTTCGTACTGAACATCATACAAATGACACAAATACGAACAAAAGAAAAATACAAATACAAAGACATAATTGTGTATTATACACAGACACAGTATAGAGAGTAACTCACGAGACAAAATCGATATACTGGTGTTATTTTATAACCACATCAAATGTATAAGTGATAGGCAGGTTAGAGTGCAAAGAGCGGAATTACCGTTGGACTCACATTATGTGCTGTTTCTGTATATGTAACTTCAGCTAGTGTTTCTGCCTCCTCCTCTCGGTGGCCAAAGGTAATGCCAGTACTTATAGGCTTTCATGGACCTATGCAATGTGGAGATGGTTCTACGAAAATCGGACCTATAGCCGTACGTTCTTGAATTGGCTGGCGAAAAAGTAGGATGGGAAAAGCGAACCGAGAAAGAGTTGAGAATGAAAAAAAATTGTTTGACTTCAAATATTTGATTCGATTTATCTTTATTCTTCCGTATCTAAATTTTGATTACGATTAAATACGATTTTTATTTAGATTTTTAGATCTAATCCATTACGTTCCTAGAGATTGTATTTTAATTCGATAGATGTAACTTTATAGAAATTGATTACGGGTATGAGCAAGCAATTCAAGTGGAAATTGGTATACGAATATACACTTATACAGTATGTATAATTTACAATTTTAATATATGTGCTGCGTCATTTTCTATCATTGTGTAGTGTGTTAAATTCTTATGAAGTTTCGCCAAAATTTTGACCCGATTTTATAAGTGTGTACTATCGGTTGAGAAAATTACATCATGAGAATTTTTCCACCGCTCGCGAGCAGTAGAATAAATAACAGATGGTAAGAAAATACTTGCGATTGCAATTTTGTTTGTGAATTTTTTATTAATATTTAGACAAATGATATTCACAAACTGTTGACTTTTCGCCGCTGTAAACGAATACGTAATGTGTTCGCCACTGCGACTAAAGTGTATTTTGTTTTAAAATATAAACTATCAAATTCGATGGAGGCACCGGAATATTGACATAAACTCGCGTTTGTATTATATGGTATATCATAAAAATATTGAAGTTTTTGTAAATTAATTAAGAAGTATATAAAAATCAGAATGTATTGTGCAGTTCTTTAACTGCATGCAGCTTGTTGCATACCTTAAAAACAATATTTTTTGTGTATATCGCAGACAACTACATATTTGTTTCCACTGTATGTAAATGTATTTCACCGTCAACAAATAGGCGTATATCATAAAAAAACAAAAAAGCTTAAACAAATGAATTTTATCTAAAAGCTTAAAAACTATCATTGAAATTAACTTCAACTTTTGTTGGTATAGACATGTTACTATATAGTAACAAGTTTGTTACTAACATGCGAAAACATTTTCAGAAAACGACAATTTTTAGGAGTTATTCGCTCTCGAAATGTGTAACTTTACTCTAAAGTTATATAGAACAAAACTTACGTTTACAGAGCCGAGTCCTATTTTGTAAATACCAATTTTAGTACATATCGGAAATTATACTGTTACAGAGTTTACATGAAGTTTATGAATTATATCATTAATTTTATGTTGTTCCCTTAGGTTTAGGTTTCAGTGGTTTACACTTAGGCCATTTTTGGCCCATTGTGATACCACGCATTCATGCTACATCATTAACCCATTCACCTATTCACCTACTCACACAACTACAGTATACCACCTGCACATTGCAAGCTCCATGTCAATCTGTACATTGACATGGACGGTGAGTCGGCGCTGAATTCTGCACTCCATCAGAGGGCTCAGTTGTGTTTATTAACATCACCGATTGTAGTTGATGATGGAAATTCCAGTACCTCCCGGTCCAAGTGCCGAAGCTTTAACCACTGCACCACTTGTCCGGTCTTGTTCTCTTGGTATGTTGTTTGTTAATACTAGCTAGACTACTGTCTGGACTAACTAGAACCGACAGAAAAATTATGTTGAATGGTAAAGAAAAATGCAAGTAATGGGACCTCAAAGTCTAAATATAAGTCAATTTCGACTCTAAAGGAAATTCAAGCGAATACTTTCATACAAATTTCCCAAGCTACTTTGATCATTTCAGATTTTTTGTGAATAAAGATTAAATTTTTCCTATATGCAGATTATTAAATAAATTTGAACGAAGGTTTCAATTTAAGTGGTTTTATTTAGTTTGTTTGATTCTGCAATAAAAGACCTTTTTCAGAATCCTTAGAATCCTCGTCTAGCTTTTTGGTAGAAAATACCGTTAATTTTTTTTAATCATTTTCCGAATTTTTACAGAATTTTCGGTTACGAAAATACGTTAGGTCAGAAAAATGCACACAGTTTCTCTCTAATATAATTTTATATTATAGTTTTGTCTTTTTGCATTTTTAGTAAAAACATGCTGGCAGTTAATTTTAGATAATAAAATACTGATATCTGAGTCGTTTTCATAGGTTTAGGCTACGTGTAAATTGGTTGCAAGTTTGCAAACTCTTAATCATTTTCGCGTTTATAAAAATTAAAAAATGAGTTCAAATCGTCTTTGTCAATCATTGCCAATCATTAGACGATTTAGTTTTGTTGGTGGTGACACCCTATAAAACTGCATTCAAAAAGTAAATATGTACCTATTCTAGGTCTAGATTGAAAAATAAATTACAAAGAAAATTTTGAAAATAAATTAGAACGTTGAAAAACCAGGTCACGAAATTTCAAATTACCTGTCATTTACCGTATCTCGAAATGTTCATAATCTGCCTACATGTTTTGTCATCCCGAAATTTAATACCACTTCAAGTGTCGACACTTAATTCTAATCAATCAAATCCATTTAAAGAAATTAATGACCGCTTAACAAAATCTATTTGCGCACAATTAATCATGTATATATGTGTACTCGTACTTGTGAAACATTTACACAATGTAACATTCGGCACTTTTGAAAAGTGTAATACTTATTTCATATAAGTACAAGCTTTTAAGTATAGTAAATTTTGTAATCCGATAAAATCTAAACAAAAAACATATTCAATTTTCTGTGTTAATGCGTCTTGGCGTACTATAAATGTGCAGGTTTCACACAGAACACAAACAATTAATTAACTTTGACTTTACAATTAAACGGATAATAAGAGAAACATTAGAAATAAGAAATTAAATTACATACATATGTATAAACATACTCGTAAGTCGTATGTGTAGTCGATTTTATTACACTCTTGTAATACAATTTGACATTCTATTCTAAAAAAACTCAAAAATAAACAAACAAACGTCAAAAGAAAAAACAATTAATCGACTAAACTTTTAAACTTAAGTTAAGTAACCTAAAACAATTGAATTTTTTTTATTCTTTTCATTTTTATTACGATTTTAAGAATTTTTTTTAACTCAAATTAATTTCTTGAACATATTTGCTTTTTAGTTATACGAGCAGTAATCATTGTTTATATTCTTAAAATAAAATAGCATCAAAGTTAAAACAAAAGAAAAAATTAATGTAAAACAATTTTTCTTTATAAAAAAGTAGCAGAACGTTTGTATTCATAAAAAAATGTCGTTACTTTGTTTAACTACTTTGACATTTTAACCCAAATTTTGTTTTAAAATTTTCTTTGATAATAAAATTTTGATAAGAAAGAGCTATCAAAAATGTAAATTTCGAAAGAAATGGCTTATACTCGTAAGACGCTATTCGCTACATAAATATGCTTATAATAAAGTATGAGTGATTTTTAAAATAGGCCGTTGAAGAATGCTTATCACTGGGTCTATAGTTTTTTGTATAATCTGCTAAAATGGATAAAATAATGTGTATGTATAATGATTGTCTTATAATGGGTCGTATTCTGCGATCTAAAAATTTTATATTCTTTTTCATGTAATTTTTTTTATTCTTTTTGAGATGTATCGCCAACAGCAAGTAAGTAACTATAATGTTATTTTGGGTTTGCTCAATATTGCATGACTGAAACAACTCTAAATACTTTTGGCAATACCATCACTGAAAATACCATGTGTGAAAATACCATGCTGTATAGTAGACGCGAAATCACTTCAGAACTGCCAAAACTGTGAAGACTTTGATCTTGGTGAAACATAATTCATTTCATAATTATTCATAATTCATTAAGCATCTGAATTGATCGGCTGGTCGCTTGGAAGCAGCTCAAAATACACACCACCAGTTTTAAAAAAGGGTAACTTCTACTGCGTACAAGACATCGGAAATAAAAAGCATCATACTTGCTCCCTAACCCAAAACCAATCAAATTTCGTAAAATGCTTTATGCCGAAATGCGAAGGAAATGCGACTTTCTTGAACTGCAAGTGCCTGTAACTAATTCCATGAAAATTAGAATTTTTTCAACCGATATAGCCATTTATATCATTTTGGATAACGCTGGCTTCTTTCTTTATATAATTTTACCTAATAACAAGAAAGAGCAAAGCAGTTTTGGTGAAATGTGTATAGAAACTTACATATGACAGACACCGGGTTTTTTAGTCTAAGAATGAAATGGCGCCCTAATAATACCCTGAAAATAAAAGACACATGGTATTCGCGTGGAATCTAACATTTCTGCAGCTCGCCCTCAAAAACGAATAACGTAGCTGTTGAAAATTGTTAAATTATTTCAAATTATAATTAAAAAAAGCCGTGTCGATACAATTTTCTAAGATTTCCTTTAAACTGTAAACTTTTGAAAAACATTCATGTAACTTAGTTCTTTTCATTGTGTATGACGAACGATTGGGCCTAATCATGATTATTGAATTCAGTAATCTTGCTTTAGTGTTTCGGGCATGAGTGGTAAAAGTTATTTCACTTCACTGCAACATACAAGAGACATGAATTCTTCAACATCTATATATGTAGTCACAAATCATCCAGAAAAAAACTAAATGTATGTATGTATGTAGTATGTATGTATATATACATAGTGCATATGAGTGGTATGGCAAATGCATATAAAATAACGATTTTGATGATGATAATGATTATTATATACGATCAGAGGTGATCGTTGATAATGGTGATGAGATGATGATGACGATCGAAGAATAAGAATATAACATATACAATAAGAAGTATATGGAGGAAAAAATTGTCGTCTCGATTTGAGCATTTAATATATTAAATTCCAATTCGTCGTTTGATTTTTCTTATTAAATCAGAAAAATTATAAAATACAAAAAATTATAATCGATTCCGCTGGTTTTGATGATGTTGCGCGATCTTCGCTGTGTACAGAAAATGATAATGTTTTCAAAATTACTGATGATGATGGGGATATATTGATTGGCAGGGATCATGTTGAGTATGTGCAGTCATATTACATATATGACGTGATTCAACATTCTGTATTTTTACATTTTGGAAATAATCATAAAGATCACTATTTTATTTGATCTTTGGGGAATAATGCTGCTGCCGAAGTGCCGACTGATACAAAATATTTTAAAAATTACGACAACTGGTTAAAGAGCCCAGCTCAAGTTAATTTTGGTTATCGGTGAGTAATGAAAATTATGATATATATGACAAAGATCTCTACCAAGGTTAATTTTTTTTAGTTGCTAATTAAAAATGGAGAGGCGTATATTTTGTGAATGTACGTAAAACATGAAAAATTGTCATTTCCACTTGAATTTGAGAAAACCAACTGAGCATACTTTTGTTGAAAATTGAATGTACAGGGTGTCCCAGAATGAATGGATAAGCCAGAAATACCTTATAGTAGAGTTATTGGGCGCTCAAAGTAAAATACAAAAAAAAAATATATCTCAAGTAGTACCTAAGATACAACATTTTTTTTAAAAAAAGTCCATTTTTTCACATTACTTTACATTTCCGATCACCACGGCTACAAATAAATTAAATTCATCGGTTTTTTAGTGTCATTATATTTATAATGAACTATAACTTAATGAACTGCAGTAAATAGTATGAGTAGCTGTTGCACTTTTTTTGAAAAAAAATGTAAACGTTTTTAAATTTTTAGCATGAAATGTGGTAAATTTTTTTTAATACAAGTTTAAGCGTCTTTGGTGACAAAAAAAATGTATGAGAATCTAAGTAGCCAGTTTGCGAGTTTAATGCAGATTCTAAAATGGTATAATACCATTTTATCTAATGTAAATACACCTCGTATTTCGTATATTGTTATTAATATGCAGAAGGAGTAAATTCGATTAAATTACTACATTTGAAAAAATTGGATTATTTCTTGCCTTAAACTGTACCTAATGATAAGGGATTTATAAACTTGATATTTGCTACCTAAGCGTGCTCTGCGCCACCCGTCTTTTGTTCATAAAATTTATTAAATTAAATAATTAAACCTTAATATTATTAAACATTAATTTAATGTGTGACTCGACTTCTTCGACAAAGCATGTGTTTATTCCGTTTTTCTGGCTTGCATCTGGGCGGATTGTTGTGTATCAAAATGCCACGTAATCAGTATACGTCACAAAAGAAAATAGAGAAAATAGAACAAGATCCGCAAATCTTTAATAATATTCTATGGAGCGATGAATCAACAGTGAATAGAGATGGATGCTTTAACATGCACAATCTTCACAGCTGGCAGCTTTTGAATCCTCATCTAATGCGAGAAAACAGATCCCAGTACAAATTCAAAATTCAAAAAAAAAAAAAAATATTGGACCGGCATATTGAACTGAGAGATATTTGGCCCATTTGAACTGCCCGGTAACTTATCTGGCCAAAGCTATTTGGACTTTCTTCAAAATGATCTGCCAAATTTATTGGAAGAGGTGACCGAGGAGGTGAGAGAATACCATTGACTCCAGAATGATAGGTGTCCTGCGCACTATGCAGTAAACGTTCGGGCGTATTTGAATTCCACATATCCAGATAGATGGATTGGCCATCTGGGGCCCATTTTGTGGCCTCCACGTTCCCCGGACCTAAATCCGCTGGATTTTTTTTACTGGGGCTGCCTAAAAGAACAGGTGTACTCTAAGCTGATCAAGAGCTTAGAAGAATTACGTAGCCATGTCCAGGCAACCACTTCAGAAAATTACTCAACAGCGTTATGCGCGACTTCTTAAAACAGCTTTTATTCGGAGATGTCGGAGTGTATCGGAGTCGATGTCAGACAGTTTAAGCATTTACTGCAAATGTGCATAGATTAAATAAAGTATAATCATGAAAAAAACAAAATGTCATTACAAACTACGGACATTTACATACACAAGGGCCCTATTCTTGAGTTCCACATCTATTTCCCACATGTGGATATATGTCAAAATTCCATTACAAATGCCCTTACCATTTCCACATGTAATTCACCATGTACAAAAATTCTATATTCTTAAATCTTTCGGAATTTTCTTTTCACCACAGTTACAATGCTTAGTTAAAAAGTTAAAAAAAAATTTGTGGTAATTTTTTGTTAACTTTTGGTTAAAATTTTGACAATAACATGGTTGCTTATTTTATGTGTAATTATGAACGTATATAGCAAATTTAAATATGAAAGTATGGAAAATAAATACTATTTAAATGTATATTAGTTAATTATGGTCAGTTTTCACCTAAATCATTACGATTTTTCTCAAAATTTGTACGTGACAACTTTCTGTTTACAAACAAATATTTTTGTCAGTCAAATGTTATCCACATAAAAATTTTATCAGCTCTTGAAGCGGATAAAAAGTTTGACATTTCTATTCATCTCAATTTTTAACTTTTTATGCGGTATTTAAAGCAATTGACACACACTCTTAACCTGTAAAATATTTTGCCGGAAGAAAATGATGATCCACTAGATCCGCGGTTCCACACTTTGATTCTTTCGCCGTGAAGGCGACTGTTCGAGTGCGAACTTTTGTGCGAATATTTAGAATCACACTTTTCCACCGATTTATTGAACACAATGGAGCTCACAATTTTATTTTTTTTATGATTAAGTTGATCGTCTGCAAATATTTTTCTTAAAGCTAAAAATATTTTATCTTTTATGTGCGTCATTTGATTAGAGGAAAAGTGTGATTCTAAATATCCGCACAAAAATTCGCACTCGAACAGTCGTCTTGATTCTTTCCTTGTTTCCTTCCCCTTCAAGGGAAATTTTTGATTCTTTTTGCAACAACATTTTTTTTTTTTTTGATTCAACTGATTCTCACACTACTACAAAGATAAATATTTCAAGGACACCTTGTTTATTAGCCGTTTTTGAGTTAATTTTAGTTTAATTTTTACTTCGAGTGCAAAAAATATATTTTTTCAACCAAGGAAGCAGTTTTCGGAGCAAATAATAAACACTTTTTACTATACGAATAAATCAAAAAACATAATTTTACGCACATACATAAACAAAGGTGTGGGCCTCGATTGGTTTTTTGGAATCATAATAGAATCACGACGAAAGAATCAAAGAGAGGCTCTATGGCTTGAATATATATGACGAAGGTGACATTGGTTTATCAGATGGTCAGTTGGTTAACGAAACAGTTAACCATTCATTATTAGCCGGAAGGCGACTTCGACAGTCAATTATAACAAAAAAAAAATTCACTATAAATTTGTGTTAATAAAGGAAATCATTTAAAAAAAATCATTTATTATGTGTGCTTTATCATGATTCATGTGTGCTGCCTCTTTAATGGTGGTTGCACTATCTATAGTTTTTTTATTAGAATTCCTTTATGATTTTCGATAAAATCAATTAAAGCACTTTTTGTGCTTTCGTAACATTTCCACTTCGTTTATTATCCATTTTCTACATATTTTAAAATATTTGTATTTTTATTTAAAATAACTTTAACCAAAAACTAAAACAACAATCGAATTTTTCAATTAAACGTTTAAAATAACATAAACGTCAAATAACTATCATGGGGAAGTTTTTCCACATACTTTATACCCATTCGGAGAAATTCCCTTAGTAGGGAATTTTTTCCATTAGTAGGGAATTCAAGAATACATGAATTACAATTTTCGAGCGTTTTTATAAATTTTGATAGATTTCCACATGGGGAAAATGGATGTGGAACTCAAGAATAGGGCCCCAGGGATATCAAAAAATCAAAAATCACATAAAATCTCTTTACCATTTCCGGTAAACCAATTCCCGCCTAAATCACTGGGACATTCATAGAAAAAGGTTAAATCTGAAGTTTCACTCCAGTATAGAGACCCCACAATGTATTAGTCTGCCATACGCACACGTCAACCCACCACCTCTAGATTTTTTGATAGGTAGCAGGAAGCAGTAACAATCGGAATAACCAAGAAATCACTAACTTTAAATTGTTTGTGATATTGAGCGTTCATTGAAATGATTTTTGAAACCCAAAATGTTTCGACCACTAAGAAGTTACCACAATTATCCGAAAAAGAAACTTTTGAAATAATTTGTACAAAACAACTACGACACTTAAAAACATTGGGTTCACCATTTTACCTGAACTAATAAAGAATATAATAAAATGTATGCTCAATTTAATTGTTTTAATTGGCTTTCAAAGGACATTAAATCCACTGGACAATTAATACTTTGTTATGCTAAAAAAAGCAAAAAATCAAAAACGAAAAAAATTGTGATTACTATATTGAATAAAACAGTTATACTCGTATTGGGCGTGCATAAACATTGATAATTACTTCGAAAAAACATGCCAAATTACAAATATAACTCAGATTATTTTTGTTTCGCCTATAGATAATTATGTCAATATTTGTATCTTGTAGTTTTCACATGGCCCTGTCGACCAATACTTCCATTTAGGGTTTCCACACACGAGGTATTTGAAGGTTTTGTGTAAATTCCGATCGGCGTAGTCTTAATTGATTGGACTAAAGTATCTGATATTCCATATTTTTATGCAATTTGTGGCCGATGTTGACAAACCCAGAATTTTAATTAAATATTTTCGGAACTAAACGTTGCAAAACTTTCAAGTTTACTTAATACAAAGTGTTATTAACCATTTGGAAATTTTAATAAAAAGATAAATCAGCTAATCTCGATAAGACGAACTTCTCTTTAGGGAGGGGAATTTTATAATTGAAATAGAAATGGCTATTGTAGTTCAATAATCGAACTATTATAATGTTATTAACTAAGATTTTTTTGTTAAAAATTTATTAAAAGATGCGCAATCATGCAATGCACCTACCAAGCAAGTATTCCATTTAAATTTTGAAATAGGCTTTAAATTGTATATGGAATATTTCGTAGATTTCACAGTTCACACATTTTGTGTTTTATGGAGTAATTTAGTTTCGTTTGACCGCAAAAAATGTCATTCGTGTCAAAAGTGTTCATAAACTAAATCCACATAAAATATTTTTTTGTTATGATGTCTTATAAAATGTTTCAAAGATATAAAGATAACTTGTATACACAACAATTGTTATTTTCGTTTGTTTTCTATTGTGTTGATTGTCGCCAGATTATGACATTAATTCGTTTGAATCCAAAATCTAATTTTCTTTTTAATTTCGTAACTTCGTTCTAAATGTCTAGTTAAGTGTTGTATACATGGTTTTTTTTTATTCTTAGCGGTCAACGGTAAAATTTGGTTCAGTTTGCAAAAAATGTTTTAATTCTGCATTTTCAACTTATGGATTTTGCGACCAATAGCACCTTCCCATATTCGTCATTAATTTACATCACACATATCATACCTTCTTAAATTTTATATATCTGCGCGCATTAGAAGTTTTTTGTTTTAAATTTTATTTATTTTTTGTCACCAATTCGCTTTATTATATTATTCTCGAACACATCTCAATGAAAATGGAAGAAATTCCTTTAAAAACATTGACATCAAGAAAATTATTTTGTTCATATTCCTTGAACGGGCAATTCCAAAATAAAAACAAGACATAAAATTGAAAATCCAAGCAAAAAGCCTTTAGTGCTTCATGTACACTGCTCAATGATAAAAAACAAAAAATGTTAAAAAAAATTTATTAAGAAAAAAGCAAACTACAACGACGAAAAAATCACGGATGGAATAGAAATTTTTCTTTATAATTTTTCTTTTCGTTTCTCTTATTTCTTATTTATTTATTTAATTTAATGTAAAATAATTCAGTAATTAATCATTTTCTTGATTTTATTCTATTTACGTATCTGCGATTTTTTCCTCTTGCCAACATTACCTGATGTGTTGTTGCTTTGTATATTTTTCCCATAAAGAACGAACACATTTTCTTGAGCACAAAAAATAATACAATCATGTTAATCATAATGATCATCTTAGATGATGACGGTTCTTGTGTTGAAACTTTTTTGTTTCCTATATCTGAGCCAAATTCTATTTTATTTTACAAGACGTCTTTCATCTATGTATTATATCTATGTACATGGTAGGTAGGTACTTACTTAGTCTACAAGAAATTAGTTATAGCCATCCTCTAACAATCATGCATAATATTATTATATAAATGATTCGCGTCATCTGCGTTCAACAGGTGTAGAAATTTACGACCAGGAAACTTTCGATTCGAAAATATAACCTTGATCGAATGAACGAAACAAAGGATTTTTCGCTTATCAAAGAAATATAATATTGATAAAACCTAATTTTCATTCATAAAATTAGGTGTAATACAGATACAACATACTATATTGAAAACGAAATACATCTACCGTTCAATAATATTTATAGTAATTAATTAATAATATTTATAGTAATTTGTAGTAAAAATTAAAAAAATTAAAATTTGTAGTGTAATCTCTAAAAATGCACCATAATCTGGAACTTCAATTCGTGCCATTCTACCATCGTAGCCAACGACTTGTGACACGGTGAAAGATAGCCTTTTTCTTTTGCATTCTGGGCTATTTTCTCACAATTTAATTCAAACGCACCAATAACGCTATAAAGATAGTCGACGAATTGCGCATCCCAAAATATGGAGGCAAAAACCTTGTCGGCTGACATTTGCATTTTTGGCTGCTGTCCACTCAGTTGACTGACGTTTTGATTCCGGAGTGTAGTGGTGGATCCATATTTCATTCATTACCACATAGCGATGCAAAACAATGGTGTTTATTAAGGTTAAACAGCGCTCTGTATATATACACTATCTTCTGATATCTTTCAGGTGTCACCTACCTCACGCAGCTGAGATTTATCGTTTAGAATTCCTTTTATAATTTTTTCAATTTTCCCGGTCATATATGTAAGTATGTACTTTGTGGTTTTTGACCAAATACGATGGTCAGAAACCCTTTCAAAATACATATTAGAATTACAATATAGACTTGATATCCAAATTTTACAATTACTGATTAAGAACTACGGAGTTCTGTCCAGCATAGCCCAATCTAAGAACTTCTTTCAAAATGACTTAGCTCGCTTTAGAATCCACATCACATCCATACTAACCAAATTTGCCAAATGTCGAAAAACCATCTAACATTTTAAAATTCCAAAATTCCCGATACTGAATTTCTTGACGTCGGAGGTCAACCAAAATGAGGGAATTGGGGAATTTAAGGAACACCCTTTTAAGGAACACCCCCCCCCCCCTTTTAAAATTGTATTTCTCAGGCAATTTTCATTTGTGAAAAGTGAACAAAAATGAACTAAAACTTTCCGCTGCTTAAAAGAACAACAGAAATTATCTTTTGCAAAAGTGCTGCCCCTTCGGCCCCTATTCATCGCATAAAAAAGATTTTTTTAAATGTGTTGCGAAAACTATTTTTTATACCTACTCGTGAAGTTTCTGAAGATTTTTTTATGCTGTTCCTATTACCGCGCAAAAATCGGTTTGACTGTATTTGTTGATATATAATACGTTTATACTCAACAACACTATTGTAGTTTCACTCAAGATTTTAGGAAATATATCTCTTTTCCTGCCTGCCATCATAGTTGTGTGGGCTACTCAAACATTTATTTTTGTATTTATTTTGGACCAACATACACATTTGTGCAATCTTTTTTGTCCGAAAAATAACACTATAACTACATATAATAATAGTTATTTTAATAAAGTAATGCCGATTCACCAAAGATCAGTTAAAATCGGGAAGACATTACACCTGTCGTTTTTTACACACACATTTGTGTGGATTGGACTTAAATAGAAGCAAAAATATATTTGTCTGGCAGGAAAAGGGATATCAAAAAAATATTACATTAAATATATGAATGAAGTTAATATTTAAAGTTACCTATAGCCGTCAGCCGAAAAGTCGAATTGGAATAATACATTTTTGTCTTCGTTTCTAACGTTATTCTTTTTATTTTTTTATTCTATCTATAGTTCGCCCACTACTTACCCCGTATAAAAGAACTGGTCCTTTTAATCAATTAGAAGGACCACCAGTCCCTTTAATCGAATAAAAGGACCGGTCTCTTTATTATTCCGATTTAATCAGTCTTTCAACAGTTTAAATATAAAAAACAAAAAATAAAAAATTCATATTTTTATAATAATTTAATAATACATTATCTTTATAAAAATTAATTCGAAGAGCCAGCTTTATTTATAATAATTTGTAAATTAGTATAACGATGCCAATCAAGTAATTGAATTCCACCAACAGGAGTTTGATTTACTAAGTGAGAATAAAATTGAACCAGCGAATATAATTAATTTCGATCAAGTGCCGCAGTATTTCGAGTCTGAGCAAAAACCTACGATAGCAACAATAGGACAACGTAATACATTTTTAAAAAAAGCCTTATCGTCACATAAATGATTCGCCGTTACCCCTTCTCCATTTCAATGGAAGGGAAATTTTTTAAACAAAGCAACTGTACAAGAGGGATTTTTAGAAAATGTAAATAAAACGGGAATATGGAACGGTAATATTTTAGAAGATTTTATAAACGAAGTCTTGGTAAAACATAAGGAAACTTCCTTTTATTGTAGACCAACGCTTCTGTTAATTGACAGCTATGGTGGTCATGTTTCATTGGAACAATCAAAACGATTCACGAAAAATAATATTTTCATTATATTAATTCCAATTATCTTAACGGGTATTCAGCAACCTTTGGATGTCTAACAGGAGTTTTCAAGAATTTTATTCTACCAAGTATGATGAGTATATTGCCAAAGCACTGGAAACTGAATCTCATCATATCTTTGGGTATCCTAAACGGCCCTTGCGTAGATTAAAACACGTAATTCAGCAGACGTCATATAAACTTTCAAAATATGCGGGATTAGGCCCAAAGAAAATTTTAATGTAGGCGACTTGCATGAACCACGCCAAAACATTTTATTATCGATTTTTGATTCGAATGAGTGGGTCAAAATGTACTGCGATACCTTATATGAAACTTGTTTTTTGACGAGGACCCAGCGGAATGGTATTGGCCATCAGACGACGAAACAATTGTTTATTCAAATGCATTAAGTATATTATATGTGGCGATTCCTTTGATTTTAAAACATGGTTGTTTTAAAACATGGTTTAAAACATGGTTGAAAATGAATTGAGTGAACTGTTTGATGAGTGTGAAAAAGAAAAACTTATGAACGGTAAATTACTCAGACGGGAGTTGAAATAAAAGCTATTTCCATTGCTGAAAAATGGAACATTGAAATAGTTGAACTTAATTCGGGTTCTGTAAAGACGAGGGTTGTAAAGTGTACCGTTGACAAAACATACCACTGGCCAATAGCGACGGTTATTTTGACCTTAAAAAATAATAAGGTACATGTATGAAAATTTGATTTCTAAATATTATTTTTGCTATATTTTTAAGACTGAAATATTTAAAGTAAGTATATGTGATATATGTACTGTGATTTTAATCTATTAAAATTTTTATGCAATATAAATTGTTTTTTAAAATTATGTAGCTATTTAAATAGCTGGTCCTTTTATTTCAAGGTCCTTTGAAAAATATTTGATAAGTATTTCAAAAAAGTTTAATAGAAAGACCGGTCCTTTTGTACGGGGTAAGACGGCATGCATACTGTATTTTTCCAGCTGCATATGTATACATACAAGCCGTATGTTTTTATTGAGCCATTCCACACGGGTTATCAAGAAGCGGCTTCATCTTCGTTTCTGTTCCAGTTTACCTATGATACCGGTTGTAATTGTGACTCATTTTTCAACAAAAAAATTTTGTGTGAAGCAACTTCAATACAAAATAAAATAAAATTTAAGGCCATTTTTGAGATATAGATTTTAGTTTAAATTTTATTTTCGAGAGAGCAGAATAAAACAATACAAAACAATTTTGTCTTTAAATATAAAATAAGGTTTTAAATTAGCAATAAAAATTATGACTTATTTTGAAGCGTGAAGTCGATTTTATTTGACAACCCGTGTGGAACGGCTGGTTTAGCTTCGACTTTGGAGTGTATATACGCAATGGTACATAGTAGCATAGAAAAATCAGTTTACCATAGATTTCTCATTTTTATAAATCGAGAAACAAAAATAAGTTGAGTCAAAAAGATCTGGGGCGGTATGTTGTACCATCACTTCGAATCGAAAAAAGTCGAATTCGAAAAAAGTCGAATCGAAAAAGTGAAAGTTGTATCATTTTTGTTTTTCGAAAATGATGCAACATACCGCCATTCGATTTTTTTCAATTTCGATTCGAAGTGACGGTACAACATACCGCCCCTGATAATTCCAATGAGCCTCGCCACACTTTAATTCTTTCGTCGTGATTCAATGATTTCAAAAAATCAATCGCCGTTCACATTTGATTTCTTTGCGCGTTTCTTTTTTTATGTATGTGCGTAAAATTATGTTTCTTGATTTATTCATATTGTAAAAAATGTTTATTATTTGCATGCGAAAACTGCTTCCTTGGTTGAAAAAATATATTTTTTGCACTCGAAGTGCAAACTAACCTAAAATTAAGCCAAAAACGACAAATAAACAAGGTGTCCTTGAAAAATTTATTTTTGTTGTTGTGCGAGAATCAGTTGAATCAAAAAAAAATTTGCTGAAAAAAGAATCAAGATTTTCCCCACCAAAAAATTAGTTTGTTGGTGAAGGGGAAGGGAACGAGGAAAGTATCACGACCAAAGAATCAAAGTGTGGAACCACGGAATGTCATGATTGCGCGCAATATAAAGTCACAAACACAATCATGACATTGGAAGTGTCAGAACTTTTTTACTCAATTCATTTTTATCTTTCGATTTATCAAAATGAGAAATCTATGTAAACTTATTTTTCTATGATACATAAGTATTCAAAATCCAGTGATACGAACCGGATTTAACAGGGGAAATTCAAAAATGGAAATTATACTACGAATACTAGAATCACACTTCAATCTTATGACAAGACATTTTGTTGTTTTTTAAAGTTTGACAGGTAAGAAGAAAATAGTCAAAATGTCTATCGATGTAAGTATATTATAATTTAAAGAGACTGGTTTACAAAATTTTAATACTTCTCATAATTTTCCAGTTAGCATGGTGGAGAAATCCGTCTGAAATATTAGAAAGCACTGAGTGCGAATTAAAAGACTATATATTGAGGCCGCAAATTTCGAGCCATGATCCCGAACCTTATTTTATACCACGAGCCTTAACCACTGAACGATTATACAGTGTACCAAGTGGGCCGTGCGGGTCAGCGATAATACCAAACCGATGCCCACTAACCGGTGTGATTTTGGATTTCGTAGAAATACCGATTCCAGATGCCGGATGTACTTCGAAAAATTCAATGTCAATGACAAGAGCACCAGGACCGCCAGAAGAAGCAACACGCGGTTCGGCTATGAACTATCCATTCTGGCCTGGAGGCTTTGATGAACCAGAAGAAACTATTAAAAATTTAGATATTGATAATTTCGATTTTGAAAATAATTTACTTACAATCGCTCCTGGATTCATCAAAGGAATTGAATTTAAGTCAGCTGAACCTGAGCTGGATATAAATAAAGATGACGATAACACAGAAGTTGGTGAAGAAATGGGAAAATTTGTAACAATCGATCTACTTTCGATGGTAGAACAGGAAAATGATATATTTGGAATCTGGAATAATGAAAATAATTCTCAGATCAACACCAACAAAAAAATCGAAGAATTCAAGCCAGATGGCAATATAGATGAATCTTTACTCACATCTACAGGACTACATTCAGTTCTAAGCATATCATTAACTGAAACCCAAACGAATATTAAAAGTGAATGGGCCGAGATTATCGATATTATCCAACCCGTGTTCGATTTCCATAAACGAATTCCTGAACCAGCACACACATATCCATTTGAATTGGATACCTTTCAAAAACAGGCCATTATTAAATTAGAAGAACACAATCATGTATTCGTAGCCGCGCATACATCTGCAGGTAAAACGGTTGTGGCTGAATATGCTATTGCCTTATCTCAGAAGCATATGACCCGGGCCATTTATACATCTCCGATCAAAGCATTGTCAAATCAAAAATACCGAGATTTTAAGCAGGCGTTCGGAGATGTTGGTTTGATTACAGGGGATATTCAAATTGATCCCACTTCATCGTGTTTAATTATGACCACGGAAATTTTACGTTCTATGCTATACTGTGGGAGCGATGTAACTCGGGATTTGGAATACGTTATTTTTGACGAGGTGCATTATATTACGGACACTGACCGTGGTTACGTGTGGGAGGAAGTGTTAATTTTACTTCCCGATCATGTAAACATTGTGATGTTAAGTGCTACTGTGCCGAATACGCTAGAATTTGCAAATTGGGTTGGTCAAACTAAACGACGTAAAGTCTACGTAATCAGCACACTTAAGCGCCCGGTTCCGTTAAAACATTATCTGTACACCGGATGTGGCGGTAAGTCACGAAACGAAATGTTCCCGATTGTTGATGAGCAAGGGCGATTTTTAGTGAAAGGACATTCGGATGCAGTAGCGGCCAAAAATTCCCGCAAAACTGATTTCCAGAAACGCAGTCAGCCATCGAACTTGAATTTAAAACAGGAACAGACTCTCTGGGTTGGTCTGATCGATTATCTCAAGAAAAACGACAAATTGCCAGTGGTAGCGTTTACTCTATCACGAAATCGCTGTGATCGTAATGCTGAGGCACTTAAATCGTGTGATTTGTGTACTGCGAAGGAAAAAAATTTAATCCACATGTTCTTCCAAAAATGTCTACATAAACTAAAACCCGAGGATCGAAATTTACCGCAAATTCTGATCTTGCAAGATTCCTTGGAACGCGGCATTGGAATTCATCATTCGGGAATCTTGCCAATTCTGAAGGAAATTGTCGAAATGCTTTTCCAAACGGGATTTGTTAAGCTTTTATTTGCAACCGAAACGTTTGCTATGGGGGTTAATATGCCGGCCAGAACGGTAATATTTGATGCCGCTTCCAAATTCGATGGAAAGGAGTCGAGAATATTGCGACCAGCTGAATATATACAAATGGCTGGACGTGCTGGTCGTCGTGGCCTTGATGATAGTGGAACGGTTATATTGATTTGTAAAAAGGACGTGCCTCCCATACAGACTCTGCAGGAGATGATGCAAGGACGTCCAATGAAGCTAACCTCCCAATTTAGGCTTACTTATGCCATGATTTTGAATCTGTTGCGGGTTGAAAATGTTTCGGTCGAGGATATGATGTCGCACAGTTTTCGTGAATTTGGGCAACAATCCAAAATTCCAGAAAATCGGAAACAACTTCAAGCCACCGAGAAGCAAATTTCCTCTCTACAGGCCTTGAGTGAACATTTACAACCGCTATGCAATTTCTATGATGTGGCCTACGATTATATCTTCGCGTGGAATAACATCATGCCACATTTAATCCTAGCGCAAAAAGTATTTAAGGAATTAAAGCCTGGTAAGGTGCTTGTGGTATCTAGTGGCTTGCATTACAACAAAATAGGAGTTCTGCTCACTATTCAATTGTCTAAAACTAAGGATCCTGTGTTTAAAGTGTTAGTGTTGGAAAATCAAGTAGCCGCCAGTACTGATGTTGATTCATTTGAAATACTTGGTAAACCAACGGGTAAAAATGATGAAGTAAAACTCGATCGAGGCGAAATATGGCATAGAATGATCTCAATAACTCAAAAGCACCAGAATTTCATTCCTGAAGGTATTGGCGGGCATACGATCATCACTATAAATTCCACAGATATTATTGAAATCACTAAGCTTTCAATAAAGGCTGATTATGACATGATAATCAAAAATTGGGAACAGCGACAAATTCCGCGATTTCGTGATTCGCCGCCTGGTCCAACTGTGATCAAAACAGTTACCGAATTAACGAATTTAAATAATTCTATTATTTCAGGTGAAACTACACTACAATTTGTGCCACTTAATAAAGGCATAAATCTATCGAAGTCCAATATTTTGGTCTCTCTTGAAGAATATAATAATTTGAAGGTGAAATTGAAAGAGCTACTCCCTTTTACGAATATTGCCAATTTCGAACAAGAATTCGCAGTGGTCTTCGACCGCAAGCAACTGGAACGCAAAATGGAGGATCTCAACTTTAAACTGTCAAATAAAAGCTTATCGTTGTACCCGGACTACTGTAACAAACTAGAGGTACTTCAAGAATTGAAATACATCGATCACCAGCATCAAGTGGCGATGAAGGGTCGAGTTGCTTGCGAAATGGGATCAAATGAGCTGCTTATAACTGAGTTAATACTCAGCAATATTTTAACAGATTTAGATCCTCCTGAAATTGCAGCCCTCTTGTCTAGTCTTGTTTTCCAAAGCAAGACTGATGTTCAACCAACGTTCACCAAATCGTTGGCCGAGAGTATTAAAGAAATTCTTTCTGTGGATGGGATTATTTCATCGGTGGAAAAGAAATTTAATGTCGGGAAATCTGATGAGATGCTAGAAAAAGATCGCCTTAATTTCGGTCTAGTAGAAGTAGTTTATGAATGGGCTCGAAATAAACCTTTTGCCGATATCATGAAACTAACTGATGTCCAAGAAGGTATTATTGTGCGTTGTATACAGCAATTGAATGAAACTTTGCGAGATGTTAAGGACGCCGCTCGTATTATTGGAAATCCGGGTCTTCAAAGTAAAATGGAAGAAGCAATCAACGCAATTAAACGGGATATAGTATTCGCTGCTAGTCTGTACACTCAGAAAGAGTCGGTTTCAGTGACTTCATAAATCACATGTATGTATGATTAAAACTAAAAATTAATAAATTTTATTATTTATTTTAATTAATAATTTGTAATGAAAAAGAAATAACATAATATAGTGGTAGACATAATTAAAGTGTTCGTTTTTCACCTGCAATATCGGAGTGGATGTTAGTATCTTCACTGATGCAAGTCCACTGCCCCTCATTGTTCTCTTTCCATAAACTTATTTTATTATCGCCTCCAGATACAGCTAGTACATTTCCAGTCATCGACCAGCTGACGCTCCACACGACGTCATCAAATGTTTGTAGGATAGTTGAGGTCCAGTTGGTTAAATCTTCGCTGCTCCATATAATGACACGTCGATCCTGAGAACATGATGCAATTTGAGAACGAGGAAGTCCCACACTTGGTGCCCAAGCAACGTCACGAACCCAATCGGAATGTACTTCGTAACGTGACTCTTCCATCCATCGTTCGCCCTCCTCTTTCCAAATTTTAACGGCATTATCGCATCCACCACTCGCAAGGCGTTTTGTTGCGACAGTCGTACGACTCTTTTGATCGAATGCAGGCTCTGGAGTTGTAGCGGGACACCAGCTTACCGCATTGCAACCAATCGTATGTGCATTTGATATTTTCTTATAATCCCATGTACCAAATTCAATATTTCCGGTTAATATCGATATTGAACCATCACTACTTCCACAAGCTAATATAAGCCCATATTCTGGTGGGGCCCATGCCACGGCATTCACGGACGAATCATGATTGCCATACTCATGCCATTTAATCCATTCACCGGTTTCTCGCCAGATAATAACCTTTCGATCGTACGAACATGACGCTAGTATATTACCAAATTTAGGATGGGCCCATGCAACTTGCCAAACGGGGCCACCATGACCACGTAAATCAGCTGCTAATGTTTGTCCTCCATTTTTTACATCGAAAATTTTCACTGAATTATCTGATGAACATGTAGCTAGGCGTAACCCATAATAATCCAATTCGGCACCATGGATCATATCTTCATGACCGGTATCTACTGTATTTAGGACCGAAACCATATTTTAAATATTTTTATATAAATCTCCGACTAAATTAAGAGGAAAAAATGTCGGCACTATTGACAGAAGTGTCAAAATAACAGACGTGGAACAAAATAATTACACCAACATTAAAAAAATAAAATTCAGAGCTTCGTCCCTCGGTGAATTATTTTTTGATAAACGTTGGTGTGAACTTCTATTTACATTTAAAAATCCATGTGAAATTTATAGTTCTAAAATAAAACAAAAAAACAAAAATTGATGTGTTTTATGTATGTATTGGAAATATTAAACAGGATTTTATTGCTTATTTGAAGTTTAGTGATGTTATGACAGATGTTGTCCTCTTGAATTTTCGATATTTTCAGATCATGATCCTTAATTACACTAGCAAATTTCATGATATTGTCAAATTTATCGCTCGTAAATGTCATTGTGATGCTGCGTTCATACCGAAGCTAAAATAGCAGTGCTTCAGATGTCAATAATATTTAGCTTGCGTTCATACCGTATGTTGCTATAAATGTCAAAAACAGAAAATTTCACTTTGCAGGTTGCAAATATCTTTTAACTTTGAATATGATGTCGATGAGACATCGAGACCTTAGTAAATAAATTATTTTATTTTATTTAAAACAAAAAGAGCCCTAAACCATTAAAAAATCTATTTAAATATTTACTATTGACTCAATAATTATTTTTTAATTACAGAAAAATTTGATTTACACAGATCATCGTTAGCTGTTAGCGTCAGGCATACGGGATACTTCAATATTTAATCAATATTTACAAATATATTACTAGCTTATAATATTAACACAAAAAACGGGAAATAGTAGTTAACGAAAGCAATAAACTTAATTAAATATGTGTATCCCCTTTCGGGCCTGCCATCACAATTGTGTGGGTGAAAATCATGTACGAAAGAAAATCATATGAAAAATTTATTTTTGTATGAATTTTGGAACAACATACAAATTTGTTCATACCACTTAAATCGTTTTCATCCGAATAATAACACTGTAACTATAATTATAATAAGATAATTAATATGTTATCAAAAACAAATAATTAATATGTTATATAATTTGTATGTTATCAAATTACTATGCTTTTCTCAAAAAGATTCCAATTTAACTATGATCCGTTAAAATCTGCAAGACATTACAACCTATCGTTTTTTACATGCACATTTGTGTACGGTTGACTTAAATTGAAAGAAAAAAAATTGTCTGGACGGAAAAGAGATATCTCTTTCAATTTGCAGAAGCCAATGTTGGTCGCATGCAAATGGGTATTAACCCCTTTTCCGGCCAGACGATTTTTATTTTTCTTAAAATTAAGTCCACCGTACACAAATGTGTATGAAAGAATAACAAGTTGTTATGTCTTCCGAATTTTAATGAATCTTAGTTAAATCGGAATTCTTTTTGATTATAATTTGATAACATATAAATTGTATAGAATTAATTACTTGATATTGATAACATATTACTTATTTTATTATTATTTTGTATATACAGTGTTATTTTTCGGTAGAAAACGATTTAATTGGTGTTCACAAATGTGTATGGTGGTCCAAAATGAATACAAAATTGAATTTATGACATGATTCTTTTTCAAAACGTGCACAGTTTGGTCGTGGGCCGGAAAAAATACAGTAAAAATATGGATACCAATGCAGTACAGTTCGCAGCCCCTTATATGACTTATAATGGATTCTGTAATTTTCAAATAAACTTCATAATTCCCGCTATTTTAAGTTACAGAAAGTATCTCACAAAGGCAACGAAAAAAGTTATTTTAATAATATGTACTAACTAATAAATGGAAAATGAGTGTAAATACCGGAAAATATTTTGCTTCAACATTAGATACGTAAGTAACTTCTGAATCGGTGTTGAAAGAAAATAAGACTTGTGCTTTTACAGGGGGGATAAAGAAGTTGAAATTGGAATCCGCCAATCGAGGGAAAATGATAAAATTGACTTAAAATATGGATTTGAACGGGTGAAAGATGGACTTGAACGGACGGGTTACCTAATAAATATGCACTCTGTAAGTATTCATATAAATATAACGTTTGTGTTGATTAATCTGCTGTGTATTATTAGGCGGAGCTCCTTGATGAAGATCGCCGAATTGTTGCTGCGCTCGATTTATTTTTCATCCAGATGGATGGTTCTCGTTATAAAATCAGTGTAGTTTTTGAACCATATTTTCTAGTATTGCCTACAAAGGGACAATCGCTAGAATTGTCGCGGTTTTTAGGTAAAAAGTATGCCGGCCAATTGAACAAAATCGAAATCGTTGAAAAGGAGGACCTCGACTTACCAAATCATCTGGCAGGGATCAAGCAAACATTCATTAAACTATCATTTCCTAATACCAATGCAATGATAAAAGTTCGGCGTGAAATTCAATCATCGGTAAAGAAGAATAAGGAACGCGCCAAAGCAAACACGAGTTATATGCAACTGTTAAGCTGCTCGTTAACCGGAAATTCCGAAATGGTACAAAAAAATCTAGATTTTTTGGAGACTATTCAAGATATCCGGGAACACGATGTACCATACCATGTACGAGTTTCAATTGATTTAAAAATCAATTGTGGCCTATGGTATCAAGTAAGATGTCGAGGTGGAACTGAGAAACCAATTATTACTCCACGGAAAGATATATTAGAACGGCCAGAGCCTGTAGTCCTAGCTTTCGATATCGAAACTACGAAATTGCCACTTAAATTTCCAGACGCCCAAACCGATCAAATCATGATGATCTCATACATGATCGATGGTCAAGGCTACCTAATCACGAATCGAGAAATTATCTCTATGGATGTCGATGATTTCGAGTATACTCCGAAACCAGAATTCGAGGGTAATTTTGTAGTATTCAATGAGAGAAACGAAATGGGTTTGCTTCAGAAATTCTTCGATCATATCATGGATGTAAAACCTCATATAGTGGTAACGTATAATGGAGACTTCTTTGATTGGCCGTTTGTAGAGACTCGTGCAGCCATTTACGATCTAGACATGAAGCAAGAAATTGGATTTGCGAAGCAAGGCCGTGAAGGTTCATATTTATGCAGACCGTCAATGCATTTGGATTGTTTATACTGGGTTAAACGTGATTCATACTTACCTGTGGGATCCCAAGGCCTTAAGGCTGTAGCAAAAGCTAAATTGAGATACGATCCAGTTGAGTTAGATCCGGAGGAAATGTGTAAAATGGCTGTAGAACAACCTCAAGTTCTGTCGAACTATTCAGTGTCGGATGCTGTCGCTACTTATTATTTATACATGAAGTATGTACATCCATTCATATTTGCTCTTGCCACTATAATTCCAATGGAACCTGATGAAATTTTGCGAAAAGGCTCTGGCACTTTATGTGAAACTCTGCTTATGGTCGAAGCATTCCACGCGAACATCATATTCCCAAATAAACAGCAGACCGAATTGAATAAATTAACCGAAGATGGTCATGTACTCGATAGCGAGACGTATGTTGGAGGTCATGTGGAGGCCCTGGAATCTGGAGTATTTCGAGCCGATATTGCAACTCGTTTTCGTTTGGATCAAGCTATGTTGATTGTATTACAAGAAAATATCGAACGTGTATTGGAGCATGCGATCGAAACTGAAGAAGGCGTCCCGATGTCGAACGTTTTAAATTTAGATGAGGTCAAAACTAAAATTTACAATGGTTTACAAAATCTCCACGATGCTCCGAATCGACTGGAACAACCTGTCATTTACCATTTAGATGTTGGCGCCATGTATCCGAACATTATTTTAACGAACCGATTACAGCCTTCCGCAATGGTATCAGAAACTGAGTGTGCCGCCTGTGATTTTAATAAACCCGATGCTATTTGTAAACGGGACATGAAATGGTTGTGGCGTGGTGAGATGTTACCACCCACCAAAAATGAATTTCAACGCATTCAGCAACAGTTGGAGGTAGAGAAATTCCCTCCAATGTTTCCAGGTGGACCACAACGAGCGTTTCACGAGCTTTCGAAAGAGGATCAAGCGGCATACGAACGAAAACGTTTGATCGACTATAGCAGAAAGGCCTATAAAAAAATAAAAATTACTAGACTTGAGACGCGCACCTCCACTGTTTGCCAAAAGGAAAACAGTTTTTACGTAGATACAGTTCGTGCGTTTCGAGATCGTCGTTACGAATATAAAGCTCTTACTAAAGTCGCAAAAGGCGCAGTAAACGCGGCCATAGCTAGCGGTGATGTCAGTGAGATAAAAGCAGCAAAGGGTCGGGAAGTGCTATACGACTCGTTGCAATTGGCGCATAAATGTATTTTAAATTCGTTTTACGGTTATGTAATGAGACGAGGGGCCCGATGGCACAGCATGCCAATGGCCGGTATTGTATGCCTGACCGGATCAAATATTATTACAAAAGCTCGTGAAATTATTGAAAAGGTAGGTCGACCTCTAGAATTAGATACTGATGGTATTTGGTGTATTTTACCCGGAACGTTTCCACAAGAATTCACAATTCAAACGAATCACGAAAAGAAGAAGAAAATTAATATTTCCTTTCCCAATGCAGTTTTAAATACAATGGTAAAAGATCACTTTACGAATGACCAATACCAAGAATTGGTTACACCAGCGGGAAATGGGAAACCGGCTGAATATGCAACCAGAGATGAGAACTCTATATTCTTTGAAGTGGATGGGCCGTATCTGGCAATGGTTTTACCCGCTGCCAAAGAGGAGGGCAAAAAATTGAAGAAACGCTATGCCGTTTTCAATTTCGATGGATCGCTAGCCGAGTTGAAAGGATTTGAGGTTAAACGTCGAGGAGAGTTGCAGCTGATCAAAATTTTTCAGTCTTCTGTTTTTGAGTCATTCCTTCAAGGTTCGACTCTAGAGGAATGTTACGCTAGTGTCGCTAAAATAGCAGATTATTGGCTCGACGTCTTATATAGTAAAGGCGCTAATATGCCTGACTCCGAATTATTTGAACTTATTTCGGAAAACCGTTCCATGTCCAAAAAACTGGCTGATTACGGAGCCCAAAAATCTACATCGATTTCCACCGCAAAACGACTTGCCGAATTTTTAGGAGATGAAATGGTCAAAGACGCAGGCTTAGCATGCAAGTATATAATTTCTCGGAAGCCTGAAGGAGCCCCTGTAACTGAGCGGGCAATACCTTTAGCAATTTTCCAATCGGACGCAACGGTCCGCCGCCATTATTTACGACGATGGCTTAAAGATAATTCAATGGGGGACGCAGATATTCGTGATGTGTTGGATTGGAACTATTATATAGAGCGTCTAGGAGGAACAATTCAAAAAATTATTACAATTCCTGCTGCATTACAGGGACTTAATAATCCGGTACCTCGAGTCGCCCATCCTGATTGGCTTCATAAAAAGGTTTTGGAAAAGAATGATGTCTTAAAGCAAAGGCGGATAAGTGAAATGTTTTTTTCCAAACCTAAACCTGTTTCGAGCAATGACTCGAGGGATATCATGGACATTGAAGACATTGTAGCCCAAGCGTCAACTTCGAAACATATTCCCGTTACAACCAAACGTAAACGAACCTTTTCCGAAAAATCTCAAAAGGAGGCACCAATGGCACGAACATGGAAAGAAGCGTTAGGCGCACCTCCAAAATTGGGCCAAACACATGGAGAAGTTTTAGCCTGGATTGATTTCCAAAAGAAAAAATGGAAATGGCAGATGGAAGCACGAAATCGTAGAAACCAATACTTTGCCGAAGGTAGTAAAAAACCAAGAAGTGAAAGCGTAAAACGAATCGACCAAGCCCCTATTTCAACACTTAGTGGATTTTTAAAACGATCACAGAAATCCGTACTCGAATATTCGTGGCAGATTATTCAAATTCTACCGTCCGACAATTTCGGCAACTTCAATGTTTGGGCCATGATTGCTGGAGAGCTTCACAAAATTAAATTGATTGTACCTAGAATATTTTATGTAAATCATCGATCTCCGCCACCAGAAACGCCCAAGTCCGGCCCAGCAATGTGGAAAAAAGTACATCGGATACTTCCTCGCGCTCGTCCTGTTTATAATTTATATCAATACGTGGTCGATGAACAAGTATTTCGTGAAAATCGATTGGCCATGATATCGACACTAGCGGCTCCCGATATTGAAGGTATCTACGAGACTCAAATTTCACTAGAATTTCGAGCATTTATGGATTTGGGTTGTACTTGTGCAGTGCAACGTTCAGAGGCAAGGAAATTAATTGTGGCGCCAACCAAGGATTTGAAATCTTTCACCATCCAACAGTTGGAATTCTTAAGTCTAACCAAAGAGACGTATTTGGGAGAAGATGTGAATTTGCATAAAATTTACTTATATCAACATAATACGCCGAATGGAAAACGTGAAATGTGGGGACTATTCATGCCGCCTACTAAAAAGGCTATCATAATTGTTCGAGATACTGTGAAAACGAATCAGATGCCTACGATGGCGACACTTTACGCCACTGAGCGACTCGCCTGGTTAAAAAACCATACCGGTGGAGAGAATATACAACCGCCTGCAGACAATTTTAATTTTGAAGTGCATTTTGAAATTGAACCAAAAAATGTCTTCAAACATATCCACAAGGCATTACAATCATACAAAGATGAGAAAAAGGGACCAACCGTTGTTTGTGTTCAAACCACGATGAAGTTGACTCAGCTAAATGCCGCGATTACCATTTTACTTGATTTTCCGGAAGCACCTATCCACATTGTCGATGATGCTTCATTGCTCTCCGGATTAGATTGGCAACGTACCACTGTCCGTTCGATCGTTCGTCACTTCTTGAGTCTCAACACTGTTGTCAATTTAATGTTAGATCAATGTCGTTACTTTCATATTCCGATTGGTAATATGCCAGTAGACACTGTACTATTTGGAGCTGACCTGTTTTTTGCCAGATACCTACAAAAGCACAATTTTTGTTTATGGTGGTCTGCAACTACGCGACCTGATTTAGGAGGTCGTGAAGCTGACGACAGTCGCTTAATGACAGAGATCGAAGATAAAATTACGATAGTTCAAACACAACCGGGATTTTACCCCCATGTTTGTGTTGAATTGACTATCGATAGTTTAGCGATTAGTGCCTTGCTCCAGTCAAATAAAATCCAGGATATTGAAGGCGCTAGCTCAGCCGTTGCGTTCGATGTAATCCCTCAAGCATCTCTAGAAGATATGATGGACAAAAATCAGTCTGTTCTTCCTAGCTACGATGAAACAGCTTTATGCAGTCAAGCCTTCCGCGTTATGCGTGCCATGGTTAGTGGTTGGCTTCGCGAAGTTCTGGTTCACCGCAATGTATTTGCCGATTACCAAATCGTTCATTTTTATCGTTGGATCAAATCAAACACCGCTTTATTGTATGATCCAGCATTGCGGCGCTCGTTGAATACCTTGATGCGCAAATTATTTCTTCAAATTATCGCCGAATTTCAAAGACTCGGAGCCGATATTGTTTATGCCGATTTCAACAAAATTATCATCAATTCAAAAAAGAATTTGGTCGCCGACGGAATCGTATATTCGGATTATATTGTACAGAGTCTACGGAAAAAGGAACTCTTTCACAGTGTTCATTTGACTTATCAACACTGCTGGACAATATTTTTATGGGTCGACACTATCAATTACATCGGGATTCGGGGCAAAATTCCAAAAGAGCTTCATAACAACGATACTGAAATGAATACGGAGGCAACAGAGGATGATGATGATGAAGTTCAACTAGATTTGGTCTGCAATTTAATCGAACAGCTGCCTAAGGAGGGGCGATTCCAGGAGCTGTTCGAAAATGTTTTAACGCGTTACATGGAATTCTTGGCAGCGAATGTACCATCCGCGAAGGCGGTGAAAGATATATCCCATTTAGCTTACGAGACGACGCTTCAAATGAACAAAAAATACAATGGTGATCGGATTGATGACAATCCAGCGCTATTATTTATCAAAGCTCTTATTAAAATCCTATCTGTTGATAAAACGACAGAAGCTGAAGTGCTCACCTTACAGAGAAACATGTTACGGCTTTTAAATGTCGGGGAGTTCAGTGATTTAGCCTTATATAAAGATACTCAGGATACGTTTATTTTAAATGAAGTAATTTGTAAGGCATGTAACTACTGCCGTGATCTGGATCTTTGCAAGGATAAATGCCGAGCCATTCATAAAGACTTGTGAGTATTTTTATTCTTTTAACTAAAAATTCCGATTTTAACAAAACGCTTATTTCAGGCCCGTTTGGTTGTGTGCGCAGTGTTTAATTTACTACGAGAATGAAGATATCGAGGCACGCCTTCTCGAGGTGGTCAGCAAAAAGCTAATCTCGTACACTCTTCAAGACTTACAATGTGTTCGTTGCAAGCAAATTAAACGTGAAAATATGACAGAAAATTGTCAATGTGCTGGAGAATTCACGACTCTTATTTCACGCCGTGATATCATTAACATTTTTAAAACCTTTTCAAAAATAGCCGATGAGCACAACATGATCGTCTTAAAGAACAGTGTTTCATGGATCTTGAATAACGTGAATTGAATTACAAAATACAATTTTATTTAATTACCAACTAAATTGTTTTATTTTCGAATTGATTGTAAATTTGATTCGATCTATTTTGAATCCAATTCATCAATTTTAGGTTCCTCGAATTTGAAATCTGGAAATTTGGTCATGTCAATACCTTCTCCACCACCAAATTGTTTTGCGATGCGGTCTAACTCTGATCTCAATTCCTTCTCGACAGCTGGGTTGGAATCCACCAATTTTGTGTCACTGTTTAATAAATAAAGAATTATCTATCATATATTAAATTATATGTCCAAATCTTACCCTCCTTTTGATCGGTACTCCTTAATTTTTTCAAGGAATAGTTGTTGGATTGGATCAGATACTTTTTGCATAGCTGGTGCGGTGATACCGTAATTACGACGGGCGATCACGCGCAATGTCCGGGCACCTGATGAAAATAATTGTGAAGAAAGCATTTTGCAATAAGCTGAAACAAAAATTGTCAAAACTTTATAAATTATTGGATTGAAGCACGAAAGAAAATCTAGGTACTGTCAACATCTAAGCATATTATGTAACAGAGTAATTTGTACTTTTTAAAAATTTACTGTGACGAAACTTAAATTTGAAGAGCAAAAACCAATTGGAATTGCAAAGCCTAATTTATTCATTAAATGATTAAATTATAATAAATAACTTACTTTTTTGGCAAATTATGCTTAAACCCGACGTGAATAAAATAATTATTGAATAATTTTTCCTTCACAGAACTGTCAAAAATATTAGATTTAGAGTTGAACGAAGAGATGGCAGCACAAATATATTTGGGTGTATCCAGTAGACGGCTGGTTCAGATTTAACGTATCCCTATTGCTGCCTGGTAACACAATTATGTGGATACGGCAAAAGTACCATGTCAAAAATTTATTTTTGTATGTGTTTTCAACCAAATCACACATTTGTGTATTCATTTTAAACTTATTTTCGTCCGAAAAAAACACTATAACTATATGCACATAATTGTGTTGGTTGTATTTCAAATCGAGCGAAATTTTTTATCAAAAACGCCATTACATACTATGAATTTTTACTCACACATTTGTGTGGTCTGGACTTAAATTGAGACATTTTGTTTTTGGTTAAAAAAAAAGAATAATTTAAACATTTTAGTTTTAACATTTTCTGTTTTATACAGGTACTAAAAAAGTCTTCTGCAAAATTTTGCATGAGTATATTTCTTTTCTTGCCTCTCACGTGCAAAAAGTCAATATTATATCCCTTTCATTTTGCAGAAGAAAAATGGGCGCATGAAATCTGGCTAGGGGAAGGAACCCCGAACAATAAACCGACCATGGCAGATCAGCAGAAGAATAATGTTACGGTGCAGGGATTAGGATGCCCAGTACCGGCGACTTCGGAAAGTAAGCAATCGGGCTTCCAGTCGTCGATATCAAACGACCGCAATGCTTTAGTAGTGGCAAGCTTAGCTACTAGAGCAGATAGAAATATAAGCCCCCTACCTCCAATAGAACTCATGCATTCTCCAACATTAACGAAAAGACACCGTATGCTTCAAGACGGCAATGAAATGACATCAAAATTAACCTCGCTTGAGCGCCAGAATAATAAACTAAGGACAAAATGCCAGCTATATGAGTTACAATGTAATAAATACCAAGATATTTTGGTAAACTTACAAAACAGAATCGAAACACTAGAGAGGCAAAATAAACCTTCTACGTCAACTAATGGTAGAAGTCAGAGCCTACAAAGTCTCGGCAACGAATACTTTACGGATGAAGAGAAACTTGAGAAAGAAACCCAACCTAGACAAAATAAAGTAAATGTAAATAAAAAGAGGAGACTCTCCAAAACGCCATCACCAAGGGTATCTCTACCGCAAGATAACGAAATGCCAAAACAACCACAACATGCACACCAAAAGGAACCCTTACCACCACCAATCAATGTCAGCAATGTTAGGAATTTTAATATACTCAGAGCTCGAGTATTGGAAGTGACAGAGAAACCTGCTCAGTTTAAAGCAATATCCAATAACGATATCAAAATAACAACGCAGTCTGAAAATGACTACCGTAAAATTAAAAAACTACTTATAGCGATATAAAAGAAACTGAATCCAATAACAAGGATAGTACATTATATAAGATGGAATACCATACTTATCAGCTCAAAAGTGGAAGATGGTATAGAGTCGTAATACGAGGTTTACCGTCATCTACCAATCGCGAAGAGATTAAAGCGGCAATCGAGGAACATGATCATAAAGTAACCAAAATTATTAATATTCATAAAAAGTCGACAATTAATAATGAGAAAATTATTAGACACTTCCCATTGTTTTATGTAGACCTGTTGCAGGGGGAAAACAATAAGGACATATACGAAATTAAGAACCTGCTATATTGCGAGGTGTCTATTGAACCGCCTAAAAAGGTAATAGGTATACCTCAATGTACAAATTGCCAACAGTTAGGACACACGAAGAACTTCTGCAATAGGCAAGCAAAATGTGTCAAATGAGCAGAGAGTCATCAAACAAAACAATGTCAAAAGCCGCGAAATTTTATACCAACTTGTGTACTGTGCGGAGAAAAAGGTCATCCGGCTAGCTACAAAGGATGCCTGGTGTATCAGAAAAAACTAAATGCTCAACTACCGAGAAAAATAACAGTAGCAGAGCGACTACAGCAAAAGCCTAGCCAACAATATGATACTATTAGAGAGGGGGTTTCCTACGCCCAGGTGACCAAAAGCTCAAATAACAATCTAAATTAAGAAAGCAGGCAGAAACCTGTGTCCAACGAGCCAACCATTAGTAATATAATGAAAATGCTCACCGAATTTCAGACAGAAATGAGACAAAATTTCAGCCAGGGTGGATAAACTGGAAGATAATTCCAAGCCCCCAAATAAACCGCTAAAACATAAAAAGTAAATAACTATAACGTTCCTATGTAAAATTGCCTGGAATACTAACGGGCTTAATGCAAGAGCTCAAGAACTAGAAGTATTTCTAAGAACCAATAACATAGATGTAGCTTTAATATCAGAGACGCACTTTACGGAGAAAAACTTTATCAAAATTCTAGGATATAGAGCCTATTGGACATTGCATCCCAGTGGTCCTGCTCGAGGAGGGACAGCAATCTTAATCGAACAAAATATCCTACATTTCCAGCAAGAAGAAATTAAGGAGCCATTTATGCAAGCTACTGTAATAACGATTAACCATGGTGGTGCTGAGCTATGTTTAGGGGCGATCTACTGTCCACCAAGACATAATATCGTAAGAAATCAATATGTTAACATTTTTAATTAACTTGGACCAAGGTTTATCATAGGAGGTGACTACAACGTCAAACATACTGCGTGGGATCTCGACTCATAATACCAGGAAAAGGAAAAGAACTCCTAAGTGCAATAGAAATGTCAGGTTGTGAATATCACTCATCGCGTAAACCTACCTATTGGCCTACAGACATCAACAAAGTTCCTGATTTGATTGACTTTTATATCTCGAAAGGAATAGCCTCAAATTACATTGAAGTCGAAGGTATTGACGACCTTACTTCCGATCACACACCGGTCTTAATGACTGTGAGTACATTAGTCATAAAAAAGAAAACCAAACTTAACCTTACTAATAAATTTACTGATTGGGAATTATTTAGAGAGAAACTGGACAATCTAATTGAGTTAAAAGTTAGTCTTAAAACTAAAGAAGAACTTGAATTACAAACTAAATATTTTATTAACTCCATGCGTGAAGCTACTAAAGAGGCTACACCTGTATTAGGTGAGAAAGGCGTAAGAAAAGACGCATATGGCATAGAACCAGAAATGTTATTGACAAAAGAGAATTTAATCGGGTAAGTAATAAAGTTAACCGACTAATTAAAGAACATAAAGAAGCTTGTACTGAAAATTATTTGAAAGGACTGGGTCCTGAAGCTGACAAAAATTATTTTCTTTGGAAAGCTACTAAAAGATATAAGAGATCAATAATCCAAGTGCCACCAATAAGGAACACAAATGGAGAATGGGTGCGACGTAATGAAGACAAAGCAGAACTGTTTGCACAACATCTGGCATCAGTATTTCAACTACACGACATACAATCTAGGATTGACTCTAAACCAGTCTATAGGTCTCCATCAAATATCAGAAGTGTCACCCCACTAGAAATTGCGCAAGAAATATATATATATATATATATATATATATATATATATATATATATATATATATATATATATATATATATATATATATATATATATATATATATATATATATATATATATATATATATATATATATATATATATATATATATATATATATATATATATATATATATATATATATATATATATATATATATATATATATATATATATATATATATATATATATATATATATATATATATATATATATATATATATATATATATATATATATATATATATATATATATATATATATATATATATATATATATATATATATATATATATATATATATATATATATATATATATATATATATATATATATATATATATATATATATATATATATATATATATATATATATATATATATATATATATATATATATATATATATATATATATATATATATATATATATATATATATTATATATATATATATATATATATATATATATATATATATATATATATATATATATATATATATATATATATATATATATATATATATATATATATATATATATATATATATATATATATATATATATATATATATATATATATATATATATATATATATATATATATATATATATATATATATATATATATATATATATATATATATATATATATATATATATATATATATATATATATATATATATATATATATATATATATATATATATATATATATATATATATATATATATATATATATATATATATATATATATATATATATATATATATGTATATATATATATATATATATATATATATATATATATATATATATATATATATATATATATATATATATATATATATATATATATATATATATATATATATATATATATATATATATATATATATATATATATATATATATATATATATATATATATATATATATATGTATGTATATATATATATATATATATATATATATATATATATATATATATATATATATATATATATATATATATATATATATATATATAATGCTTGCTTTCGACTTAAATATGTGCCTGAGTGCTTCAAGGTTGCACAAATAATCATTATAAAAAACCAGACAAACCAGCCGAGCAAATGGGATCATACAGGCCGATCTCTTTGTTACCTACTATTAAGTTGTTTGAGAAGTTGTTATTGAAACGACTAAAACCAATGATCATTATACCTGACTTCCAGTTTGGATTCAGGAATAAACATTCGACAATTGATCAAGTTCATCGCGTGACTGCAAAGATAGAACAAGCACTTGAAGAAAAGAAATATTTCCCTGCCGTATTTCTAGATGTATCACAGGCATTCGATAGATTGTGGCATGAGGGTTTTATCTACAAGATAAGTAAATTAGTTTGCCAGAAAATTACTGCCAATTGCTCGAGTCATATCTCTCCAAACGAATATTTAGAATATCACATGAAGAAACATGCTCTAACTTTTACCCAGCCATAGCAGGGGTGCCCCAGGGTAGCGTATTAGGACCCATCCTATATCTACTTTACACTTCTGATATACCGACAACGGAAACAACCTTCATCGGAACTTTTGCTGATGATACCGCAGTATTGGCATCAAGCGAATTGCAGAACCAAGCAGTAGAATACTTACAGCAAGCACTCGATAGAATCAGCCAATGGACCAGGGATTGGAAAATAAAGCTTAACGAGCTGAAATCAGTACATGTAACATACACGTTGCGGCGCAAAAATAACAACATCCATACATTTCTCAATGGGGTACAAATTCCCCAAGCTGAATCTGCTAAATATCTCGGACTGCACCTCGATTCAAGATTGAACTGGAAATATCACATTAGACAAAAAGCAGAGCAATTGAAAATAAAAAAACGTGAGATGTACTGGCTAATAGGAAGACATTCTAAGCTTAGCCTGTACTGTAAGCGCCTGATCTACGAATCAATAACTAAACCAATTTGGACGTATGGTATCCAACTCTGGGGCTGTACTAAACAATCAAATCGTTTAATTATTCAACGTTACCAAAACAAATTTCTACGAGCAATAACGAATGTTTACCGCTACGTAATAAATTATCATGTGATAAGATTGTACTATTTAAATAAATAAAAAAAAAATTTATTAATTTACTAATTTGTATACGACTAAATAATTAACCAGTAAACATTTTTTTCTTTTATCCATTTTATTTTAATTTATTTCGCTTTAAATTAAAAAAATATTTTTTAAATTTGTTTTGTTTTGTTGTTGTCAAAATAAGTCGGTAACATGAATTCGAACAGCTTCAACGACTTATTCAAGATGCCGCCAAATAAGTCAATTAGTTTGAAATAAGTCGGTGTTTGGAAAACAATCTTAGTCAATTTTCCGATCTTATTTTCATATTCGGGAACCAAATTCTACAGTGTATTCTTTCCTAGGTTTTATTAACTACTAAATGCCCGTTCAATATCATGTTATTTACGAATTATCTCGTTTTCAAGATCTTCGGAAACGTAAAATAATAATTTGTCGGTTTTACGATAAACTAAATTAATAATTTTATTTATAAGCGCAAATAATTTACTTTCGCCATTTTTTACCACATCATCGTGAATGGATTTAATAGTACCGTCAGTCAAGTTGTAGCTGTAGTAAACGAGCTTTTGCGACAGTGTGCATTCATGGACGAATAAAACAGTTGTCGTTCGACTTAATACGTCCGCATGTTTCAATGGGTTGCTATTGGCCTGCTTTTTTATTATATCGGAGAGATCAGAGAGATAAAAAGAAAGCCTTTTCCGTTTTTTTATTTTATCGGACCGATCCGATAAATTTTTTTTCGTTTTTTTATTTTCTCTGACTATTCTCAGATCGTCATTTTTCCATCTGAATATTTTTTCAGATAGTTCAGAGAAAAAATATTTTTGAAATATTTTGACAGAAAATACGGCGGATGCTATGAAAAAAGGCAATTAATAAATTCATTTGTAATTATTTCTATCTTATTTTTATTAAATTAATTGTAAAATTAATAATATCCTAATTTATTATTTTTTGTGGTAAAAAACTCGGTAAAAGCCTTTACAGATAAAACATTGCCCGATTTGGTCACTTGGACGTCACGGGAAACTGCAGGGCAGAAGAACTAGCTAGGTACGGTACGATTCTCCAGATGCAGCCGGAAAGGGCAGGCCTGGGGAGGCCTATATCAGCGCTCAAATTGGCGCTCAGTATAAAGACAATCGCCTTCACAAACGAGAGGTGGACCAACACCCTCACGTGCAGGGTAGCAAAACAGGTTTGGCCAAAACTGGACAGCCGTCAAAATTATAGCGGTATGTGATTCAAACCAATATTGACAAGGCAAATTATCAACAGTATTAGATACCTGTATTTAGTATACTTGTATTGTGAGTTGTTGGTTTGATAAGTTGGATATAATACATCGTCTGTTGCGCTGTTATTCGGCTTTTTTATGAAACGCCCGCCTATGCAAACACATTACATGCGAAAAAATCACAATTTTAGAGAACTATTGAACTATTTAAAATTTAGAAGAAGATTAATTAAATGTACGCATGCGAATGAGTAAGTCAAGTTAAAAAGTTCAATGCCATTGTTTTGTCGGTAAATTTCATGAGAAAACGTTTGATGTTAGTAAAGTGAAAATCTTGTTGCTTTCCTTTTAATATAATGATCGCGATAAGGGGTTGATCACTAATTACGAAACGGCCTTAGGCGAGCGAAGGGGATTAAAAATTTGTTATTGCGGGGAGCAAGGTGTTTTTCTAAATGTTACGTAGCCAAATTTCTTCTTTTTTTATTAAAAAATTACATTTTATTACAAAATTATTTAAGTCCTGAGTTATCAGGAGTAATATTGCCTCATACTCATTTTGGGAGCCACTTAGACTATAGCACGGACGGACAAGGGACCTTGAATTTGAAAAGTAAAACTTAAAATCTACAGGCGGGACTATCTCACAAATCTGGAGTAGCGTAATTTTTGATAACTGTCCAACAGTTGCTGAATATATCGAACTAGATAAATCGGAAATCCCACAAAATAATATTTTATTCAGAAATTCCGAATGGTACTCTAAAGGTATTCAAACGAGTCAATATTGCGAGGGTCGTCGCAATTTGTCACCAGGGCTTAGAATACGGCAACAATTGCGTTACGTAATTTGTGAACAACCCCTAAGATTAGTATAACTTTTTTCGTAAAGTCTCGTATCAGAGATATATAAATATTTAATTAAACTATGAATAATATAATTATTTAGCTGTACCAGACTTTTTATTATCTAGGTACCTACGAATTTATTAATGTAAACTAAGTAAAGATGCTAACACGCTAATGGCACAGAAAAAAAAATATATTTCTAATAAATATATTATTAATTTATACATATTACTTTTCTCTATTCTAATGGGCTTTGTTCATGAACTTTGTAAACATTAACTAGTAGATGGCGATATTGTTCAATTTCATATTATTATTTTGTGTGATTAAACTTCATGACATCTGGTGAAAGCTTATCGTACTAATAAAATTATAGTAATTTTATGGAATGTATCTTCGCTTTACCACTACATTTGTATTTATGTTAAGCTAAATATTCTATTAATTATTCGTTATCTATAACGAATAAACGCATAAATATAATTTACATTTAATTTTAAATAAATCTTAACTTATTTACACAAAGTACGCGTCTGCTCATTTTCTGTCACTCAACTATACATGTATAGTGTGCTATAAAACTATTTTATAGTACAATTCTTTTTCCAGCGGACATTTTCTACAAGACATAAAAAAAAATTATAAGTCAGTCGATCAACTAAATTGAACAATCAACAGGTGTGTTCGAAGTTGTGCAATTTTCTTAATTATTGTCTTAATTAATTAGTATTTTTAAGATTTAAAAAGTTCTAATCAGTGATTTTAAGTAATAGTGTGTCACTAACAATAAAACCAACTAAAATAATTTTCAATTTTGGGATTATATAAAATATAAAAACATAAATACCTAAACTAAAAAATATAACATAAACTTAAGTCAATATTATAAGTGGTAAGTGAAATTTTCAGAGCTCATGTGCATATTGTATTTTTGTTTGTGGTGTGCTCATCTTTTCTTAGAACCTTACCTATTTTCATATATAAACCTACATAAATTTTAAAAGATTGACAATAATCGGTAGATTTTGTGAAATAAAAAATACCGTTAATGCATAATTAATCAACGGTGTGAAATTGGATTAGATATTTTTAACAAAGGTTTGCTTTATAAAAAATATAGAAATACATACTTTTGTTTTTATTAATTTAGGTAATATTTTTAATACATTGCCGTTTAACAGTCTTAACATAATTCCAGGTATTAATAATAACAAAAACAAAATGGCGGATTTATTTGCTTGTTTTCTACTCATTTTCCGATTGTTTTAAAAGAATTATATTACCTCTTACCACCAACTTATGTTAAGTGTACTATATTTCGATCGCATTTTTGATATAATGTTAGTGCATTACATCGTCTCCCAATTATATAGGTACGCTTTGTTATTATGATCTCGATCGTTTTTGTTTTGCGTGCTGCTTCGAATGATTACATAATGTGGCGATACTGACATGCCTGGATGAATTAAAATTCAAAATCGATGTATGGTGTGTGTATAAATTTAATTTTGTTGTATATTTGTATTATTATCACATACATTTTTATTTTTTGGGAGTTGTTTGAATGTCATTTGATTGATATCATAATACATGTACAATTTGTTATTTTGTTGTTGTCTAATGAATACCAAAACACAGATATTGTCTGATCGTTGGCGCGTTAATCGAATTCATTAAATTAAGATGTTTTTAAAAGAAATTGTATTAAGTCCGTGCATATGTACGTTATACTTAAGATGTGTTGTGAGCATAGCACGGCATTATTGATAAAGAGGTTTTATAGTGTCAATTTAATAGCATATAGCTCACCTTTCGGAAGTTGTCCTATATTTCTCATAAATAGAAAAGTTGTTTGCTGAATTATATATTATAACTCGTGAATAATAAATAAATGATGAACCTAACATATTTGAGCCATGAATAATTTATGGGGACAACACAACTTGGCAAAAAACTATTGATCAGAAAAATTTCATTTCATTTTACAAATCGTACAATTTTGTCTTTCTATAGTATTTAATAATGAATAAATCTGTTAACGAAAATATAAACATATGTTGTTTGTTGTCGTATGATGATTGCATACTTCTCACAAGCGTGATGCATCACTACCTACACTGAGGATAAAACTGATGATTCTCTGGGCTACTATATTTACGCTTGCTTGTTCTTCACCCAAAATCTAACATCCAACTCTAGAAAATATTGCGTTTATGTATTTGCTTTATTACCCATAATCGCGATATCACAACAAGTACATTTACAAGTAAAAAATTCGCCATTTTTCAATTAAATAAATAAATAAACGCCTTTTAATAATAAAGAGAAACCAAATAATTAACTCGAAATATTTTATCATATCGCATATATAGTGCCGTACAATTTTATGCGACAAAATTATTAAGTTGTGTAAATCGTGAATTGAGTTTTGTATACCTACAAAGATCGATTTAGTATTTTCCAATGTATATTTAGACTATATACATATACGGCCCCACACACACACCCCGTGATCAATTAAGTTTTACTTATGGGCTATATACGAGTTAACCTGTAACTATTATTATCAAAATTCAATCGTTTTCGTCATATACATACTCATACAGAATATAGCGACATTGAAAAACTAGATTTTCGAGTAAAATGTTTGCGATCGAGCAGAGATATTACGCGTTCTTTTAGTTCTTCTATAATAAAATTAAGTCCATTTTTAAAAGAAAATCTAAAATTGTTTACATATATGTCTTGTCTGAACCGCGGATATAAATGATGTCATTAAGCAAGCACAAAACAAAATGTCAATCTCACATACAGGGGCAAAATATGTGTATGTATTACGATATAAGTTGATCATACATTTCGTTAAAAAAGAAAATAAACATTAGACGATCGCGCGATCTTTGTAATTGATTTTACAAAAGAAAATTACTGTAGCATTAGGTAATTACACACTACACTCACACGTTGTAACTTAATTATAATAAGCACAAAAACTTGCAATTTGTTGTTTTTATCGATAAAAATAATATTTCATGTACCGTTAGTAAATTGTCCAACGGAAAATCACTAAATTATTATTAATTTATCTTGCGTTACATATATTCTTAGGATATCGTGCGATATTTGACATAAAAGCCACTAAAACGTGAAGGAATTTCTTTTATTATAATATTTTTATAATATGTATACAAGAAAAATAAAACTAGAGGAACAATAAAACTAGAGGAACAATCAATTCTAGGAAACCGTGAACTTTTATTGTAAGATAAGTACACAATGCACATACATAATAAGATTGTTTCCCTACACCACTACACCAGTACCTACCCAACAGGAGAGCCAGTGATGACACGCCGATAGAAAATCAATGACTGTTTCACATGACACGTATCTAGAGAATTTCTCAGAACATGGGTCTAACTTTCGTGTGTGTCCGGTCTTAAACGCTTAATGTATGAGTATTGTTCCATGACCAAACTGTGGCATGTCATTATGTTTATCTTATGCTACAGGTGAAAAAGAAATACCACTTTATTTAGAACGGTTGTTAATTCATAAATTTCATTACTCGTTTTGATTACCTATGCTACTCAATGCAGTTGGATGTTAGGAATGAAAGCATTTTATTTAAATGCAATGTAAATACATAATTTATTTTATAAACCATTAAAACATATCATGTCTTTGTTGGAAAATAGTTTCATGTAGCCTTATTCTGGTAATTCCCGGGGAATAGAAATTCTAAATTTTGTAGCAGTTTTATTCCCTTTTCCGCAAAATGTATTCTGGCTTTTGGGAAAAATGTTTCTTGGGGAAAAATTATTCCCAATCCGCCATTCCACACTTTGATTCTTTCATACTTTTTACACTATTTCCCGTAGGCACTTGGCCAAACACACTTACAATTAATAAACACATTTTATTAAACACTTGTTTTTTATTTCGCAAAATTTTGCGAAATAAAAAACAAGTGTTTAATAAAATGTGTTTATTAAGTGTTTGATTCTTTCGTCGTGATTCTTTCCTCGTTTCCTTCCTCTTCACCTACAAACTGTTGTTCGTTTGTAGGTGAAGGGGAAGGAACCGAGGAAAGATAGCAGTTTTGACGTTTATTATTCCATACCTCTTTTACGAAAGCATTATGATATTGACACTGGCTTAAAAAAAGTGCAATAAAAAATGTAAACCGCGACTAGGACAGAAACAACAAAACAGAAAGAGACAACACAATTTTCCAAATGTCATGTACATTTTGTTTGTAAACAAACATTTCGTGTACCAATAAAATTGTTAAAAATTACTTGGAACGGTAATCAAATAAAGTTGGAGATGTGAAACAAAAAGTATTGCAACGTAATAATAATTCTAAACTGCTAGAATTGCTCGTTGGGCTGCATTTTCAACTTAATTTTGGTACAAAATTTCTGATTTATTGTATGCACTCACGCTTATAAACCCCTTCAGGACCAGACTCGAGATATCTCGCCCGAATTTTCTAAATATTATTTTCTTATACATATATTTTTTCCCATATGTATCTATCTATGTATCTATATGTATTTTAATAATATACAATTTAACGGACTTTTATTATTGTATCAACTTATAGCTATATTATGACTGAAAATTTATACTGAAAATTGGTAATATCATAATATCCAATGTTTCACTTTAACCTACCTAGTCATAGGAAATAACCGGGGCCTTTCTACCATTTAATTTATAATTCCATTTCCACATGTATTGAGCATAACACATCATGCCACCAAAAAGGTGCATTTAAACGAGTGTCCGCCATAATTTCATTATGTTTTAGATTGTTTGCAGTTTGTGATAGCATTCAATATAACTTATTATCCCCAACACACGATCGAATTTGGCCAAGCAGTCGGGCGGATTTGATCAGATCAAATGTAAAATCTGGGGTGTCTGATGTCAGGTGGAAAATCCATACAACCGTCATCCAAACAGTGTGTAGCGTGTGTAGCGTTGTTGGGTGGTTGCTTATTTCAAAAAGGATGGTTGGTTAAAAATACATTGTATTTTTAAAAATAAAATTATTAATAAATATATTTTAATAATAAATAATTAAATTTTAACGATATAATGATATTTAATAAACTTTTATTTAATAATATTTAAATAATAAATAATTTTTATGTTAAAAATTTGAATTCCAAAAACCAGATATCCCAAATAAATGACAATAATGACGACTTAAGAACATGACTTAATTTATTACGGTTTAAAAACTCTTTTTAAGGCCATAATTTTGCGATTTTTGTCACCAATATTAGCTGCGTTTTTTTGAAAACAATCGAGTAGTGTTCGCGATAGCTATTTTCAAATTTGTCCAATTCAAAAGTAAAAATTTAATTTTTTTTAAATTATATAATTTAGATTTAATAGGAATCTATGTATAACCAAAAAAATCCATCATAAAAGTTGTATAGTTTTCTTGTAATATCGGTGTTCTGTATAGTTCTGTATAATAACGGAGTAGTTCAGAACTATAGAGAACAACGATATTACAAGAAAACCATACAAATTTTATGATGGACTTTTTTGGTTATACGTAGATTCCTATTAAATCTAAATTATTTAGTTTAAAAAATATTAAATTTTTAATTTTAAATTGGAAAAAATTTGAAAATAGCTATCGCGAACTCTACTCTATTGTTTTCAAAAAAACGCAGCTGTTTAAAAAAAAAAACGCAGCTATTAAAACACCCCACAAGCGCGATAGCAATCTATTTATTTTTTCAATTTTTTATTCATTTTGTATTTCGCTGTTTAGGTCACGTAGTTTTTGACACTTAGGCCAATTTTGGCCCATTGTGATACCACGCATTCACGCCACATCATTAACCCATTCACCTACTCGCACAACTACAGTATACCACTTGCACATTGCAAGCTCCAAGTCAACCTGTACATTGACGTGGACGGTGGGTAGGCGCTAAATTCTGCACTCCATCAGAACTTCTTAGTTGTGTTTATTAACATCACCGATTGTAATCGATGATGAAAATTCGATTTGCATCTAGCCTCTGATGGGATTCGAACCCAGTACCTCCCGGTCCAAGTGCCGAAGTTTTAACCACTGCACCACTTGTCCGGTAAAATTACAACTAACTTGTTCGCGATTTTTTCAGTTTGCCTTCTAGTCTCAGAAGTGGTTAAAATTAACTAAGTTAAGTTATAAACTTAACTTAATTGTCATACCTGACTTCAACTCACCTGGTAATTTATCCAAATAAGTATTCAAAAGGAGACTTATTGTGAACTTTCAAACACGACCGCCTCCACAAAATAAGTTACGAATTAGACGGCAATCTAAGATATCAATATTGGTCCATTAATCAACATATAATTAATTTGGAATATTAAAATGTATTTTTATACTCTCTCTCTCTCTCTGGCACTATATCCCATCAAGGGATTTGGCCGTCTCAAATGAGGTTTCATAATTAGATTTCCATTTCGGATAATGAGTGATTAATTCATTGATCCTAAACCAGCCGTGAAATGTTTTTCTTGTCACCACCGGGAATCGAACCCGGGACCTCCGGTCGCTGGAGCAAGCATGCTGACCACTTTGCCACCGGGGCGGTATTTTTATACGTCTTGTTGTAATCCTACGTAACGATGTTTATTATTAATGATAATTATTAAATAATACTCAGTTAGTTTATTATTATTCATGCGACGATCCATTCTCGTGGTTTAAGACAACCGCTACAGTCATATGTCCAATAGACCGCCCGCCTACTTTTCCTACCCGTGCTGCCACTTCACAACACACATTATGTCTGTGTTACATCATAGCACTCCTCCCCCATTAAAAATCAAAGTTAACAATTGATCAAAAAAATAAAGCCTAACTTGTAATTGCAGTCTGCTTATGCCGTATCTATCATAGCACTGCGGAGCTCTTCCGGTATTACCTCGAGCCGTGCGACATGGTTGTGGCATCTTCCCAGTTGGCGCTGGAAAATCAAAATCGATCCACAAAGCATATTTTAGGTTCCATACAGCATCAATACTTTGAAATTTATCTGCGATTTTGCATCCGACTAAAAACGTTTGCACTAATTCTTAGATGCTCTTCGATCGACTCAGAAACATTTTCCAATGTTACCAGTTCAATATAATTTGTTTCACATTCCAACTCATCTCTTTGAATTAGCTCCTAATTAGGAATAAGCTGTTTCAAAAAAGAGTTAAGCGTAGATATTTGGATTAGAACTACTACTCTGTCATAAACGACATAACGCATTTTCAATCAGCCATTGTAATTTTAAGTAACAGAGATTTTACACACCATACAGTTACAAAGCCCATCAATTAAATTTAATTTAAAAGACACAAGAAACCTACAAAAAGACAAATTATTGATGACAAATCAAGGTGTGATTTAAGTATTATTTACTCTCTAAATATTTCCTTAGATTATTTCTAAATCATGACTTTTATAAACAATACTTAAAGAGAATATAACGCTTAACCCTATCATTCACCTATAAGCATACTTCGATACTACAAAATGGAAGTAGGACATTCAATAACCTACCCGAATAGGTTATATTTCATACATAAAGCCAAAAGATTTAAATCTTTCGTGCATTTGACGTAAATAATATTATTGGTTTTTTTTAATCTGAGCGCACATATCTTTCTGTTCATGCGCTGTTGTTGTTACTTTCGCGATCTTTAAGTTTTCAATTCCAGTTTTTTATGCGAGTCTTAAATTTATCGATTTTGTTTATGTACAGTTGGCTCTCAATAATCGTAAAGTATTTTTCATTAACAAGAAATTGTCATGATCACAGCTGGTGGATGATAACTAATTCGGTTGAACTATTAACTCTAATCATGTTATAATGTGTGTCGTACGGAAGTCTTTCTTATATATTCGAATATATTTATATATCCAAATTCTTTTAAATAAAGATTTGTATATATCCACCATATACATGAAGGTTTTGGGTTCTTAAGTTTTTATTTTTGGTGTTGTTATACTAAAAAATGAATGAGTTGTAAATCGTATATTGTATTGTGTGTGGTTTCTTAAGTTCATCAATTTTGGTTTATTTTTTTTTTTAATAAATTACTGCGGTTGCGGTCAATAACTTGAGCAGTTGCATATTGTATTTGTACTCGTATGTTGCCGACCGCAAAAAGTAAAATATTTTATAACATTGTATATAACAATAGTATCTATAAAGGTGATTTCTACAATCTACACCTATTCATGTCGTGATTGTTCATATCTATAAGCATAGATTTCATAAAACATGATCGAAATTTTTTTGTTTTACTTGGAGATTGGTGTTGCTGGTTATGTGGGAAGAACTCATATATGTTTTTGTGATGTAAAAGAAAACAATAAAATTTCTATTTCTTACGTCGCCTCGATATCTCGTCTTGTCGTCAAATGTCTTTTCACACCACTCGGTACACATTATGTAGCGCATAAAGTACTTACGTATACTATTTAAATTTTTTAGACAACATACCAGTACCAGTTGTACATGCTGAAAATACATAAAATATTTATTTATTGAAATAATCGTGGTTCACATAAAACTTAAATCACAAAACTATTCTATCTATGTATTGGACTGTATGTTGCAAACGATAGCGTCGTCCTATATCTCTGCAGTAACACAGAATAAGGATTCCTAGTGTGCATTGCATATTCACACTAGGGTAACTTGTATCCGGTAGCTTCTTCGTTTCTTTCTTCTTTATCTATAAAATTTATTTATTTTATAGATAAAGCGGAAAGAAACGATGAATTTACCGGATTCAAGTTACCGTAATGTGGATGTGCACAGTCAGCCTGATCTCCAAATTGTGTTGTGTCCCACTTATTCTAATTGGAATGCGAGAACAATTGAAATGGGTTCACAATCAATGGCCACTCACCTCACACAGCATGTATGTGATAGTCGGAACAATTGTTAGAGGCCGATCACACAACATGTGAGTGATGGTACCGCCGACTGTTTTAAAATATAAAAAACTAATGCAAAAATTTGTTTTAAACTCTGAAACAATTTAAAAGATTTACATTAGTAGTAGTAGTTAACATCGAGATTGTCTCAAGCGTCAAAACAAACGAATAGAATAAAAAGTTAATTTCGTTTAAAACCTAAGGAGTAACATAGTATGGAGCATTAAGATAATCACTGTATCCATAAAACCCCATTTTTTTTTAAATAAATGTATTAAAAATTTAATTTTGTTCTTTATATTGTTTTTCAAACATACATAAAATGGTTGTTGATAATACGATCAAATATTAAATAGTATCAATATAGGACACTGCCTTGTAAAATCGTTTTCCAAATTTTTTTTTTCTATAAGACAAGAGTGAAGTTAGATTTCACCAGTTATGGTGAAAAAGTAAAAATAAATTTAACTGGTTCAACTGTGTAGCTTAGTTGTTAAAAAAAAAAAGGAAACAAACAACGGCAACTTTTCGAAAAATGTTCGAAAGAAACGACTAAAGTGACACCTGTGCTAGAAAATCTAATTACGGAAATGAAATAGGATAAGAGAAAAAAGAACGCGTATTTCCTATATACATATAAACTATTTAATATATGGTACGACATGTTGCTTTTGATACCTATTGCGATTTTTATGACCTATCAAGTCGAAATCGATTAATTAATCGATTAATTAAAATATTCAAAAATAATTTTTTGTGAAATAGAAAAACAAGTGTTAAGTGAAATGTGTTTATTAAGTATTCTGTGAGTCATTGAACAGTAAAAAAAGTCGTTTGCAAGATTTCGTGGTGGCAATTTTAGTCTTGAGGGCGAAAAAGAGTTTCTAGAACAATTACGAGTTACTCACCAAGCACAATATCACTTCGACTGCATGCAATGGGAAAAATACAGAAAGAAAAGTGGGTTCCTCATAAACTGACCGAAGAAAACAACGGCCGAAAAGTCGGCATTTGCATGAATTTGCTTTCTCGGTACAAAAGAAAGAATTTTTTGCAAAAAAACATTACGAGTGATGAAAAATGGATTTTGTACGATAATCCTAAACGCAAAAATATGGGTTGATCCAGCCATCAACATCAGTTGTAAAAATAAATATTTATTGGAATATTCGAGTGAGAAAGGAGTCATTTACTATGAGCTTCTGGAACCTGGTCAAACTGTTATAGCTGAACGTTACCAAACTCAAATTTAAGTGATGCTCTGAAGGAAAAACGTAAAACCATGTACATTGAATAATTTATCTTTGTAACACTTATATTTTCAATAAAGTTTAATTTGAACAAAAACTACTTGCGCACTTAATAAAAATTATAACAATTTGATTTAAGGATTTCTATGTGCTTTAAAACCTCATAAATGTATTTGAATGTTTTACCTTAACCATATACGAGGTAGTTATGACAAACCTATTATGGATTTCTAGGAGGGAAAGAATATTTGTTCGTTTAAGTACTAATTTTTAGTTATTTCTAGTTTCGTTTAGATTTGCAACAATAATTATCTTTAATTTTTTGTTGCTTGGCAAACATTTTCTACTTTGCGTAAGTAATTAATTAACCGAAGTTGTGTAAGTAAATGATCTTTTGTTAAATAACGGGTACAACTATATAACCGGTAAATTTGAAGTATATCCTTTGTCCGGGTTTAGTATGAAATTATAAATACAAATCTTGATCTTGGAAATTAACTGCCGGAAGTCGACAAAGCTCCTTCATAGTTCGGTGGAAAATTTTAAATCTTTAAATGAAAAATGTACACGTAATAGAAGATTAATCCTTAAAATAGGATCGAGATCAAAAAAGCATGCCTATATAAAAGCACGATTGTAAATTGACCAGTAAAATATCTTTAATATTTCCATATTTTTATCATAATTGATATAATTGATTTCACAGTGCTGCACATTTTATGTAATCTAATTTGGTTAGCATGTTAACGTCATTTTCATCAGATCATTTTGTGAAAGCGCAGTTTAATGTTAAATAATAAATCAATGCTACATGAATGCTTGCAAGATACATCACCTAATAGATTTCATTTAAAACGTGTAATGAAAATCGAGAATGAAAACAGAAATATATTTATATGAGTAATTGTTAGTCTCATTTTGAATTTGAGTCTTTCTCAATTAAATCGTAATTGTGATCATTTATGTTAATCTGGCGCCATCCTTATATAAACGCAATTTATAAATTTACTTGATTTAAGAGACAATGCACCAGAAAGAAAATATAATTCGGTTGATTATGGAAATTTATGTGAATCATCGGGTGATACGAGTATATAAGTTTTGTGTAAAGAACATACTTTTATCACCAAATCTATCGTATTTTAACATATACACTTTTCATTTTCACACGTGCCATTACAACCGGAAATGACCAAAAACTTTTCATTAACTACATATATAGATTCGACGAAATATCACAAAGCATTGTGAAATCATCGCATGCCTTCCAATTTCACAAGTGATAATAAAATTAAAAAACTTGGCTTTGTATCTTGTCCCATGAGCGCATGTACATACATACGAGTACATATATCTATTATTCACAAAACCTATATATTTGCTTCATATATGTGTATAGTTAAAACTGAGTTTACTTGTTATCATCAACAAAAGTAAACATAATATGTTCTGTTTTACTATACACAAAGATAAGATAGTTTCAAAGCCGTTTTAGAGTTGAATAAAGTTTTGGTTTGTTATTCCTTGAATATTGAATACCTTATGGTCGAAACGGTGTGATTTGTCGATTTGATTGTAACAAACGACTTTGTACAGTATAATTCTAACGTAGCAAGAAATTTCATTATCGCGCTCGTACCGATGAGCACGACGACCCGTATAAATTTTCAATTAATTAAATGGCTTACAGAAAATGTACAATGCCGACGATCGAAACAAGTATGACGGACTATATATTGTACACAGAAAATTTATATTATGTCTATGTATTAGAATTTATGAGATCATAAATATTGGAATTGCGGTTATAGAAATGTTAATGTAAGTAAAATATTACGTGAGTTCTTGTTGAATTCCTATTAATTATACCTACCTCGCTCGCTCTCTGACTGAATTATGTGTATTTTGATTTCATTGATTTAAAGAAATAAGTTGTATTAGGAATATTCGAGTAGGAGATGAAATGATGGTTTTTGGTTTAATATTATTGTCAATGGCACACGGTGGTAAACTGAAAAAATTATTAATCACTTGCATAATGATTAATCAGCGGGTTATTTTTAAATGTCGTTATTCAGATTTTACAAAATTTTGATCAAATCAAAACTTTTATGGCAGAACATTCAATTGGATTTTATTTTAATGTATAACTCCATTATTAAAATAATGTTGACTATATGTAGTCTTTAACAAATACATCTTTAAGGAAAATTCCGATTGTCAACACTTTTGACAGTCTTTTTGTTCAAACTAATAAAAATCAACTTTTGTTGCTCCAGAGATATCTGTTGAGCCTTGGAAAATCTCAATAATCAATCCCTTTGGAAACAAATTTGGATTAGTTAAAGAACTGCTCAAAGTGGGACTAACCAAATGTTTTTCACACGAGTATGTAATAGCATATGGTTGCCAGAAGTACGGGTTTAATAGGTACAGTAACGTATTTTTTATAATCGAATTTAGGATACACGTAATTTCTAGATTTGACGAGCACGTACATACTCATAATAAATTCTGAAAACTGTCGGTTTTCCAGGTAATCGTTGCATTGATTTGGTCCTAAAATGTTTCAACCTGGTCCTGGGGGTAGATTCCGACAAAATGACAATTTGTCGTGACATTTTGCTTATTGGTATAAATTGAAGTCATTGAAAATTTACGATTTGATAAATAAGGTTTTTAAAATTATAAGTACTCACAAATATTTTGTATGAAAACTTATGTCACGATAATAAAAAAACAGTGACAATATTATTAAAATTGTCAGCTTATATTTGGTGACATTTCGAAAAAGTCACTTCATACGAATCGCGATTTAGTACTCACAAGTAATGTCACAAAATTGCAGCAGGATTTTTAGTACAATGTCACAAAAAAATTTCATTTGTCACTTGATCAGAATCTAGGGCCTGGCCAATACAGTAAAATATGTTAAACCGTCTTTCAGCTACTGATCTCAAAGTTGATACTCCATAATCGGATAAATAGTTTAGTTTATTAAAAATCGGGTTTAGAGCATAATTGGCTGAAAATTTACTTTAAAAAGGACTTTTACCCGACAGTTGGTGTGTAGCCAATGGGCGTACCCAGCACATCGAAGCCTAAAAAGAAAAGTAAGGCCTCACTAAAATTTCTAAGAATCTCATGGTTCCACCAAAAAAATTAAAATTCTTTCGATAGCTTTAAGGCTAACCCAATCAATTCTTAAGAGAAACCATTGTACTCTGTTTGGACATTTTCGTTTCAATTTCAAAATGTCAAAAGTTTTATATATCCTCGTTCAAACTCAATCAATTGATCAATAGCATCTAACTGTGCTGCAAATCGTCGAAATTGATTGCAACCTAAGCTCTCACGAGCTGACTGGTTCAGCCCTTATAGTAATTTTACGAATTTGTAAGGATGTTTGAAACAACAGCATAATCCGGTAAACGGTTTTTGCTGAAATATGTTAATGATTCAACATATATTAATGATTCCACGAGTAAATCAATTACTAGTTTTCATGGTATGTACGTATTCTTAACAAATTTTACCTGACAACACTAATTGAGCACAGCACAGAAAAACACCAAGAAAAGTAATTTAAACGAGTGTGCGCAATTGGTGTATTTTTTACTAAATTGTTCATTATTTTTATTTGTTTATTGTTAGATGCACCTGCTTTGTTGACATGATGTGTTGCCTCCAATACACGTGTGAAAAGGCTTAATGGGCCGGTTCATACAGTGTGGCAACAGGTGTGTCTTCCTAACAAAATTTTAAAGTGGGGATTTTTTGCAGCACGTTTACAGAAATAATTTTATGTGCGGCCTCGTGTTGTATTTTCAGTTCCACTAGAGCAGGTAAAACACTGACCTTTCACAAGTAATACGGCAAACCGGAATTCAACAACCTATTTAAAAATCATTAACACAGCTTAATGGTATAACTAAATGATAATTGTAGGTGTAGAGTTCATGTTAATGTGCCTCATTTCAATAGTTATTAAGAAGTGCGTTGTTTCAGGCTTTGTAAACATTTCAGTTATGGTAATTCACCCAAAATGTGATACGAATGTAGTTCTAAAAGCGTTCTGAAAAGACGATTAACTTAATGTAAATTGTAAGTAAAACTTAGTGAACACGGGCTGTGAAGCAAGCGAATCTTTCCAACCATACATAATTATGTTGGTATTGGTATTATGTTACTATAATTTACTATAATTTAAAATAAACTAGTTCATATTATGTTCTTAGATCGAAAAGTCTGCATACCTAATAATTTTAAACTTTTTGTCTTTACAGCAATCTGCTTAGATCGCACCGCGACCAAAACTTAAGGTAAGATAAATTGTAGCCAACGACACTTCGAGTTTTGAGGAAACTAGTTTTCACAGTTGACATTCAAATGCGCCTAGAGGGGAATGCGTTATTAAGTTGTTGGTGTGGTTGTGGTTGTGTTTTTATCTGCGCTTATAAATTTATTTTATTTTATTCGCGCGACACTTATAACATAAAATTCAGGTCAAGGAACTTATAGTTTCATTCATACATATGTAATATTGTGTTACACAAGAATTATACCAGTGCGTAGTTTTTTTGCCATCGAAAAGTAAACAAAACAATGAATGCATAACAACATGCTCGCGACTCAGCGCCCAAAATTCAAGATCATTTCGAGTAGTATATGTACAAGTATATTACTCATACATTACTATATTGAAACGTATGTACACACAGTAAGAATCATGTAATTAAAAGACCTTATTTATTTGCAACCGGTCAACAAACGCGATTGATAAAACTCGGTATGAATTTTTTTGATTAGACGGCGCCATTTATTGTATTGTATGAGAAAGTCACAATAGATAATTAAGATTTTATACTTTGTGAGACGTTTACAACCGATTCTTTAAATGCTTTTAATTTAATTATATCGGTCCGGTGGTTGCTATATAGAAGTGCCATATGCGCATATCAGAATATTCGCCGGTTAACATACGCTGTACAATTAAAAAATTAGAACAAATTAATACCAACTTCAGCGACTTGATAACAATTACGTTATCGCGCTGATATTTAAGGTGGATAATAAAACACAGAACTGATATCATTCTCTATATTTAAATACATTCATGAAATATATACATGCAACGCGTTGTTAGCACGTTTTTGTTTGTAGATAGCCATTTGATGAAATTCCGGATTAATCACAGACTACCTGCTTGTTATTGAAATCGACCATGGTTAACCTTTCAAATTCTGCTCAATTGTTTCGCAATGGTCACCAAAGCGTTAAATATAATTTATAATATTTTTATTCTAGACGATTTCAATCACCAGTAAAGGTATATCTATATACTCGTATAAATGTAGGTTCAGTCATGAATTCAAAAATAATGTACACATAGCAATTATTTTGAAAATAAATTAGCCATGAAATGATGATTTATAATAGAATATTTTAATTTGTGTACAGTACCGGTAGGTCTCTGGTGATGATTTTTAATGAGGTTTTTATTAACAGTCTTAGCTTGAATAATAAGCAAACGAATCGTATGCACAGCCATAGCACGAATTTTCTGCAACGGCATAAAACGGTTCACCTTCATATTCTTTTAATCGTTACAGATAGCTGTTACTGTACATTTTCAATGGAAAATTGGATAAATTAATTGATTTTGATTTAAATGATAATTTGCATAAAGCAGTTTGATCATAATATGATTGTTATACAATTAACGCTTCGCGCAATCTAATTTATTAGATTTGGATTCAAGATCACAATATATTCATTTTAAACGTGTCGCCATCATGCTGAATTGAATTAAATTATAAAAATTTCAATGTGACATTTTTTAAACAATAAAATAACACTTGAAAATATTAAATATGTATGTATTCGCGTCGAACTCAAACAAACCATCGAAATGGAATAACAGCATCTGATTTGAATATATAAATAATACGCTTAAAGTAGAATAAACATATATGTAGGAACAACATACTACAATAAAAAAAAATGAAGAAGTTCATATGCGACACTACCTGGTGCGATTTTGGGCAGAAACGCCACTTAATGTGCTAATGCGTAAACGCCAACACCACAACTACGTAGTGCTCCAACTATTTGCACAAACGACAATAATTGAAGTAATAAATAAAATAAATTTATTATTTAGCTATTAGTGTGTTTTATCACTTTGGAATTTTACCTTGAAATCACAGAAAACACATACAAGAAGAAATAATAATACTTATAAGTGCTTATAATTCAATAGAAAATGTTTTTATGGCACGGGAACTTAGTTTGTAGTATACGCTTCTTCTATGAATACCACGGGTGATCAGGTTTTGGATGCCGGCCATTAAGAGATGATTCCTTAATTAATTATGTGTAAAAATTGGCTCGGAGCCCAGAATTGGTTATCTTCCAAACCATTGTATTGGACCTTTCAATCCAATTAAGGAGCGTGCATTCGCGCTAAAACTAATTTTTCAAGAACGACTTGAGGGTCAATATCACGAAAGTTTAGTGGATAAAAATCACGTCCACCACTAGCCGGGTTCTTTCCAGCGCTCCAGTGGTGATAGATTTAGACCCAACCCTCGAAGAAAAAAAGCAAAGGAATCTGCACCGGGCGTCCTCAATTCTAATACGGATGGCGATGGGCTCAATTCTAATACGGATGGGTCGATTCTGGTGTCTTTAGGAAGTAGGAATTTAAAAATTTTCATAGCTGTTTTTTCCTATTAAAGAAAAAAAAATTTATAGCAGTTTTTTCTAAAAAATCTCCTATGATTTATTTTGGTACACATAGGAATAAATTTTCCCAAATTCTTGATTAAGTTGAGTATTGAAAATCATGACGCTGTAAGCGATTAAGAAATGTCAAACTAATGTAAGTTTGTATGTAATTATAATTTTTTTTTATCTAATTAAAAATTAAAAGAATATTGTATGTGTTGTAAAAGAATATCTATCCTTATCCAAAGTAGATGCGGAAAGATAAACGTCAAAACTGCAATTGCACACCAGAATAAGCTTATAGGAACAAATACAAAACTGCTTTAAAAATTTTAAATTCTTTCCTATTTCCTATTCCTAAATGAAAACCAGAATCGACCCACAGATGCTTAAATCATTTTTGTGTAGTTGTACATCTACAATGGATGAAATTTTTCATATCATTCGAGATATGAATTTACATAAATTAGTAAAATTTAGCTTACTCGACTGTCTGTACAATCTGTACATATCACGGTTCAAAATCGATGTGCATAATAAGAATTCGTCATCCAATCTTGATAAAAATGGAAGGCTTGTTGTACTCATGGATAGACTATGAAAATCAAAACAAAATGTGTTTGCGCAAAGAGAATGCAATCAAAAAACTCATGGGTTATGCAATTTAAATAGACTACGAGGATTGTCTGAGAAAATTCCGACCTCAACATGAAGATGGCAGCACTAGTCAACAAAAGTGGAGGAGTGTGTTTGTGTATGCGTTGAAAGGTACTTACCAAAATATCAGCCATTTTGACCGTGCAGAGTGCTTTCGTGAAATTGAAAAAATCGAGTATCAAGCTGTCATTAAATATTTATTTTTAACAGACAATAAGGGGACTCGGCTGAATTTAAACGTGGCCGCGTACTACCTTGGCTGATGATGAACGTTCGGGACGTCCAAAAAATGCAACCACTGACGATAACGTCGCTCAAGCACCAAATGGTGCTAGACAACCGTCGAATTAAAGTTATAGAGATAGAAAAGGCTATGAATATGTCCATTGAACGTGTTTGTCTCATTTTGAATCAAGATTTAGGTATGAGAAACCCGTTCAGCATTGGGTGCCGCGTTTGTTCACTTTAAAACTCAAAAACGTGTTCGAAGGAACATTTCCGGCGCTCGGTCTGTGCAATTTAGGCGCAGCACATCAAAGTTTTGGTGCCATTTAATTACTGTTAATGAAACTTGGATACATCATTATACGCTCCAGAATCTAAAATACAGTCAAAATAGTGGACAGCCAAGAGGAATCGGCTCCAAAAAAGACAAAGGCTGCTCCTTCGGCTGGGAAAGCGACTGTTTTGTGGGACAGTCATTTAGTTATCTATCTCGATCAACCAAATAAATTTGAAGAGGAAACGTCTTGTACTTTTGTTCGGCCGGAAACTTTTCAGACAACCCTCATATACAGTAAACTTTTACAAATCTTTATCGTAAGTTTCATAGTATATCAATAGTCACGACTATAGCTATGTACGTATGATATAAGTGTTTTGTATAACTTATTTAAATTGCATAACCCATGAATTTTTTGATGAAAATTTTGTCTTTCTTTGGTTACTCTTTATAACAATTCATAATACCCTTTGTTTTGAGTCAACTAAACATAGAAGACCCCTTTTCAAGACCTGAGTGAGGATGCCAACTTTCAAGCTAGGTAGTTGCGGTTGGTTTGGTAAGCTAAAGAAACGTTCGTAGTAACCTACACAATATTGCGTTGAAAGGAGACGGCGAAAGTGCTGAAGCTAGCTGCCAAGAACTACCAGGGAAGAAACCCTGGCCGTAATCGTGCAATAAGTTCTACTTCTATCGAGTCGAAAATTTCTAAGGTTCAGAGAGATATTGCACAGGCTGCTGCTAGTCCTGAATTTAAGAGCATGAAAGTAAGCAATGTTCAAGGAATGTCTATGTAGTCACGATCTATGTAGTAGATTTATTGTCATGAGGATCATAACTCTAACGCAGAGTTGTCTACTAAATCTGCATTGACGATCAGCCAGATGAAAATTTTCCATTTACACAGACTGTTCACAAGTAAAATGGTATCTATGTAGAATGAATACCTAACGAGTCGTATGATTCTGTAAATACGATTTACGATTATTTAAAGTGCGGTTGAGTCAGAATAAAAATCAGAATTTAATTTTGTTAATTGAAGTGTGATATTTTTTAATTCAAATGTTATTTAAACTTATAATTTAAAATGTTTATGTAATTTTAATTTTATTTGCGACCATTATAAAGATATCTTACCTTTACTAAAATCGACGCAGTATATTGGGCGTGAAAGCTGGCCAACGAAACTGTTGCGGACAGATACACAAAGACTTTAAAAACCTTTGATTATGATTTCTTATCACATAACAGGCAAATACAAAATGTGTTTTAAAATTATTAACAGACATACCAATTTTATTTATTTGTATAGATAACCGATTTGTTCACCCTACAGATATATGCACATGCAGGTGTCTTTACTAAATTGTTCAATGTCAATTCATTCAATATTGAAGCCCAATGTTCTGTTCTGGGTTTATCGGTCTTTCAATAAGCAGCAATTGCAGAAAATATAGTAAAATTTCAAAACTTGTTTTGGGGGTTAAACCAAACAGATGGAAAATTTTATAAAGCGGCTCTACATTTTGCTTAAATTGCAAGCAACTGTATTTTATTGTTTTTATCGTAATTCGACTACGTCAGTATGTTAAACAAACATTTCAATAACAACACAACTACGTAAATAATAATTACGAGTATGATTAATTTGCACCTAAATAGGTATTCGATAAAATTTTCGAATATTTTTTGGGTGTTGTTTGTTTCCCATGTCGTATGTAAATTGCAATGAATATATTTTAATAAACACACACAGCCCATTATGTATTTGGCATACTTAGCATCCAGTACACCTAGAATACTCCATTGAACACATTTGGTATTTGTAAATTGTAATATTGAGCGCTGAAAATCGCACCTTATCTAAATTAGAAAATAAATCACCTCACCTTACCAACCGAAAGGATGAAATCAACTGTTTTGACTTTCTGCCGATCAATTAAATTTAAACTTGCATATAGAACGGCACAAATATTTTATTACAGAGATTGAATTGGTTAAATGAAATTTATCAACGTATAAATATTTTGCTAACGATAAAGAAAATAATAATGTATCTACTACTACCTTTTTATCGTGAAAAATATAACAACAGCAACAACAACCTAAGTGTAATCTAATAAAACTGCTAATAAAATAATAATAAAAAATAAGTCAACTGTAAAGTTAATTAAATTAGATGCGCTGTGCATATTAGGAAAAGTGTCCAGTTCGCGATTTTGTATTTTTCGTTTAAGTTTTAAAGATGCATAATAACGTTTATGCGTTATTATTTGTTTATTACTCCTGTAGAAGTATTCGATACATTCACCTGTTGTGTTCTATAAGGTTTTTCATAGTACAATATTGGATAAACATAAAATAAAATAATTTAATTGTCTTAAATATGTAGTAATTTTTCGTTTGGTTAATTTCCACTTTTATATGCATCTGCCGTTTTCAAGACTATTTTAAGGAACGAACTCCTCCTTAATAGTACTTGTAAGACAAATACATATACATATACCTATAATCTCAGTAATTGATTGACAATATATTAAGTGAGCAGATGTTCTTTATATAATTTTTGAATATGCACTGTTTTAGAACGCCATTGATTAATGAACTTTGAAATGATCCGATGAATTCGAACTGAAATAGCGGTGAACGATATATCGTGATTTAAAGAATGACCTTAACTGAAATTTGAAAGTGTATTGACAAGTAATTATGTTTATTAATATAACTACAAAATTAACTAGATAAGACATTTTTTATCAATAACGAGCGTGAAAATAGCGAGGAAATATAATGAGTATTTGCACGTTTCACTCCGTATCAGATTGAAGTCTAACATATATAATATTACAATTTTCTTTTAAACAAACAAAAGAAGTTAACGACTTGTTCTAGTGTCCTTCTTAAACATTGAATATATAAAGCATCTTACTTTGGGAATTTTACAACAACAACTCCATATAAATTTCAATCCGGAATGAATAATTTCATTCCATCTAAAAGTAGGATTAGAATTATTCCATTCTTCGCGTAGTACAATTGTTCACCGCCCGGTTAATTAATAAAATAATTTTATTTTTATTAGTTGTCAGTCAGGGAGTAATGTAGTATTTTTATCGCATAAAGAATAAAGAACCATATAACATAAATCAACGAAACAAAAATTGAACTCTGATGCTAAATTAATCTGAAAAATAAAGCCATATTTACGTCGAAAACGCGAATAACTAAACTAAAAATTTGTTGTTGTTCCTCAGAGAGGAGTTTTAGCACTAGAAAGGATCCGAAAAGAACTGAAAAAGGTGAAAAAGCCTGGGCGGGTCAATGTTGAAATGGAATAAAACATGCTATTCTTTTTTTATTTGAAAGGCCATGAATGCCATTATTTATGGAATATAACATCGTTCAAATGTCCGCCTCACCAACGTCATTTTCAAAAAAGTAAGGACCAATGACGCCGCTGGCCGAAAATCCGCACCAAACAGTAACATTTTGTGGATGAATTGCCACTTGGTGAATCTCGTGTGGTCCCATATATGGCAATATTGCTTGTTAACATAGCCATTCATCCAAGAATGCATGCAAAAATTCAGAATGCTATGCAATTAAAAAAATTTATCGCCAAAATTAAATTTAAATTAATAATTAATATTATATACTAAACAGTTCAACATTTTATATGCAATAAAAATTTTGTTCTTAAAGGCAGGTTCACGTATGCCAGCAAAAAATGATTCGCGAATCAAAAGCCAATCAAATCATTGGAAACATATACAAATTTCCCCACCCTAGATGAAATAATTTTAACTTTGGGCAAATTTTTATCGCAAGCATCCAACATAATAAAAAAAACAAATTATGAGCAATAATGACGCTCATTGATTGGCGCGAATCACTTTTTGATCGCATACGTGAACCTGCTTTAAAACAAATTTTGAACCAAATTGACAACAATGGTCAATCAAATGCATTCAGGTTGTATTATGCTGGCAACATATATAATAAAATAGTGTATGATTGTAACCAAAATAACAATAACTACAAGCACCACTTATGTCGTTGAGCTTGTTTTTTCTGATATTCTGAACAGCATGAAATGATATATCGGAGGTTGTAGTTATTGATATTTTGTTTACAATTAATAATACAATAAAAACGTAATTGACGACGATATGCTTATCACTGATACTGACGTTATTGTTACAAATATCTCGCCCTTTATATATGTATATTTCCGGTCGGTTGCTCGAAAACCGAACATATCAGCAATTTCACTTAATAAAAAATTAAAAACATTTTATTAACACTTGTTTTTTATTTCACAAAAGTTAGATTTTTGAATATTTTAATTAAACTCAGCAATTTAATTAATATCAGCAATTTATTGGCATATGGGGTTCAGATGATTTTATAATAAGACATAATAGTCGGGTATCTTTAAGTTTTACGTCCTTCCATAACAGGGTCTGGACTTATTTTAATTTGTCCTTGAAGTAAACCTCGAACTCACCAGTGTGTTATAAGGGGGGAAACTTGCCCGATTCACTTCCAATGTTTTTCGTTATTGCATAAATCTTACATTTGCAGTTTTCAAATTAACGAGGAAGTTGTAGAACGGTGGATGAATAACGATTCATTTAGGGCACATAATAATTTGATTTTCAGGAATTTTCATTTTATTGTAGACGTTATTATTATACACTACACGAATATATACTACAAATATATTTGGGTGCGTTCATGACAAATCTTTTAATTGGGTGGTATGTAGATAGCATAAATGGACAAAATTCTTATGTTAACGTTTGTAGGGATATTTGATCAACATTTGTTGAATTGTGGATAATTTTCAAAGGTTCTATGTTGTCCTAGATAATTTTTGAAAAGCAAACTTCGACTAATTAAATGTATTTATACTAGTATTGTACAGCAGATTTTCTCAATCTTTTAATGACTTCAAACGGCAGTGTGATACCTACTCTAACCCGATCATTACGCAACAAAACAAATTTATCATTATCCAAACTGTTTAGAACAAAAATATCTTTATCAATTCTAACTCCAGGTTCAGTCGGTTTACTCCTGGACAGTGTACGTAACATTCTACCATTGATAAAGAATCATTATGAGAACCTAACGGTGAATTTTGAAGAGTTAATTCTTTTGTTACCAGGTAAATTTTGCCCATAAGCTAATTCAGCTCAAGAACAATAAGATAAGTACAGCGATGCAGTAGATTAAACCAGACTAAATTTGTGACGTGCATGAGGCGGAAAAATAAATTTTCAGTCAGCTGAGCATAAACTTTGTTTATTTACCTTTAATTTTGCTAAATTGTTTTTCATTTTCAAGTTAGTTTTCATTCAGAAATTGGTGATCATCGTATGCAAAATTTGATAGTAAACGCGTAGAGTTGATGACATACAGTCAAATAAAAACTTTTCCAAAAGTAAATTCTGTAGCATTTGTACGACAGTGTTTGTCGTGTTTACGTTTTTCGTAAATACATGCATAGGCACTGCTAATAATATAAAGGCAAAGATTGTAGCGTTTTGTCTTGTTAGAGAAGCTGCTTTCAACTTGCGGTGGAATATCTCAACCATCTTGTTTACCTGCGCAGTGGTACGTAAACGAAAGATCCCTAATATGTTGTTACATTATTCGAGAAGCAACAGTTAGCCTAAACAATACAACTATTCAGCCAGGAACTATTTTTTTTTTTAACAATGCAGAAGACGGCCATGAAGAAGATTAGATGAACCACCTTCATCCGCAAAAAGGTTATATTCCTTTTTCAACCAATAAAAATAAAAAAATGGCTAAATTAAAGTCCAAACCACACAAATATGAGAATAAAAATCATAGTATGTAATGGCGTTTTTGATAAAAAATTTCGCTTGATTTGAAGTACAACCAACACAATTGTATGTATAGTTATAGTGTTTTTTTTTCGGACGAAATAAGTTTGAAAGGAATGCGCAAATGTGTAAGTTGGTTCAAAACACATACAAAAATAAATTTTTGATGTGGTACTTTTGCCGTACTCGCACAATTGTGTTAGTAAATCACAAAAGGGATATACTGAGTAAATGTTAATCTGTCATAAAGTCTGTTTGCCCTTTGGAACTCCTAATAAATATTTTGACTAGTTTTGGATGGAAAACTTCTCGGATTTTTATGAGAGGCATAAGTAACAAAACGAATTTAAATGTACACAAATAAACCCAGTATCAATCGAAAAATGCTACTTGTCAGACCTGATTTTGTCCTTTGTATAAAAGAGATTAACTCCATTGTTAATTTTTATAAACCAACAGCAATTATTGCCGTTACATATAATTAAATTCATTTATCTAGAGCACAAAATTTCCTTATATCAAAGATCGAACCGTTACAACCACAATCTAAAAGTATACGATCGTTCGGTGCCGAACCAAACAAATCATTCAACCATTAAATATTTTTTTATACTCTCATGAAATATAAAGGCAACAAACAACAATCAAACATAAAAAATGGAATGGAAAGTCTGTTAACCTTTTTCACATTTTCCTCCTATACCTACCTATAAGCTCAAAAACCCAGGTAGGTATACACTTTACCATACATATATGTACGACCTAAACGTTATCGTTAATGCTAAAAAATATTAAAATATTGCGCAACGACATAACAGTAACTATATAGTTTTTCATGTATAAATATTCATTACAAAATATGTAACATATTTTTGTTAAAGTTACTAAAAGAACAATAAAATGTTGTTGCTAATGAGTTCGGGTCGCTTCGAATATTAAGCGCACATATGCATAGTTCGCTTTACAAAATTTTATGGATGTACGGATTGTAAATTACATGTAAATACAATTAGCGAACAATAATTAGTGTCGTCAACATCATTATTGGTATCGGGTGTAAAGAAATGACGGAAACCACAATGAAATACATTTTCGAACCTTCGTATCTTGTGTATGACTGTTTCTTTTGTTTAATTCGCTTTTTGCTATTTATATTGTATATTTGTATGCAAGGCGTTTGTTATTATGTTCGTGTGTGTTTAAAGTTTCCGGAATTACGATGTTTTGCTTGATATATACGTTATCAAGTGCTAGCTCTTACTGCGAGTTCATACGACGGATAAAAATCTCGGATTTTACTATCCCATCGTTTTATCCAATTACATCACGTAAATTATACAACGGGCACGCCTCTTTTCATATAAAAAAGTTGAAAATATTGAAAACAAAATCTAGGATAGAAAAATCCGAGATTTTTATCCGTCGTATGAACTCGCAGTTAAGGCGGTGAGATTTTGGTGGCTTTTTCTTGTATGATATTTGATATAACGAATTATCTCATTGTACTGGAAAGGCTCTTTACAAATAAATCCTGGTTCAGCTATGATAGCTATTATTCTTGAATATTGGTCTAAATTGAAAGAGTCATGTTCTGTAAGATTCCAGGTCCAGGAACTGCATTTACCGCTAGTACGAAAATAAAATATTGTGTATGGCGCACATCCGATAGATAATCTTTACAGTACTATAATAGCCTAGACAGATGGCGATTAATAAATCTGCCCCTCTATTCCTGAGTACGATACGAAAACGAAAATGCAAAATTCATATTTGAATTGAATCAGATTCGTACGATTCTTATTTAAAATGGAATAGGAATCTTATACTTTCGTTTTCGTATCGTATTCAGGAATAGGGCTGAAGGATTTTGTAAAGCGCTGTCCATCAATGCTATAATGCTGCGGGTGAATAGGTGTATTTGTTGTGGCAACAGCCGACTTTCTTTTACGACGAATGTACATAAATCTCGAATTCAGCATATTTTATTTCTAAGGCGAAAAGTACAACTTACCAAACTTTAGCTAAAACTGCCTTGTATAATCAAAAAACATTTATGCCTGCTTAAATTCCAGAAAACCAACAAGATCAACCTTACCATGTTTCCATGACAGAGTTAACCTAGGTTAACTCGGGTTTACGTGCATGGAAACGCAGATTAGGGTTGAGTTTCGTTAAACCCAAATAAACTCAACGAAACTAGTGTGATTGTGTTAGGTTCTATCTGTCAATGTTTTTAACGTGTATTTTAAAATGACGCTCAATGTAAACTATTAAAATACAGATTCTGAATAAAAATATTTTAAAATAAAACTTGAAAATGAGATAAATTACGAAAAAAATATTATCATAGCCGTCAACTTAACTCGGTTTCATGAAAACGACACGAGTTAACTCCAACAAATTTTCAACTCAACGAAACCTAAACCCGCTTTAACTCGGTACTTGGAAACATGGTACCTGCCCTCGTTGGGTGAAAATTAAATTTTAACATTTTTTTAAATCTTTTAATTATTTGTCGTTTTTTGTGCTGCTGCTAAACTTTTCAACATCTTTGCAAAAATTTTAAAAGCTTCCATTGCCACTTCCGATACGCAGATTTGTTTAGACTAAGTTTGTTTGAAATTTAATTTACAATTTTTTTTTTTTTAAATATTTTTTTTCGTAAATGCCATATACATATGTCATTTCTTAAATTTTAGAAAACTCTCAAAATTAATTTAGAATCTTTTAGTTTCTACGTATAGTTGTTTTTATCGAAAATGATATTTTTCAAAAAAATAAAAAAAAGCTCCTATGGAGACTGCCACTTCCGATTAGATTGCTTGTTGGTGGGCCGATTTCAGCCAAAAATCATTGGGATCTGCCAATTTATGAGAAAAGATTTAGTATGAAGTTCTACCTCGAACAATCAATCCGTCTGAGCTGTAGAGAACCAATAGATATTTAGTGGACACGGCACAACATACGCACACACACAAAGAATTTTTTAAAAACTACTTTTTTTTTACTCGGTGATATAGCGAATGGTATAATTCTGCAAATATCTCGAGACCAATTTTTTCACGATTACTATACTTGCTTTTACTGCGTAAAAGAAAGTATTATCGACGTCTACCCGACTATTTCTAGCAGCTTCAATAGGTAGTTTCGAAGTTCTTTCGAAGCCATTAAAATTTCTTACTATAAAACCGATCTAGTTGGCTTAACATCTTAGGCTGCGGGCGAATAAAGACGGTAATACATGTACAGATTTTGCCTTTAAGGCAAAAAAAGTGCCTTATACAAAATTGAGAAATGTTCAATTTAAAATTTTTGCCTATAAGGCGATTCAAGATGGCCGACTTTTAACCAATCAGCTCGCATAATTTGTATGCCTTAAAGGCAAACTCTGTACATGTATCACCGCCTTAAACGGGTAAAAGTCTTTATGTATCTTTGATTAAAGTTAAATTCGATTATTTTTCAAAATTCTCTATGGCAAACTGATCAAATTTTGCCAAATGTTAAAATTGTACTATAGTAACCCAAAAAAGTTACAATTTTAATAAGTTGTTCAGAAAACCTAATCTGACATTTTTAATAAATAGTGAAATATTCGAATTCTGATATTAAAAATTTACAACAAAAATTACGAAGGTGCTTTTTCCAATCCCGCCTACAACTGGCCAAGGTTCTATGTATCAGCACTTCCACTCACATTTTCAATATGACTTGCATTGCATTTCGTAAGCGGTGCTCAGAAAGCCTGTCAAGTCAAATGAGATTTTGGTTAATCATTTTAACTGGAAAATAGTTAATCATTTTAACTGGAAATGCCAGGAAATGATATTTTTAACAAAAACGATATGTAAATATTTTTCTAAATTCCTTTTTCTGAAAGCCAGAATCGATCTGCAGGTATCACTTTTTGGAATTTTTTTATTGGAAACCGAATTTTACCGAAATATATGATAGTCGCCAAAACGAAACGTATTTCGGCAATAAGCAAAATTGCCGCAATTGGTGTGATGAGCTGTCACCGGCAATTCAAGAATAGCCAATGCACCCAGAAAAAGCCAACGATTGGTACGGATTATGGACCAGTAGAATCACCGGTCCGTATTTTTCCAAAGATAACGATGGCCGGAACGTTGCCGTCAATGGCGCTCAATATCGTTCGATGATTTCGGACATTTTGTTTGCCCAAAATGCATGAAATCTGATCGATATGTGAATTCAGCAAGAAGACGCCATATGCCACACAGCAATCGAAACCATGGACTTATTGAGAAATGAGTTCGGTGAGCAATTTATCTTACGTTTCAGTCCGGTGAATTGGCCTCTTTACTATTTTTATGGGGCTATGTGAAGTCTCTCGTCTATACCAATAAACCAACAACAATTGCAGAATTGCGAGAGAACATTAAACGTGTCAACATCAAACGCTCGAAAAAGTTGTTAAAAATTGGGAATCTCGCATGGGCCACATAAAACGTAGCCGTGGCCATCATTTACATGAAATAATCTTTAAATCGTAAATCGCAAACATTGATTTATCGGTGTAAATAAAAATTTGATACATTTTTGCAATTTTACTCTGTTTTTTTTTTGAAAATTATAAACCAAACGCTTAAAGGATCACCCATTATAATGCCAATTTCAAAACCATCTCCTGTTTTGATTTTTTTATTCAAGTTATTAGCTAAATTCTCAATGAAGTTTTGTAACAGAAGTAATATCCAATTTCGATCTGACTATAAAAAAATTCAATCATCTCTTCAGGGCCTTGGCATCATGGTGGTCTTCTGATCCTGGATGTTGGGTGGAGGTTCTTCGTTATTAATAGTCTGTTTAGACAGGCACAGTAATAACGAGAAGGATCAGAAGACCACCGTGATGCCAAGGCCCTGAAGAGATGATTGAATTTTTTTATAGTCAGATCGAAATTGGATATAACTTCTGTGCAATTTCCATTGTTATTACTGGAGAAGTGCAATCTGTTAGGGCCGATAAGAGATGTATTTTCTGCCATCCTACCATTTTTTGCATTAAAATCATCAAAAACCTCTTCCTACTCGACAAAGAAGAGATCTTTGGCGTCATCTGATTTATCTTCGGTAGACGCATGACTTCTTGCATTCTTGCATTAGATAAGTTTTGCATAAAATAAACACAGTAGTTTAGTCAATTTAGTTGATTCAAGACACACGGCACGTGTTCATCAGCGAAAACCCAAATTTGTTTAGTACATCAAAGATGGCGCTTACATGAATTCTTCAACTTTATTCATACACAAATACTGGGACCCAATCCTATTTTACTTTATAAATTCTGTAATGGCTGCGAACAGACTTATTTAAGCCGAACGTTTCTAAGAACCGGTTTTTAATAATGCATATCTCATTTTTTATGCGCTCTTAATTGTTTTGAACGACCGCTTATTAAAATTTGCTGATATTAAAATTTTTATACAAAATTTTCGCTTTTTAGCACAAACTTCTTATTTTATTAAGATATCAAATTTGTCAAGAATGCCTGAAGTTAACAACAATTTCTCACAAAACTAATGCCACTTTGACCCAATACTTTTCTCCTGAAAATTATAATGTGATTGGTTGTGATCTTATACTTTAAACGAGAATTTAGTTACGAAACGATTCTGGACGACCGTATTACACAAATTTTAGGAATAAATATTAAAAAGTTTTAATTACTGAAAACCGCGACTAATTTAATTTTAGATTAGATAAAACAAGAATATTTCTTTTGTTTGTTAGTCTTAGATTATTATAAGTAAGATTAAGAATCTACATTTTAATTAAAGTATGTATCTTATTTCATCATATTTCTTGTTTCGCCTATGTGCTCTCTGCGTATAGAATACAAAACGTGTGCTCATGCACATAAATTAAATATGTTCAGTAGTTTTATTTTGCCGTAATATTGGCTTAATTACCAATCTAACATTTTATTATTTGTTATTCTCATTACAGGCTTAGACCATTAAACGACGGGCGTATCTCCTTCATCTGCATTATAAAAAAAGGCACATTAAGATGATAAGCCGAAAATGGCTTATAACAATTTTCATGGTAACATTTTACGTTACCATGTCAATTGGTGATGATAAAATGGATAAAATTAACAACCAATTTAAATTAAATCAAATTGATCATGATTTCAAATCATTGAAAGCTGATGATTTAAAAATGTCAATTGATAAACAACTGTAAGTACATTTGAACGAAATTTTTATCTTTTATGTTAAAAATCTGTACCTAGGTTCAGTACATTAATACGGGATGTGGAAAACGTAGATCATAAAGTAAGCTATTTTTCTGTTTTACAATTGACTGTTGCATCTTCTTTACCTACAGGTAAAGGGTTACTCAAACTCATTAAATTTCGAATTACATATTATAATTTCAAACAGTTTTCGTACTATTTTGCTTCAGTAGCAATTCGATTTTGCGAAAAGGTAAAAATATTTTAATTTAATTTTTTATCAACATAAAATTGTATACTTGTTTCATATTTGTATACGTAATCAGATTACTAAGACATTGCTTAGTGAACCAGCTAGCCTAGTAACTGAAGAAACTCATTGAGATTTGAAGTAATTTTTACAATATCTTTACCATTCCTTTTTCTTTCTTGACCTATTCTAGAAAACTCGTAAGGAAGTCTATTTAAAGGAAGTTTGAGAAATTCTGGGTTAATTGGTAAGCAACTACGTATTGAGAAACAGAAAAATATAACAAATTACTAGATGGTGAAACGTATTGCTAGATAAAATAAATTTCCTTTCACATAAGCCTAAATTAATTAATCGTAGATATTTAGTACTAACACAATTCATTTCCAATTTATCTTTGTCATAACAGTGAAACTAACGAAAAAGGCGGTTTAATAAGAAATTCAAATATTCCTTTATCAATGGACTCAAGGTAACGTAAACTTATGGGAGTGATTTTCGTATTTGTTACTAACAAGCATGCACAATTTTAGATTTAATAAAATGCTAGATAAAGTGGAAGTTATTCCGGATGATGTGCTGTATTCAACGATTCCGAGTAACGCAATAAATCTAACCGAAAGCGAGAAAATAACCAGTACCCCCCGTTATGAAAAAATTGATTCATTCCCAGCTTTCATTGATCCTGGGTTGTTATTTACATGCACTAATCTAATAGATATTTTTATCCTTATTTCTATCTCTAATACTATTTTATTTCTACAACTCTAGCTTCCATAAAATCCCACCATCAAAAACAACTACATTTAAACTATCGACATCCACCTCAACCACAACGCTATCGCCAACAGAAAAGAAAACCCTTGAAAATGATATCGCACATTCTGAAGTTGGTGTCGATGACCAGTACAATGATGAATACTATGAAGACAGTGAAGAGTATTACGATGAATACGATAATAAAAATGATACCGCTAAAACTTCAGACGACGAAAGTTATGACGAAAAATTGATTCCAACAAAAATCGACGAGACAATTCCATCTGAATCGTCTTTATCGACTAGCACAACGAAATCAATAACGACTAAAAAGACTGTTAAACCTACGTCAACTGGAAATCGTACCGAAGACTCGGGCGATGACTCTCAATATGATGACGATGAGTATGATGGTTTCGATGAAGAGGACACTGATGAAGATCCTTCGGATTCAGCCGATGACGATGAAGACGACGATGACGATGCAGAAGATGACGAAGACGAAAGTGATCCTGCATCAGAAAATAATAATGACAATAATGATAAATACGTTACAAATAGCGTAAATTCTAATGAAGGTGGTACCAAAGTCAAATGTCCACGTGATTGTATATGTGCACGCAATTCAAACAATTTCCTAGTTGCAACATGTAGCCGGTAAGTGAAATATTTTGTATCTCACCATATATGACCTAAAAAAATTTCATCATATTTTCAGGCTTGATGTTGAAATACAAAAGTTTGATGAATCAATTACTGATTTACAAATCATGGACATTGATCCCAAGTATCCCGTTTATTTAGGAGACGAAATATTCCGTAAAATTGGTTTATCCCAGGTGGCTTCAATTAAAATTGCAAACACAACAATTGAATTTGTATCACCGACTGCTTTCGTTGGACTCGATAAATTGTATTCACTGAATTTATCTCGAACTGGTATTGAAATTATCCATCCGGATGCATTTGCGACCAATCTGAATTTACGCCTTTTAACATTATCGGGTAACGATTTGAGTAATATGCAACACAAAAGTTCACCTTATACACAGTACATGCTAAAGGCACCAGCGGTAGAGGAGCTCGATATTTCAAACTGTAAAATTCGTGAATTATTACCTACCGCGTTCAACGAATTGAAAAATGTCGTGTTCATTAATCTATCGAACAATCAACTGTCTACACTTCCAGAAAATATTTTCGATAAAATCGAAACTATCGAAGAGATTGATCTAAGCTTCAATTTTATCGAGCGCCTTCCAAAAACTATATTCAGTCAAACTGCATTGGCCATACTAAATATGAAATATAATTTAATTGGCAGCTCGCTCGATTTCATTACAGGTGATTTACAACGATTAGACTTGAGTTACAATCAAATCAAGACTATTAATAGCCAAATGTTTAAGAAAATGGAAAGTATAAATCATTTGATGCTAAAAGGTAACGGAATTCGTAAAATTCACCAATTTGCCTTCTTGCCGCTGAAAAATTTGAGATACATTGATTTGAGCTTTAATGATTTGGATCAAATTGCATCGTTAACATTCGCGGAAAATTTGCAACTCGATGTAGTCAAATTGAACGATAATCGTAATCTACGAAAATTGCCCTCGGAAGGCTTTGAAAATGCATATGGTAAATTCCAAGTGTATTCATTGGACGTATCAAACTGTAATATCGAGCACATTAATGAAAACACTTTCAAAACTATGCCACTTATAACAATTCTTAATTTGAGCGGAAATCGTATCCGTAATTTGGGTAATAATGTATTTAGTCACTTGCCACGTCTCATCGATTTAGACCTTAGTAACAATGTTATAGGAAAAATTCATAATATGGTATTCTGGCACAATAAAAATTTGAATAAACTAAATTTGGCTGGTAACCCCATCAAATCGATCTCGCAACGGGCTTTCATTCCAACCACTAATTTAAGTGAACTTGATTTGAGCAATTGTGACTTGAATAAGATTTGGGATGATGCAGCCTCATTGAAATACCAAGATGTTAAATTTTTACGCAAGTTACGTTACTTGAATGTTTCACTCAATGAAATCAAAACGATTTCGCGGGATGATTTAGAAGGTTTAACAAGTTTGAAGATTGTTGATATTACGAACAATCCATTCAAATGTGACGATAAATTCATAAAATTGATCAAATATTTGCAAAGACGTGATATTAAGCTACAAGATCCAACAAATGGTAGACCATTAGCTCCGATTTATGGTGATACTATTTATACACTAGATTATGATCACTCGAATTGGAAGGATTTATCGAAAATCATTTGCGAAGAAACAAAATCACAGAACAAAATTAAAGTGATCGAGAATAATGAAGATGACGGCAACTACGATGATGATGACGATGATAGTAATGAAACTACTAAAGAGATTTTTGTTGATGATACCGAATTCGATAATGGCACAGATGAAAAATACGATGATAAATATGACGATGATGAATACGATGAATCAAGTGATTCAAGCAAATCATCTTCAGAATTCGATGATGCGATCGATATTAAATACGGTAAAAATGAGATACGTGACGAAGAGCTTATCGTCAAAGAGATGGATATGCTACAGAAATTCGATAATAAACTATTATCTGGATTTGGAATGGACGAAAATAAGTCACGGTATAATGAGGGATACCGATCCCACTATTTGTGGCCAATCGCTATTGTACTATGCAGTGTTACGTGTGTGCTATTTATTATCGCTCGTGTCGTTTCGATTATAATGAAGAAGCGAGGCGAACGATACAGACAAGCGATACTCGATTCAAAGAATTCGATTATATATCAAAAACTTTCTGAAGAGATTACTCCTCCAACACCAAAAGTGCATCGTTATCAACCCATACAACAAGTGTAAAATTCACCTCCAAATCTAGTTCCCCTCAGCTAACACATTCCAGATTCCAGTTTATAATTAAATATTTACCTACTTCCATTCCACATACAGAAAAAACCCAGTAAATTATATTGTGGTCAAAATTTCGAGTGCCATATCCACGGTCATAGCTAAGATCTAATTATATTTTTTAATTTAATTTTCAGTATTTTTATAGTCATGGCAACTAATAAAATTCCGAGGGTGGCAAGCTAAGTAACGTATATTTAATTAGCATAACCGTATTATACCGGGTGTTTAAAATGCAACCCGTGTTCAGTTTTCGAAAAATTGGTTAAAATTATCAGAGGAATAAATTAAACAAAGAAATTTTCAAAATTTCAAGATGAACAGCTGTATTTAAACCTGAATTGAAACTTAAACTTGCATTGAAACTGGGCGGGTGGCATTTTAAAAGAGACTTCCTGTATTTATATAATGTACATTTTAACTATTTTTAATTAACTATTTTTTTTATTATTATTATTGCAAAAAAAAACAAATTTAATTAATTTTATTGTACTTAAATATTTAACCAAACGAATGTTTTATTATTAACTAAATACATTATTAAATACATATACTTAATTCGATCCAACAAAGTTTTTTTTGAATGTGCTAAATAAAATAAATAAACGGTAAACAAAATTATGTAAATTATAATTTTTAAGATTGGATCGATTTTTTACTAAGAATACATTAGCACCCTAGTCTTCTTCATATACATATTTAATTATAAATAAATTGAATATTTATTTTATTTTATTATTTTTTTTTTTTTTTTTTTTTGTAAAAGAGAGGGGAAAGTAATTATTAATTTTTATATTATAATAAATTAAATATTTTAATTTTTTTTAAATAGAAATTTTAATTATATTGTTTTTGTATTTAGAAAAATAACAGAAATAAAGATTTTTTTTTATTTACACATTCAAGAAATGAAGTATTATTTTTCCATGTTGATATGTCGATTACACGTCATCAATACGAGTATGAAAACTCATTATTACAGCTTTCGAAGAATGTTAAATTACAGAAGTAAACCTGTACCCAAAAATACCTGTACAAGCAAACTACTATATTGGTTGCCTGCGGTCGCCTCCAATATGCCAAAAATTCGAACCAACGAAAAATACCGGTTTTGTACCTTGACTGACTAAAGTCTTCTCTACGATGACTTTTGCTACTATTTTGGTCGTATATTTTATCTAGTGCGAGAAGTGTTGTAGTTTCTTTTCTTTAGTCATGGTGAGAGTCTTCGTTCCACTAAGAAATATTCCACCTATCTCTAGCGAGAACCGAGAATGAATTAGCTTGGTATATCATTGACTTAATATTATTATCTAGTAGATTGCCGCTTGATGTGTTTGGGGCTCACAGAACACTATCGTAATTTGTGGAAATCCTTAAATAAATTATAAATCTAAATATTATAAATGTATAGTGTAATTGACGCATCATACTGTAATCAGGGGCGAAGATATGCAGCCTTTTTTAAGATAAGTCAAATTTTGGCAATTTTTCAACACCAACATATCATAAGCATATCATCCAGCTCAATTTACACTCGTTGAACTAGTTATATTATTCAACGTTTTAATTTTAAATGCCACTCCCTCTAACAAATTCACTAACTTCAGGCCAAATGTTTGGGGAAGTTGGTAAATTCCAGCTCACTACCTTCCTATATGTAGTGCAAGCGCATTCGTAGTTTTTATTATTTTTGATTCTTTGCAATCGACGAATAAACACACCTACAATAAAAAGCTAGAGGATACCGACACTCAAATGAAGGTAATAAAATTTTAATGTGTTCGTTAAACGTACATCTCTTCTTTAATCGATGTACCCGGATTTGTGCCAAATCAAAGAGTACATAATAATACAGAAAACCGATAAAAAATGAATTTTTTAAGTTTAAGAAACAATAAAATATTTACAATTGAATCTTGCAATATCCAAAATACAATTTTTTACTTCTTCCTTCTTGGCCGTTTTATTAGCTATAGCTTAAAGAAAAGACACATAATCAGCTGTCATATTTGAAACAATGTAATAAAAGTGATAGTAGTAGTTCAGAGCCGACATGTTACAACAACACTATTTTCGCTTCGACGAAAAAACCGTGCTACTTTGATGAAAATTTTAAAATTTACATGAAAGAAAAAAAAATGTATACTTCCAAAATGTCGTTATTCTATCGAAAATGCATCGAAGCGAAAATAGTGATGGTTACAACATGTCGGCTCAGATGATGTGACGAGGCGACTCGGGTTCGACTACTGTCAAATGTAACATTTTCGTTTGTGATATTAATGGTTTTAAAAATGAGGCACAAACTTAACCCTTATGTGAATGAAGAAAAAATATTTTAATTTGAGTGATTAACTTATTTTTCCCACGTTCGTCCAAGTTGTAACATTTCTCATTTTTAAATATGATCGTAATCTATACCAATTGAACTAAAAGATCTCATAAAATTTAAGTTTTTATTGGAAGTAAAACATACAAAAAAAGACGTCTAAAAGGACAAAAGGTACCCGGGTACCCACGTCACTCGACATTAGGGTTAAATAACTCTAATGATCGTTATTATAGTTGAACCAATAAAATACAAAAATTTTGGTAACGAATATTTATCTATATTAAAATCTAATAAACTGTTAATGATTTTTGAAATAAACAAAACAAATCCTCTTCCGTTTGCTCCCGTGGCGCCAATTTTGTAATCCGCTTTTGTGGCAGAGTTCCCTTCACCAGACTCGGTATATCTTCTTTTGTAAAACCTAAAGAGCCTAAACCATTTTCAATTTTCATAATACTCATGTATTCCCTAATTTTATCTGATAAGATTTTCCCTGCATCTTCTCTACGTGCCCGTCGGATATCAACACCAATCATTTCAGCCGCCTCCAAATGCCGTTCGGGACATGAAATCGCTGTAAAATCAAATACTGATGGCGCAGTCATAACTACAGACAGTCCATGTGGGATTATAGCATGATCATTATCGTATCCAACAGGAACAAACTGTTTGACATTTCCGGAAATCGGATATGATAGTCCATGACATAAATGAACACCTGCACTTCCAAACCCAACACCGGCCATGGTTGACGCCAAATGCATTTTCGATCGGGCTTCCAAATTATCTGGTTGATAAACAGAATTTATAAAATGCTTCCTAATTATGTTAAGAGCAAATCCTGCCCAAACGTCGGATACGGGATTTTTGCCTTGATAAGTCGGTCGATCTTTTGGGTTAGCAGGAGGTGGTCCTCTTTCATCATATAAAATAGCAGTGTAACTTTCTAAAGCGTGGCAAAAAACATCAAATCCCGAGTACACCGCCACCTTTTCCGGCATCGACAATGTATGCAGCGGATCAATAATCCCTAATATTGGTTTTAATTTCCGGCCTGAAATTCCTGTTTTAGTCTGAAGTGGTTTATAATCAAATATGGCAACTCCCGTAGCTTCTGATCCCGTCCCGGCCGTAGTTGGAACAGCAATCAGTGGCTTTAATTTCACTAGAATCTCTTTTCCATGTCCAATTGGAGCATTTACATAGTCTAGAAATTCTGCCTCACGATCACAATCAAATAAGTTCGCGACCTTGCAGGTGTCAATAGCAGATCCGCCACCAATCGCGACATATCCATCAAAATCATGTTTACGCGCAAACGAAATAACATTCATAAAGCTGTTATTCGTTGGCTCGACTCGAGTTCCATCGTAAACTGTAAATTTTATATTGTTCCGTACGAGCGAATCGAACGCCGGCCTTACAGACGGTAAATTAGCTACATTTTTATCGGTCACAATACAAATATTTTTTAAGCCAAAATTTGCTAAATCACAACCAAGTTCTTTTGAAGCTCCGGGCCCGTATCGAACCGTTGACGACGAAATCTAAAAGTGTCATCAAAGTATTTTAGTTAAAATCATAATTGTGATCAAAATTCAAAGTTCACTTGCTTCGAAAATATTATCTCGATTTTGATTTAGTTTTATCTCGCTGGCTCGTCCCGCATTTGAATGGGCTGGGCATTTGCAGCTGCAGTTAAATCGACAATAGGATCAATATTTCCTAAATTAGAAAATTAATTAAACTTACGATTGCTTATTAACTACGTTAATTAAATTTAGCACATGATTTCTTCGCAACATCTTTAAGTCAACTTACTCGTAATTACACGAATGTCATTTCATTTGTATTTAAAGTTATTTTATGTCCCTGATTAGTATTAGTATGATAATAAAGTGTGACAAGCGGCCATTACACAATTAAAATTTATATCAATACTGTTTGGTGATAGCTGAATTTTGTTCGGTGTGTGAATGAAATATAGATGGAGAGTATCGATCGATTTCGTAGACTAAGAAGTAATTCACTAGTACTAAAAATACATGGGTTTTCTACATATATGGACAATATTCGGCTGTAAGTAATACATTAGTCGTCGCGAACTGTTGAGAAGACTGATTTTTTCAAATCAAATTATTTCAATCTCATCTGTTCGAAACTGATTGTATGTTGTTTATTCTACATGTTTTCGATTAAATTACTATAGATATATATCTGAAGATCTGAGTCTGAAGGTTGAAAAGGTAAACATTTGAACTAGATACAGAAGATTCATAAACCTACTTTTTAGGTGGAATGAAATTGTTCATTGATTGAAATTATATGGAATTGTTGTTGTAGAATTACTAAAGGAAGACGGATATACGAGGATTATCTGAAAAGTTTCCGACCTAACAAAAGATACAAGATATTTTTTCTTGAAATATATTTTTATTTCTCTACTTAGTCTGTAGCGGCCTGTTTCTTCAACTACAAAAAACACCGCACAATACATATATTACAAACAGACAATTCTCCGTCGACTGAATTATTTATTAACGGACAATTGTCCGTATAAATAATTATATTCTAAAAGAATATACAACAGTCTTCTTAACTAAAATCGGTACATGCAACAAAACAATTTTGTACACATTACAAAATTAACAAATTTCATTTTCATACCGATTTGCATGTCATCAAGACACTTACATTGCACTTGCATGCATGTCATTAAGACACAAAATGTTTATATTAAACAATGGAACGGTAGTTGTTGAAATCTTATTATTTGCTTATGCCCCCCATCAGCATTAAATGATTGTGATAATCGAAAATACAATTATTTAATTATTTAACATGATGGTGGGGCAATTAGAACAAATTAAATTTAAAATTACAATGTTGTTCATGTCAATAATACAAACCAATTGGTAGCCAGCTGAAACCAGATTTGGTGGATGCATTTCAGTTTTTTATTACCTTGTTTACCAAAAAGCGAAAGCTCTGGATTAATCAAATTTTATTACATCCAGTTTTGGGATATCGAAGCCGCAAGACAGAGTAGCCGCACCTCAACTTAAACCAAAATATTTTTGTTAAATAAATTTTTTTTTATTAATTCTTAAAATTAAATTAAATTTTGTTTTTCTTGTTCATTATTAATTTATATTATTTTATTATTATTTATCAAAGTGCTCCGCTTCGCTTTACTTCACTTCGTCCATACATCGTTATAAGTCCCTAGTAAGTCTATACAAACAATCTCCCATCGATGGTCCCACCTCTTCAACCCGTCCTAATAGCACTTGGTGTATTTCTCTGCAAAATAGTTGTGCACGAATGTCTCCTCATTCGACGAAAATCTTTGTCCTCCGAGCGCAACTTTTAGCTAAACTGGAGGCCTATTATGAAATTGGTCGGAAAATACGACACCGTCGGAAAATACGTCGTCTTAAAATCCGATCCGTGGCGGATATTCGTATTATGAAACATGTATTTTTACAGTGAAACTCGAAATTTTCAGTATACACTTGTCACATTTAAATTTGAAAATAATTTAATAGAGATATGTACTTACATTTAAAAATTTTCTAAATACTGCGTATACTACAATATCCGTCACATAAATGGCTGTCGGATTTGACAATTGAATTTTGTCGTAAAATCCGCTAACTCGGATTTTTATTTCATAATAGTATAAAATCCGCGCGGATCGGATTTTTTTAGTTTCATAATATGAATATTCGACGCGAGACGGATTTTACGACGTAGGAAAAATTTCATAATAGGGGCCCTGGTTTAACAAAAAAACTAGCCATTAGCCTGTACAGGCGGACGATTACTTAAACTGAATAGGAAGCAAGCACCCAATTTATCAATAAAAAATATCAACATAAAAAAATAATTTTTTAGGAGAAACTGGAGAAGGCAAAGGCTGCTAGACTTATTTTGGTTTCAAAGTGAACCATAACCGCCTAGAAATATTATTTGTCTAGTTTTGGTTTTTGATCACCCAGTAAAATCCAAGGCATGCTACAATCTAATTTGGAATTTTATGGATATTTAATTGATTTCTTAGGCCGTGTCCCAAACACCGACTTATTTCAAACTTATTGACTTATTTGACGCCATCTTGAATAAGTCGGTCAAGTCGTCCCAAACCCAAACGGTTTTGCTGACTTATTTTGACAGATACAGCAAACAACAAATGTTTTAGGAATTTGTTATTTAATAATAAAATAAAATAATTAAAATGCATAAAAAATAATTTATTTTAATGAATTCGATTTATTTTAATTTTTTTTATTTTAATGAATCGATAAAATTTAGGATTGGTTCCTACCTTGGGTAACTAATTCGTAGTCTGGGCTGGGATGTTCTAACATCACCATTTTTCGATATTTTATCGTAGTCTACGTCTCTTTCAGCTATAATCAATTTGACTTCTGTTTCGTGTATCAATTATTTCTTCTCTATTGCTATCACAGTCTACTAGAATATATTTGAACTATATCTATTTCACTTATTTTCGTTCTACAATCGAAAAATAATTATTTGGTGATAGAAACACAGTAGAAACATCACAATGTTGCAATCTAGCAGGCTGGTAAATGATATAAAAATTGAAACAGAGATAAATTTTATTCTACAGAAACGAGAAATAAACTTCGATAAATTATCGAAACATGATGATGTTAGAACATCCCAGCCCTGTATAGGCAAGGGAACAAAAAAAAGTCGTATGCAGAATCGCAATTAGTTGATTTTCCACCACTGGGGTGTAGGACGGCGCATTGTTTACAAGGATTCAAATTAAAACGGACATTGTCAAAACGGCCCAAAAATGTATTACGTGGAAAATGCTTTTGTTAGCTACAAGCGATTGGGAATAGGCCGATTAGAAGAAAGGCCCGATTAAGAGATATTGAATAATGTCTATGTCGACAACTTTAAATATGGATGTCAAACAGGCAAAGAATCATCGGGCTGAAAAGTCCCGGGCCTAACAAAGTAAACACTTTTTTTTATTTATTTATTTTTATTATGGTTACACGAGCCGACAAAGGTAATGCAACAGTTGTCACCTTACGTAAGGATTATTTAGAAAAAATGTATAGTTTATTAAATGATGATACGACGTACATACAAGTGCCCAAAAATAATACAACGCCTATACAAACTCATATTAATAAAATGGTAAAAGAATGGCATGATTCTGGAAATAATGATATTTACACAAAGAAAAAATTAACGAACTATAATTGTATAATTCCAAAATTATATGGTTTACCAAAGGTTCACAAACCAAATTTGCCATATCGACCTATTATTTCTATAGATGGGCCTACATATACATTATCATCTTATTTAGGAAATATTTTGAATAGTGTCGGGAAAACATATTCGTATATCCAAAATTCAGAAGATTTTAAACAAAAAATTATTAACATTGTAATTCCACCAAATTTTCTTTTGATTTCTCTTGACGTAGTGTCATTATTCACTAATGTGGATAACAAAATGGTAAAGAATATTATAAGCAACAATTGGAGAAATATAAAGAAAAATTCTAAATCAAAATTACAATTTTTAACCGCTTTAGATATTGTTTTATATAATTCAGAATTTTCATTTGATAATAGAATGTTTTGGCAAATTTTTGGTTCACCTATGGGTTCCCCAATAAGCCCCATAATTGCAAATTTAGTCATGGAAAATTTGAAAAATTCGGTGCTAAATTCGTTAAATTTTCAACCATTATTTTACTATAGATACGTAGACGATATCATAACGGTCATTCCAGAAGACAAGATAAACACATTTTTAGATGCTTTCAATTCATTCGATAAAAGTAATAGAATTAAATTTACTCTAGAAAAAGAATCAGAGAATAAAATTTCATTTTTAGATATTCTTTTGATACATGAGCCTGATGGAAAAATTTCTTGTGATTGATACCACAAAAATACTTGGTCTGGTCGCTATCTAAATTTTATGTCATGGCTTCCCATCTCCTACAAAATTAACACCGTAAAAATTCTAAGTACGTGTTTCAATTGGTTTAAATGCCGCATAAAAAGTTTAAAAGTTAAAAATTGTGGTGAATAAAAATGTCAAACTTTTTATCTGCTTCAAGAGCTGATAAAATTTTTATGTGGGAAACATTTGGCTGACAAAAATATTTGTTTGTAAACAGAAATTTGTCATGTACAAATTTTGAGAAAAATCGTAATGATTTAGATGTAAACTGGCCATAATTAACTAATACACATTTAAATAGTATTTATTTTACATATTTTCATATTTAAATTTGCTATATACGTTCATAATACCACATAAAATGAGCAACAATGTTAATGTCAAAATTTAAACCAATTGAAACAGATAAAAAGTTAAAAAGTTAAAAAAAATTTACCACGATTTTTTTTTTAACTTTTTAACTTTTTATGCGGCAATTAAACCAATTGAAACACGCACTAAGTCAAAAAATTTTAAAACTCTCGGACAGTAAATTTCATCATAAAAATTTTAAAATATTAAATGATACTTTACTTCAAAATTATTATCCCAAAAAACTAATACATAGATAATATTGTTTATAAACAAATTTATTTTAGTATAAATTCTAACTCTCGGCCACAAAATGAAACTTCAAATTATTTGTCAATTCCGTACATTCAAAATGTATTCGAAAAAATTAAACATTTACATATTTACAAATTATCATTTCAAAGTTATTGGACGTTCGGCGACAAATTTAAACAGTAATATTTTTTCGAAACTCAAAGATTTGGTTCCTTTAAAGCATCAATCCAATGTTGTTTATCAAGTTTGTTGCGATTGTAACGTAACGTATGTTGGCCAAACCAAACAAATGATGGAAAAGAGGTTGTACCAACATAAAAATGTAAATAATCTTGGTCAAAATTGTAGTGCACTTACGCAACATCTAAGAGATAATAATCATACAATTATTAGATAATGTCAAAATTCTCAAAATAGAAAAAAATTTTAAAAAAAGAACAATTCTAGAAATGTTAAATATCAAAAGTAGTACTAATTCGATTAATATCGTAAGTGATTGTGCTTATATTGGTAATACTTATAATTTATTTGTCTAATTATTGTTGTTTTTTGTCTTATTTATACATGAAATTTAAATTTATTTGTACAACGTTTTTTCACAGAGTTCGTCTATGTAATGCACCTCCAAAAATTGATTTTTAAAATTATTTTTTGAAAGTGTCTGAGATAGCCGTTTTTCTATGTAAACCTAGTTTTTTAGAATTTGCTATACCGGCTTTTTGTTTTTATAAAAATGTTTTTTTCGTTTTATATTGCTTTTGAAAATGACACCGAAAAGGTGTCGAAAGCTCAAGCAAAAATAAATAATTTTTGTTAATTAATAGAGTTAATAACCATTAAAAAACTAAAATGGTTAAATAATAACTATAGTTTTAATTAAAGTAAACACGTTTTTTTTGCTCAATTTTTTTATGTTCAGTTGGTAATAACCTTCAAAAGACAGTTGTCAATATTTTATTCTATTCATATTGTGCTAAGAGTGACGCTACTTTTGTTAGTTTCAAAACAATCGATCAAAAACAATTTCGTGTTTTAATTTTACACTGCTTCTTGATGAGAAAAAATACCGTTGAAGCGAAGCATTGGCTTGAAAAGTGTTATAGGGACTCCGCTCCATCGGAAACAACAATAAAACGTTGTTTTGCTGACTTCAAACGTAGATGTCCAAATGAGGTGGTAACACCAGAAATCATAAAAAAAAATCCACAAAATCGTTTTGAATGATCGAAAAGTGAAGTTGCGTGAGTTAGCTGACATCGTAAAGATATCAAAAGAACGTGTTGGCTTTATATTGCATGAGCATTTGACTATGAGAAAGCTCTGTTCAAAGTGGGTGCCGCGTTTACTCACTGTTGACCAAAAACAACAACGTGTTGATGATTCTGAGCAGGGGTCTCTTATGAAATTTTTCCGTCTCGGATTTTTCCGTTAACGGATAAATCCATGCTGCTATGAACCTAAAAAGAAAAATCGAATCGGGACGTATTTTGTATTCGATTGAACTTATTTTGACGTTTCATCGAAATATAGTGAAAAGTGATTTATATTTTAATAATATTAATAAAATAAATAAATTAATAATATTTTAGTAATTCTAATTAATTAAAACCAAAAAATTTAAAATCTAATATTTTATTTTAAGAAATTTTTAATAAATAAAAATAAATTTTGTTTATTATTATCAATTCGATAATACAAGTTTCATAATAGGGTAAATCCGTGTCGAATCGAAAAATCCGAGACGGATAAATTTCGTAATAGACCCCCAGTGTTTGGTCATGTTTAAACGTAACAAACCGGAATTTTTGCGTCGATATGTGACAATGGATGAAACATGGATACATCACTCCGGAATCAAAACGATCGTCATTTGAGTGGACAGCAAATGGTGAACCTCGTCCAAAGCGGCCGAAAGCACAACAATCGACTGGAAAGGTCTCGGTATTTTGGGATGTGCGTGGTGTAATATTCATCGACTATCTTGAGAAAGGAAAAACCATCAACAGTGAATATTATATAGCGTTATTGGAACGTTTTAAGGCCGAAATTGCAAAGAAACGACCGCATATGGCAGAGAAAAAAATTTTGTTTCATCAAGACAGCGCACCGAGTCACAAGTCAATCAAAACAATGGCAAAACTACATGAACTTCGAATTGCTCTCACATCCACCATATTCGCCAGATTTGGCTCCCAGCGACTACTGGCTGTTCGCAAACCTCAAAAAAATGCTCTCCGGTAAGAAATTTTGCTCGAATGAAAAGGTTATCGCTGAAACTGAGGCCTATTTTGAGGCAAAAGATAAATCGTTCTACAAAAGTGGTATTGAAATGTTAGAGCGGCGCTGGTATGATTGTGTTGCTATTGATGGAGATTACGTTGATGAATAAAGCCAATTTTGAACAAAAAAAACGTGTTTTCTTTGTTAGGCCCGGGACTTTTCAGCCCATGTGTTACTATAATTGAAGAGATAAATTTGCGATATTTCAAACATTCAATCGCAGGGAATTAAAATGACGTTTGGTTAAAACTGCAAAGCTCTATATGAAGGAGGGCGCCCGGAAGACCTGTGGTTGAGCTTTAGAAATAAGTCAGTAATATAAAACTGGAACGGTTTTGCATACTTCCTTAAGATGGCACCAAGCAAGTTTCGTATGTTTTTCGAATAAAAGTATGCAAAACTGTCCCAGTTTCACTGAACGCAAACAAAACGAAATAATTGGATGAACGAAAATTTTCTTCTTCACATGTTGATTGTTTTTGCTAGATTTATAAAAAAATGCATATTAATGTAATTTAATTTGTCATGGCAACCTCTCACAAGTACTACTGAGTACTCATACTTTTTACAAAAGTAGATTGCTTTTCATATTGGTTTGTAAACCCATCCCATTTATTATCTGCTCACACGTACTTATTTCTAACCATGTTTAATGGAACACAGAAAACACCTACATGGTATAGACACAACTGTTGGAATTTTCTAAGGACACGTTTTAAAACGCCTTCGATTTGTTTGAAATAGTTGATGTTGAAAACGAGGCCTTATTTATAAAAGTCCTTTCTAAATCTCGACAAAACAATAATCTTGCCTAGGAAGATAAATATTCAAGACAAATTTCAAATGGACATTAGTTTATTGCCTAAGAAACATTTTTTTTTATGTAATTTTTACATATTTATGGATTTATATAATTTTATGTATGCATTTTCTTAAATAAAATAATATCAAATATTATTCTTATTTCTTTATCGTTTTATTAATTTATTAAATTGTAATTATAAAAAAATATTTTTGTACGTCATTTACCACTTATACCAACCAGTGCCTCATCCATTAGCTCATCATCAGTAATACACGGCGAATTAGAGGAGTGTGGTGATTGAATTACCATAAGTGGTGATGGTACCGGCGATTTAACAATATGCACCGATACTGATGGAGATGATGGAAACGGTGATGTTGTATTTTTACGGATTAGATTTGTTGGTTGCATTAGCTTTAGATCTTTTGCAAGTGATTGTTGTTGCTGTTGGTGAATTTGAAGTAGCGGAGGTGTTATCGTTCGTACTGCTGTGGATTGTGCAGAAAAATCTAATATTTCGTCTAGTATTGGTGATTGTTTAGGAAGTTGAATATTTTGGGAGGGTGGAGCTGATGGAGGTCGCATTAATTTTGATGTAATATTGCCAATATTAATATTATTTAGATTTAATTTTGGAGATTCGTTTAATGTGGCAGTTGTATAATCCATTCCGTGTTGCTTTTTACTGTCCAGTAATTCCTTTGTGTAAGCCGATAGGTCATTAGTTAACACTCCGCTGAAATGATTTGATGATGGTACAGGAGCAATCGGATTATATTTTATATTGGCATGTGGAGCTTCTAGAGGGATTTTATTGACCGAAAATGGAAATTTTTGTGGAATCTCTTTAGACAGTAAATCAGCCAACATTTTAGCAGTTGGATCATTTTCCCCTTGATTATCATTACAAATCGGCGAACTGATTGTTGAATTTAAATGTTTCAAATCTTTTTTCAAATCTAAATTGTTCGGTAATGATGGATTTATATTGCTATTTAACACCGAGCTGGAGTTTGTTGTAATTGCAGTATTTGCATTCCGTGCAGATAATTTTGGAATTTGAAATTTTTTGGTATCAAAGGACTTTATAAAGCCGTCTATGGAAGGCGACGTACAAGTCGCAAATCCCAATAATTTCCGGACATCGTTCGGATCCTTTGGACCTTGATAGTGATGCGAACGATCACTGCTTGAAAATACTTTCGATGATTTCCCTAGTTTATCTTTGAGTTTCAGATCACCCGAATTAAATAATGGCATTGCCGACAGACTACCGGAAGACTGTGTTTTCGGTAATCCACTTGATTTACTAGACAACGAAAATGATTTTGATGAGGACATCGAAGACGTCAAATTACCTGAGCTACTAGATTTTTGCAAAGATGACGAAGAACTCCCTGATTTTGATTTAGATGATCCACTTTTGTTAAGACTCGGCTGAGACGATGATTTCGATGAACCACTACTTGACATTTTCCCGTCCTTAAACGAATTATTCTCTTTAGTTCGAGTCTTGTTAATCGTTATTTTTATCCCATCCGAACTAGGCTTAACCATATATTCCGAACTTTTGTTCAGGTTTAAATTACTTCCTGCATTACTCCCTCCACTAAGCGATAAATTTTTTACACTATTCCCACTGTTGCTGCCACTTTTGAATTCTTTATTTATGTTTTGATTATTGCTCGAAGAACATAGTTTATCTTTCGAACCAATATTTGAACAGTTCTGAAATTTTGACGATGATGAGGATGAATTACTATTGCTATTAGCGCCACTGCTGCTACTACTTCCACCTGGTGATGGTAAATCGTCCGGCAAATTTTGAGCTGATTTTAGTTTATCGATTACGGCACTTAATGAGCCCTTGCGATTCCGATTGCTATTTAATTTATTTAATTCGGTTGGTGAGGTGGATGACATATTTACGGGGTCGCAATTTCCAATATTCGTAATCAAATCGATAGGCGATATAAGGCTTAAATCAAGTTGCTTTAACTTAACTGAAGACTGTTTCATTTTTGGGCTCGAACTCCCACTCTTTCTGGTATCACTGGAAGACGAACGATCGCGATGAGACGAGGACGAAGATGATGATTGTGATGATTTTAATTTCTCCGTTGATGATGATTTTGAACTAGGCGAATTTGTAGCGGATTTCAATTGTGACATGCTTGGCTTACCAGAACCAGATGACGAAAGATGCTTTGGAGATAAGGACGTTGTAGCTAGAGGTGAGGATTTTGGGCTGTGCATGCCACTTGAAAGATGCTTTGGACTGCCGTGATAAATTGGCGAATTTTTTGGACTCTGCTTTGAATTTAATAAACTGTTGCTATTACTACTCCCACCAATTGGATTCGAACCAGACGATTTAGGTGACGACGAAAACTTTTTTAACACATTCGAAGGTGAAACCGGTGACCCGTCTGAAGATTTAATACTCACAGAAACTGGCTTATTCAGTAAATCCTGTTTTAGAGGTAATTTATCTGGCGGCCCCATAGGACTTTCGTCTCGTTTTCGTTTCTTTTTCTTGTCTGATTTTTTATCATCCATAGATGATCGTCTTTGTTTATTGCTGCAATCGTTGCTTCCAATTTTCGCAGTTGCCTTTTTATTTCCATCACTGCTCGTCGCTTTGGATGACGATGACGTCAAATTAGAGTTTATCGGGGTTATCGTAATCGATGATGGTAAATTTTGCGTCGCAGTCGATGTGTTAAATGGCAATATTTCAATGCCTGTACGTAACTCTAGATTCATTCCAGTTAAGACTGATTGCAGATTTGTTGAAATCGGTGTTATACTGACCGATGGAACTTTATTTATTACTTTTTTATGCATAAGTTCACTGTCCGATAAATCACAATCGTCAGACATCGTCCGATTATCGTAAGATGGCTGATCAATATCAGAACTGTTATTATTAAAACCAGGATTGGAATTTGGTGTCGCAACTCCAGTTTCCGATAATACGGAGACAGACGATGTACCCAAAGAGTTGGAGTCGCTACTATTATTTGAACATTCTAATAATTCAGATGTTTCATTACTGTGATTAGCATTACTCTTTGGGTTCTTCCAAAAATCCTCATTCATTAAATTTGTACGCCGTTTCTTGCTCGCTTTGGATGTCGAAGACAAATCATTGTTAAAACTAAGTGGGTCTAGATTATTTCCGTTCGAAGTACTATCGTTACTGAATAGATTATTTAAATTGTGTTCATTAAAATTTGGATTTTGTTGGAACATGGAACGATTAGCTGGATTGGCGTTTGCGATATTACTCGCATTAGAACCATTTTTTGTAACAGCATTTGTGCCACCGCTCATGCACTTGATCATGTCTCGACCAAAATCATTGTTCCCATTTCCAATACCGGTCACATTTAAATTACCTGCACTAATGCCTCCTCCTCCAGAACCAACACCACTGCTACAACCACCTCCCCCTCCTCCTCCAGCATTACTGTTCACATTATTACGACCTCCTGGATCACTTGGGCCATGCGACAAGTTAAAATTTGTCCCATTCAAAACTTTAAGCTGATTTTCTTGATCCCAATGTTTAATAAGTGCCCGCATTGCTATTGGAATTGACATACAACTCTGAATCACTTTCGAAAGCTTCGTTGCAATATGATCATAATTACGAGTCAAAGAATATATCTTACACAAGATATTTGTTAGATCGCTTAAATTTATCTCGACTGTGGCCATGGATTCTTCATAAGGATGCTCAAGCGATACCACTATTAGTTGGCAAGATATAGCGCTTATCTCGAACATTATAGCATTTTCTATATCTTGTCGCCCTTTTAACCGTATACAACTAGATATTAATGCGTTAAAGGCAGCTTGCAAACGTAAAAAGTTTAGAATATGCGGAACATGACTCGGCTCTGTAAATGGAACACTTTTAATCACAATCCCATCCAAATTTTTTGTGTTCGTCACAAAATAGCAATGATTCTGTTCAGGTAACGATACAAATAATCCTTTGCCAATGGAATTTATCTCACCATCAGATTCGTGATGCACTATCAAACTAAGCATGGGCGATAGAGCTGTGCTATCTCCAAAATCTAGATCGGTAGTTTGTTTTATTTGTTGTACGAAACTATATGACATGGGCATTGGTTTACTTAGGCGCAGCACAAAACTAGCAGGAAACATTGTTGAGTTAAGTGGACTAAGTGGAGCCGAAACTGGAGTACTTCGCCCTTGTTGATCTTTATTCACCATCAAAATTGGTTGAATCTGTAGTTTATTTGCTCCTGAAGCTTCTAAATTTACTGTAACACTCATTCCAATGTTTTTAGTATTCAGTACATCGATTGGAGATAGTGTCTTATTTTCAAAGTCTAATAAATCATAGGGCGAAATAAAAAATGTTAGCTTCATCGGATGGCCGCCACGACGGGGATGTAATATTCCCACAGCCGATTTGTAGAGAAGCACTTGAGGTTCCTTGTAGATATTTTGAAACATATAAATATTTGTTAGATCGGTTTCAAGCGCTTGAAGCGCAACAAATGCCTTAGTTTTGATTTTTTGTTCAGCATTTAATTGGTATATTGAGGCGAGGCCCTCCAGTTGCTGAGTAAAATCAACAAAATCTCCTTTAACTAAACAATTAACTAATTCCTTACAAGATTGTTGTTCGATCTAGAAGAATAAACATAGAATGAGAATTTTGAAGATAGGTATGTAAATGTGAGTTGTTACATTTCCTTCATGGTGTACTTTAACATCTTGAACAGCCCCACTAGAGTCTAACACTATTTCTAAATAAAACATATCAGACGAGATAAAGAGTCCCGACGGATCTTCCATAAACTTTAACCCTAGTTGTCTGGTCAAACTTTCTAAACGTTCGACAAGGCCTTGTCGTGATGTTACTTTTATACAATGTTGCATACTATCTAGGCACTTTTGTAAATTAGCTTTTTCTACATGATCCAAAGCGTATCGTTTCTCAAGCAGGGCCATTCGCATTGCCTTAGACATCTCCTGGAATGATCGATGTTGAGCTGCCTTCGATTTTAATCTTTCCATTAGTAACTCATTTTGCCATTTTTTATCTTTGTCATAATTCAGGGATGGGGTTACAACGGGCTGCGCTGAATTGATCTGTTTACTATTTCCTAAAATTCACCAGACATTTTCTTTGTATGAGCGACAAAAATATTCTGTCAAATAATCCTTACCATTCATGTTTGCGCTTATTCTCTTGTTTAACACATTTAATGTCGTGCAATTTATGTTTTTCTAGTTCTTTTGATTAATTATAATATAACGTACTCATTATACACTCGTCTAGAACATTTTTAATATAGTTAAGCAAATTTAATGTAAGAAGATAATTTTAATAAATTTTGTAGGCATTTTTATCATTTTTTTTTTCACTTTAGCTTGACAGATTAAAAGGTTGTGTTTGAAACGCTACGACACGAAAAGGCCCTACATCCCAACAAACGTGTCTTAAGTAACACACGTAGACAAGCTGAAGACTGACTAATTACAAAACGATAGCATGATAGTGCGTTCATGACATAGTGAGTTAGTTCGGAAAAAATCCTATGGTAACACACAAAATGTATTAAAACAACAACAAAGTTAAAACAATTTCAACTCGAGTTCGGAACTAGTAGGCGTGGTATTAAAGCATTTCAAATAATTTGATTGGTCTTGAGTTCGTTAGCGAGTATGGAAATATTTATTTCCTATGTCATGTACGCCACTTGAAGACAACTTTTGTATTGGGACAATGACCTGTTACACACTTGTGGACTACATTTCTATGTATAAGTAGTAAAATACAAAATTATATGAAAAATATTCGTTTTGACGTAAATTTTATATGATTTTACATTTGTTTTTTTATTATTTTTGTGGTAGTATGTAACAAGACGAGAAACAAAAAAAATTGTTAAACATGTATGCTGAATTCACGGAACGATTATTTTGTATCCAACTCTTTAGTCAATCAAATTATATTCAACTAATGCTTTATGGGCCTATTCCATGGAAATAATCTGTTATCAGTAAAAATAAAAGCGAGAACAAAATATAAATTTTACTGGTTGTGTACGAAACAGAACATGTTGTCAGTAATATTTTACTGAGAGAATAGGTGTAATGGTGGTAGTCTACTGTCATAATATTGCTATAAAAATGTAAACTGGAGTATTTTTATGGCAGCACTTTTCACTCATCTACAAAAAATGTATGTAAAGCTAAGAAATTTTTTTCATACTCATACAAAATAAGTCGTTCGCCATTTTTATAGTCAAATGACGATTTGATTTTTTTTTCGTGTTGAAATTTGTTAGTGGTTTTTTGTGGTACATATATAAAAATTAAAATATAAAAAAAAATCGAATTGTACGAAAATGTACAAATTAAAAAATTTATGAAATTTTTAGGTTATGCCAAAATGTAAAACCCTAAAATTTTTCTATAAAATGAAATAAAAAATATTTATGTTCTATGTCACTCTTATGAAAAATTTTTTTTTGCAAATTTTTTCCATGGAATTAATGCTTTATGGGCCTATTCCATGGAAATAATATGCTGTCAGCAAAAATAAAAGTGAGAAAAAAATATATGTATGTAGATTTTACTGGTTGTGTACGTTGGTTGTGTTCCAAATTTTTGATCTCGTACCGTGAAGGCACAAGCACAATTGTTCCCGCCAAATATTTCTTAATACGCATACACATGCAATAAAATGTTTATAATGAGTTTCGTCCAGTTTCGAATTTTCGCGACACGCTTCATACGTTTTATTTTAATAAATTGAGTTATATGCCCACACTAGAGTATCCGGTAGCTTCTTCGTTTCTTTCTCCTTTATCAATAATTTTTTTTATGTTATTGGTAAAGAGGAAAGAAACGAAGAAGTTACCGTAGATGGAGGATATGCACGATCATATTGGACGGCAGAAAGAAGACCGCCTTAACGTCAGAATTGGAGTGTTGTTAATCTTATCTCAAGTATTTTCACTTGTCAACAATACAAATGTGATTTAAGATTATTGTAGTGAAAAATGTCAGAAAAGTTAGTCATAGTCACTGGTTTCGGCGAATTTGTTGGTCACGAGCAAGGGAACGCAAGTTGGGAGGCTGTAAAATTACTTCCCGATTCTTTTATATGTAATGAACAAAAATTTAGGCTTAAAAAAATAAAAATTCCTGTAGTTTATGCTGATGTAGACAATGCAGTCGACACTATATGGGGTGAAACACCTTCGGTAAGTTTTAGTTAAATTCTTATGTTATTAGATGTTTAGCCGATAATCCATACATCACATACATAGTTGGTAATTCACTGCGGCGTTGGACACGAGGACAACGCTATTTCTTTAGAAAAGTACTCGTATAACTGTACGTTTTGCCGTCCGGATTTTAACAATGAATGTCTAAAGGGCGAGAAAGCTGTGCTAAAGAATTTAGATAATGCTTGTGAAGCGGTTGAAACAACATTAGACCTTGTTAAAATTATAAATAAAATAATACATGAGGATCAAATTAATACTGTTAAAATATCGCGACATCCAGGAAAGTAAATATCATCAATAGTTTCTTTACACGGTGATACCCCACTATCTTATGTTTTTGTATTTCAGTTATCTCTGTTGTTATATTTATTTAAAATCTTTAGACGTCGACCAAAACAGAAGCCTTTTTGTGCATGTTCCACCCATTGGCAAATCGTTGAGCTTAAAACAAATAACTGATAGCGTTTATCAGGTGATGATAAGATCTACCGAACAATTACTGCTTGAAGGAAAACTGTAATGGTGAATATAAATAAATTTTAATTTTGTTCTGCATACATTTTACATTTATTGGCATCACAGTAAATTTCATTAACAACTAACTGATACTACTCATGTTACCTAATTTAATTTTTCTTCTATTTTCTCGTCTTGATCAATGAATTTCGATATTTCATCTTCTAAAAACTCGGAAATTTCACCAATTTCATTTATGTGAGCAGGAACTTCTATTAAATTACATTCAGTTTGCTGCTTCAACGTACGCAATTTTAATTTAAAAATTCCATTTGGGGTTTTCTTATCGGAACACAAATTTGTTTCATCATAGCATTCCAAATAGATTTTTATTGGATTTTTCCGGTCATCTTTATTTTCCAATCGGATCAAAAGTCCAGCTATATTTAAATTTCGAATTGCCGTCACAAAGCTAACATTTTTAATCAAATCGCGATATTTGTTCTCATCGGATTGGACCTGCTCATATATTGAGATTAATTTTGGACGATTCTTAATCAAATAGTCGGGTGCCTCTTCGTTATCGATCAGTTCAATTCGATTTCGCTCAATCCCTTCCAGAGTGTACAATAAATTAATCCTCGAGTCTAGCTTAACTCGATTACTATTTCCTGAATTATTAATTTTCAACTGCTTAATTTTAGGTAGATACTCGTGTAACTTGATGTCAATCATCCAGAGGGACAAAATTTTGTCCACCAGACAATCCGGATTAAATTTATATGCATCATTTTTTACATAAAATTGTATTATATTTTTTAATAAATTTATATTATTATTGTTAATGTGACGACTGATATTTTCATCCAAACCCAAAAACGAGATGCTCCATATAAACGAGGCGATATCCTTCGGACGATAGTTTAGATTATCGGGTGAGTTTACATCGTAAAAATTAAAATCTCGATGGATTTGATCAAATGATATTTTTAAAATAATATCATAGCAATTAGGTATATTCACATATAGATTATCGGCCAAATACGTGAATATATGTGTTATTCCTCGAAAATCGATATAGTCTTCACCAGATTCAGAATAATCAGCCAAAAACATAGCTAGTTTTTCGTTCACCGCGTCTAACCTGAGTCGATTCTGCCGAGCAGATTTTAAAAGGGTTATTAAAGCAGATATATTTTCTTCGTTAATTTGCAAATTGATTATTTCATCAGCCAGACGAACCATAAATTTGGAATTATCACCCAAGAAAGTACTTGTTTTGAAAGCTGCGTTTGTCACAATAAGAAATTCCATTTGGTTTAATTCGATCATATAGATATCCAAATAATCGTTCAGAAACTTTTGCATGATTTTGGTTGATAACATATTCTTCTTCCAAATTCCCAAATAAAAGCATATCTCAACGAATTCAAATTTTAACGATTTTCCACTAAAGTTCTGGACCAATTTTTGAACTGATCTGTTATAGAAATCAGTTTGGGCAATTCGATTTGGTAGCAAAAATATAAATCCGTACAATAATTTTAAAATTTCTTCATTACTCATCAAATTAATCCTTTGCGCACATTCATCATCCAACTCATTGACAATCCCCACGAATTTATGTATATCAGCATTGCTCTTGTAAGTATACGTAAACGACAACAACTTTGGCAATTGGTTTGTGTTCGTCTCGCGCAACAAAGTTTTATAATCCCGCAAATCATTTAATGGATAATATTGCACGTATTTTATTTCATCTTGGACAACATTTTTGTATTTAATATTTTCAATTGCAATGTACTTAATAAATCGATTTATTAAAGTGCCAGAAGAACCACGAAAATTATCATAAATAAAATCACGTGTCGTAAAATTTCCATGATTAACTAAAGTTGTGTGATACAGCTTATACCGTTTAATACAAGAATTTTGGAATAATAAACCTTTTAATAATGACATTATTCAAATGCAACTTATATATTTATTTCTTAACACATAACACAAATTTCGAACATGTACACAAAGTGTGAGGTTATAATTTTATAATTATGGATGATGCTAGAATTTTAATGTCAAAATAAAACTGCTACAAAATGGATGAATCTTTAAAGCCGGTGCACATAGGGTCCATAGAATTATGTATATGCTATAGTCCTTTTTCAACCAAACAAAAATATAAAATCGCCTAACTTAAGTACAAAACACACAAATGTGTGAGTAAAAAATCATCAGTATGTAATGGCGTTTTTGATAAAAAATTTCGCTTGATTTGAAGTACAACTAACACAATTGAGTGCTTGTTTTCGGACGAAATAAGTTTGAAAGGAAAACACAAATGTGTAAGTTGTTTCAAAACACATACAAAAATAAATTTTTGACATGGTACTTTTGCCGTATCCACACAAATGTGTTACCGGGCAGGAAAATGGATAGAATGGGTGTAAAGATTTTACCCATATAAAATTTGCTACCTATATCATGTGTCACAAGTCAGAGCGGAATGGTTATAAGCAAAGCACATGGCTTACTCATATCTCAAAATAAGAACCCCCAAACCAGTCCCCCTATTCCTGAATACGATACGAAAATGCAAAATTAATATTTGAATTGAATCAGATTCGTACGATTCGTATTCAAAATTGAATAGGAATCTGATACTTTCGTTTTCGTATCGTATTCAGGAATAGGGCTGCAGTTTTTGCTTTTGCACGAAGCGACGACTTAATTTTGTGCTTTTAAAATTATTAATTAAAATAATAAAAACATTATATAAAATAGTTAATGGTTTATGTAGTAGTGCATCATTTGATAATAAAAATTACAAACTTTTAAGTAAAATGAAGTGTATTGAGAAGTTATAAAACTACGCCTAAAAAAATTCAGAAGGAATATCTTACCATCAGTAAGTTTACCAAGAGTATATATAAAGTAAAATGTAAATCATGTTAAGAAGAAAGTGGTTTGTGGTAAAGTTATCGTTAATTTAAGTTATAAATCAGAAAATTAAGAAAACAATTTTGGTTGTTGGCGTGGGGTTCTTATGCCCGGTTTACATGAGAAAATTGTTTTCTTCTACAAATTTTTGCAGGTAAATAAGAAAGAATCCGCTATATAAAAATATTCAATATGCCAGAAAGAAATAAACATATATAGTAATGGCGTAATTTTTTTATAGGATCATTATTAAATTATTTTTAATGAATTAAAATGCGAAATTTACATTTTTATCTATGGCGTTTGTTTTTATTATGAATTCTCAACATTTATAAATACGAAATAATTTTTTTTCTTGTTAATTTTAAAAATGTTGCCATAAAAATACTCGGATCGAATATATTTTATGGTAACATTTTCATTTTTATGGTGATTTTTGCTCAAAAATTCTTCTGCAAAATTTTGTTCGGATATGTTGCTTTTCTTGTCTCTCATGTGCAAAAAGTCAATGTTATATCTTATTCATTTTGCAGAAGAAAAATGTTGGTCGTATGTAAACCGGGCATTATATTGTGTTTATAAGTTTTATTACCAGGGCCGTATTTTTTTATTTTAGTTTAATAAAACGGCGGATATTTCATGTGCTATGTGCTTTGCTTTTTATAATTTATTTTTATTTTAAATACTATAAGTACAACTTTTTACAAAAACTTTAATGTAAACATTTGTTTTTATTTGAATTTTTGATTTATAGATGGAAAATGTGTAAGAATCATCACAATCAGTTTCGAACGGATGAGATTACTGATTTGAAAAAATGGAAGAAATGGAATAATTTCCTACGGTTGTGTATTTAATTTGAAAGTGCTGAAAATATACCAATATATGGAACAATCAGAAACACCATTACATTCGAAAACAAAATAAAATATAATAAATTCGTAAACACGAAAAGTTAGTTATGTAAATAGAATATAGATGAGAAATGTGAAAGAATCGAATTTCGTATGCTATGCAGTAATCCGCTAGTAGTACAACGTGAATATATAATATTAATTATGTATATATTATATAAATAGTATATTGTATTGAAGTAGTATTAAATCCTAAATGAGGTTGTGATATACATATAGTAAATTATTGTGATAATAAATTACAAATGATATTAAAATTAAATAATAGATTTGTTATATTTTACGCATAAAAATAATTTTATTTTATTTCAACAAAGAATATTTCTCTAAATTTACCCAAATGGAATCGAAAATGATACGTTTTGGCGTTATAAAAAAAGTTCTGTTTTGCGATACAAAGACATTCCTGTTTTGCACAACGCAAACATATCGCCTTGGTGTTATAAAAAACCTTCATTTTTTCGATATAAAATCATTTCGTTTTTATGGTACGCAAATAGGCCGCTTTGGCGTACCGAAAACGTGATACATCAGTGGTACGATTTTTATTTTAAAATTCATAGTTCAAAATTTACGGAAACGGTCCGCTTTTTTAACAACGTTACGTTTACGAAGTCTTATATGTATATGAAGTTAAATCATTTTTTGTTTCGCTTGTTACGCTTTACTTAGAGGGTTACGCTCATTCTATATAATCTAATTCTATCGGGAATAGTTTGTACCAAAGAAAGACCACAGTTCAGTTGATGTTTATGAAAATTGACATCTGCATTCTGCAGCTGTCAAGACTCATGACTACTTGAGTAGAATGAAGTATTTCAAAGTTTCGTAAAATGTCTGAATTAAGAGCAGCCGGATGTTTAATATTTCGCCGAGTAAGCCATCAAATAGAGTATTTGCTACTGCAGACTTCTTACGGCTCACATCATTGGACTCCACCAAAAGGCCATGTAGATCCAGGAGAAGATGATTTTACCACTGCGTTGCGAGAAACTCGTGAAGAAGCTGGCTATACTGAAAATGATTTGAATATTTACCGAGATTTATCGAAAACGCTAGAATATATTGTAAAAAATAAGAATAAAATTGTTACGTATTGGTTGGCAGAGTTAAAAAATGGAAATCAACAACCAAAACTTTCGGACGAACATCAAAATTTTCGTTGGTTACCGAAATCAGAAGCAAAGAATTTATCAGGATTTAAAGATTTTAATGAAATGATCGATTATTTTCATGAAAAAATTGTAGAAATCAAATAAAGAATTAATTTAATTAAAATAAAAAACATGTATGTACATATGTACATAATGTGCTATATATTATGTACAATTGTTTACCATATATTTTTCATCAGCTGTTTTTGACACAAGACCGAAGCATTATTGTATTGTATTGTACATATTATAGCAATGTCCCAGAGGTATATTCCAATTATGTTAAAACGGTTGCCGTTTCGGCACTTTTCTACTACAGCAAATTTTGTAAGTAAATCAGTTTTGTAAGTAAGTCTGATTTTTGTTTATTACATCTTAACAAAATAATTATTTAGTGGAGCAATAGGTTAGCGTTAGGTTATGTTTCATTGCAATAGAATTTTTATTAAATCCTATCATTAAAAGAAAATTATTATCTATATTAAAGGTTTAACAGTTTTTTGATAACTATAGTTAGCTCACATTTGCATTTACAATAAGAGATTTTATAGTAAATGATATGTTTTACCACAGATAATCAAGTTTAGGTGTTTCTGATTTACCATCATAAACAAATCAAACTTCTTCCTAAATACAAACGAAAAGTATACTGTTCGTTTTAATTGGCGATTCAAAGCTAATTTTAGAGATGATGTCTATAGAGAATTTGTTTTTCTTACTTATTTTCAGGTTGAATCACTTAGCAAAACAACAAAGGGTATTAATTTGTCAAATTTAGAAGAAGTTATACAAAATCATCCAGACGTAATAAACACACAACCCCAAGTATGGCAACTACGATATGATTTCCTAAAACAAAATGGTTTTCTACTTAAAGATTTCGTAAAAATGATTGCCAACTATCCACAAATTTTAAAGAAACCAGAAAAGAATTTACTTCACAGCATCGACTGTTGGCGGGCAACACAATTTGGCGAGAAAGATGTTGCCCTTCTTTTGGAAACTTACCCTCATTTATTCGATTGTACAGAAACAGTTAAATTGCTAGACAAAGTAGAAATGTTACGCGAATATTTAGGATCGCGTAAAAAAGTGTTTACTATATTTATGAATTCACCAGGACTGGCGTTCACAAAACTAAACGAAATCAAAATAATGATAGATTATGTGGAAAACAAAATGGGATGCACCAGTACCGATATTCTAAAGTCAAAAGTATTTTCTAGTACGTTAGAAAATTTAAAATACCGCCATATATTCTTGGAACGATTAGGGGTATTTAAACCCCTAAAGAGAAATAAACCACATAAGGCTAATAATGAAGAAAAAGCCACGGCTCAAAATAAAAATCCTTCGTTGCATCACATAATCGATACAAATGATAAAAAATTCGCCACTAAAATTGGTTTTGTGACGCTTGAAGAATATGAAGTATTTTGTGAACTCTATAAGCGGGAACTCGAAAAAACTGAACAACTCCTAGACGATGAGGGTGAATCTACTGACCAAGAGGAAGAAATTCAACACTAACAATATTAAAAAGCACTATAACAATTCTTTAATTTGTTTTTTAATTATAAACTATTTGTATAAATTGGTTTAACGAAATTATTAAAATATATCATAAAAAAGTAGGTAATTAATTAATGTATTTAACTAAATAATTATCGAAACATAATTTTGCTTGGTTCGATAGAATGGGCGCACAATTATTCAAACACCATTCATAATCAAGTTTGACAGAAGAACCACTCTGTTTCTTCCTGGCTATGTAGTCGAGTAAAAATGTAGAAGCATGAAGATACTCACCACTTAATTCCCCGTATTTAATTTTCTTTAATTGGATGTTTTCGTAAATTAATTTTACGAGAGATGTGTCCACTGAGATAATGTTAATTCGTTCTGCTACGGGGATCAATCGGTTTATTACTTGCTCATATATTATTTCTTTTAGTTCATGCCATTCAGAGAGGTGAAGTGTATTCGTAGAGATAATTTTAAATATTTCAACAAAATTATTTAAACAATTTTTTTCAAATAGCAAACTTAACCTGAGAAACCAAGCGAAGTCTTGAATTAGAGAACAATTAGGGCATTCAATTTTTGGTAACGAATCCGTTAAATACCAATAACTAAGTTCGGAATCGGTTACAATGATAGAACTTCGACATATCTGATTCTGGCAAATATAAAAATCATAATTATTTTCTCCTTTGGAACATTTCGTGCATTCACAATCGAAACAATATTGTTGCCGTAATAATTCCCTTCGTTCCGACTTTCTCATTAGTCGATAATTAGGACCATAACAATTAAACACTTCTTCCTGAGCGTTGATATCTCTATTTGCAAATATCGTTAAATCACAATTGTTAAAGCGATTCGCTATGTTTGGATCACACGAATGATTTAGAATACTAATTTTTGGAAAGATAGCTGTAAACATCCGCCTTGATTTGAAATACTCGTTCAGGTTCCCTACAGTTGGTGTTGATTTGTGATGGTCTCCAACCGATTTTAAATCATAAAATGAATACAATTCAACGATGGCATGGCCGTTACAAACCATTTGCCCCAGATGACGAAGTATAATGGAAGAAATTACTATTTCCAAATCTATTCGGTTTAAGCTCGATTTAATATTATCAAAAAATAAAGTATGCTGTTTTAGATACATTGTTAACATAATAGCTGTCTGAAATTTAAAAGATTAGTTAGTTGTATCAAACCTATTTAGATTAACTTACAAGACCATAAATTATGATATCGTTCTTATCCATTTTATCGAAATTCGTTACAAGGTTTAAAACATCACCGTATTGAAAATTTTTTTCTTGTTGGGCGATCCTGATGATATCCTTAAAAACTATTCCAGGATTATTCGAACTAAGATTAAATTGATTTAGTTTAGCCCAAATATCGTTGAAACCTGAGATAAATGTACGAAATGCTAAATGTGCGATTCCAATATCGTACCAGAGATTGAACTTGTAGCCATTGCATTCAAGCGCGTGTATTAGTTCGTGACTTTTCTTGCATTCGACGTTACAATACGATACATTTCTGCAAACATTACACGGAAATGGAAATATATTAACTTTAGCGCAACTTTGGCAATCGAATCTAAAACTCTTTCGGTCAGATAGTTCGTTGACCGGTATGAAGGAAAATGCTCGTTCGGTGCATATCTTTTCGCCAAATTTTATAATTTCGCCAGCTACCACAAACCGTCCAAATTTATCAGAGTATTTTCTAAAATAGATACCTAGTATAAATTATAAATAATATCATTAACCAAATACATTTTATTACCTATTTAACAATTTATCTGGGCGTTCAGGATATTCGCTTGAATCTACTTTCATACGGTTTAAACAATAGGCTTGGCGTTCTAAAATTTTAGTCAATTTTTCACTGGGGTAACCATTAGCCTTCGCACTTTCGCAATCGAAATATGCTTCCTCATAATAATCCATATTCATTAGTGGAACAGATCTATTGGCATGCGCTAAAGCTAAATTTACCGAGCTCGCCGGCGAATTGTATATGGCCTCTGTGTATTTAATCGCAGCTAAGCGGTTATACATATTTCCTTTCTTAAGTATTTCATTGCCTTGTAAGCGAATCCTCGTAGATAGTTCATTTAATTCCAAATTTGTTTTATTATCAGCTTTACGATTTTTTATATCATCGAGCCACATTGAACATAAATAGCTGGAAAATCGCAAAAAGAATTATGAAAAAATCACATATTTATATTTATAATGTATGAATACTTGCATTTTATCATTTTCATACAATGACTTTATAATTTGAACCTCACTGCTGTATTTTGGGATTTGTCCTGGTAGGTCTGTATCTAATATTGTGGATGTCAATAAATCCCAATCCGTTTCTATAATATGTTTACGTTTATCCATCTTTGAATTATTATTTCCATTGATATGATAATTCTGTGATTATTGTTTATAAATTCTATTATTATTTCATTCCTGCTTGACAGACGGCAGACTGTCTGACAAACTGCCGTTTGACAATCTGTGTCTGTCGGGCTATGGGCCCATTCACACTTGTATTCTTACCTCGTTACCTAACCTAAATTGCTGTAGCGATTTGTGTTGTTAAATTTACAACAAAATATTTTTGCATCTCGTGTTGTAACACACTACCCAAAGATAATTCGGAGTTCAGTGGCCCTATTCTGGTAATTCTCCGGGAATAGGCAATAATTTATTTTTGTAGCAGTTATTCCCCAGATATTTTTCCCAATTCCCCGTTTGCCCCGTTAGTTCTGGTGATTGGGGAATAAATTTACGGGAAAATAATTTAATTATTCGCGGTCTAGTGATGTGTGGTCTAGTTGGGGAGTGATCACAATTAAACAAAAGTCAAAAAAAAAAGTTTACTACATTTAATTGGTTTTTGTTGACATTTTAATCGAATTTTACTTAAAAAATAATTTTGTTTATTAAAGTAAAACATTGGATTAATATTTCCAATAAATACTACCAGTTTTCAGTATAAATTTACAGTCATAATATTGCTATAAGTACAAAATACAATAAATTTCCGTTAAATTCTATTCCCAGTTAATTCTTTCCAAAAATAGGTATGGAATAAGAACCGTCAAAACTGCTATAATGGGGAATAATTTTTTCCCAAAATGTTTTTTTCCCAAACGCCAGAATACACTTTTGGGGAAAAGGGAATAAAACTGCTACAAAATTTAAAATTTCCATTCCCCGGGAATTACCAGAATAGGGCCACAGGTAGCCCTCCAAGAACATGGTTTTGAAGAACACGGATACCCCATCCCTCAAATTACACGAATTCAAAGAGCACGATTTCCTTTATTCTCTTCTTTTGTTTTTTGTATACCATAATAAAAAACATTAAATCGTAGCGTTTTTTTTATTTTATTTTTTTGTAGTTGGAGGGTCTCCTGTATTTTCTTGACAACGTCACAACAACAATTCCACTAGCTAGATAAACCATCGCTTGATAACAATAAATCAAAACAAAAATTGATGGCTTTCTGGCTGCCTTGAGGGTCTAACCTTGATCAGTCTTCTTGAGATTGTCTGACGTATAATAAAGTTTTTATTGGTTTAGGGCATTTAGTGAACTTTCATCGACATCATTTTTAAAGCTAAAATTATTTAAATTCAATTAGCATTCAAAATGATGCCGATGAGACATCGAAAGCTCAGCAAATTAATTGTTTTATTTTATTTACAATAAAAAGAGCCTTAAACCAATCAAAAGTTAATTTAAATACTCCATAATCCAATTATGTATTTTGTTCAAATTAATTCCGATTTAATTTTTTAAACACACATTTGGGTAGGTTGACTTAAATTAGGGGAAACAATTTTGTCTGGCAGGACAAAACGGTTTGATTGACTTAAGGACTAGACCAGTGGCACTATTGTGGTAATTCCCCGTGAATAGGGAACTGGGGAAATAATTTACATATAAATTCTATTTAAATAATTTTTTTCTGGCATACTAAGGTAAAATGTTAGTGGCAATTTTTTTGAAAACAAAATAAAATTGGGAATAACTTTCCCTGATAATTTCGCTATGGAAAAATTATTCAAAATTTACAAATATTTACATCAAACTTTTTTCTCAGTAGGCCAGAAAAAACTGATTTATAGATAAAAGCTATGTAAAATCTTTCCCCAGTTCCCTATTCCCGGGGAATTAGCAGAATAGTGCAACAGGGGCTCTATTCTTGAACTATTACGAAAATTTTCGAGACCTAAAATTTTCGTAACACTATTTTCATAAAAATAATCGTGTAATCGTGTAATCGTAATGGAGAAATCATAAATTGGTTGTCTTGAAACCATTAATGGCATTCCAATTGAAAACCTTATAAGCGAAACGGAAAACGGACGTTTTTTAAATTATTGTTGTGTATTTTTGTGCTTAATATTATTAAATTTTAAATATTTTATTATTAAAATTAAAAGTTTTAATATTTTATTTTATAATATAAATTATTATGGTTATCGGGTCTTGTTTAAGTCAGTTACGTACTGTATTAGTTATTAATACGAGTACTGGTTACAACGAAATGCCAAAATATTTAAATTTTTGTAGTTAAATCAGCTGTACTTAAATAAAAAATTGTGGATTTCCCAAATATAAACTAGTTTGAATTTTGATTTATAGATGGAAAATGTGTAAGAATCACAACAATCAGTTTCGAACGGATGAGATTAGGTATTGATTTGAAAAAATCAGACTTCTCATCAAGTCGCGACGACTGACGTTGTACTATTTACATTATTATTGGTTTTAATTACCCCACGCTTTACCAAGTTACCACTGTTCTTTTCTAGATCATTGCTGCTGTTCATACTTTGTTTTGGTTCTTGCGGATACCATTCTAACGACATTCTTGTTATGTCGTTAGATCCTTTTCTAAGTGCATATTCTATCCATTTTCACTTTAGACGCTCAATTTAGAACTGCTTTGTTTTGCCGCAGAAATAATTCATTTGTGATCTTGTTTGGCCAGAAGTTATCAGCGACCTAGCACGTTTGTTTACAAACATCTGTTGTGTTGTGTGTCTCGTAATCTTCTGCGTGTGTGTCCATGTTTCACAGCCAAAGAACACTAACGCTTTTACACGGGAATTGAACATTCGTAACTTCGTGTTTCTTGACAGGATAGACGCATACCATATCTTACAAGCATATTGAATATATTTCTAGCTTTGTTGTTACGTGGATTAATGCCTTCATTATTCGTGTTTCGGCTCATTACCTTTAGTCTTTCTGACGTTAGTTTGGAGGCTGACTTCCTGTGTCGAATTTGATATCTTCTGGATTTTTGCTGTATACATATACATTTGTTTGTGCGATAAGAGTTATATATAATTTTACACTATTTGCCGTACGTAGGGACTTGGCGATATACACTTACACTTAATAAACACATTTCATTAAACATTTTTTTTTTTTATTAGGCAAAAAATTAAATTTTTGAATATTTTAATTAAAAAATTTATCCAAAAAGATGAATGTTAGGTCATCTATATTTAGTAAATACTCCTGATGATGACCTAACAAGTCAAAATCGATCGACTGATTTTTTAAACTTTTTGGACAAATGTTTTAATTAAAATATTCAAAAATTTAATTTTTTGCGAAATAAAAAAAAGTGTCAATTAAATGTGTTTATTAAGTTATATTTTGGTTATATATCAGCTGCATATGCCAGATATTAGAGTAGGCTCATTATATGTATTTCATTATAGTTTGCGTATCACATTATCCACTACTACTTGGAGCAGTAGTGGAGATATAGTATGGATCCTTGCCTCACTCTGTCACTGTGCTTCTTCGTGTATTGAACTCTATCTGCAGCATTCCTTTGATAATGCGAATTGAGTTGTTGTGATATGTACAGCTTTGTCCAGGCCGTAGATTCTGATCAAGGGACAAATGACAATTTTTTGTGACATTGTTCTAAACATTCTGCTACAATTTTGTGACAAATACTTGTGAGTACTAAATCGCGATTAGCATGTAGTGACTTATTGTAGTAAATATTGTCATTGATTTTTCTTATCGTAACTTACATATAAGTTTTAATACAAAATATGTGTGTCTTTATAATTTTAAAAATCTCATAATATATCTTAAGATATAACTTAAAAATGCAGTTGCTGTAAACTGCTGTAAATGTCTTAAAACATTTTATCCGAATCATAAATTTTCAATAACTTCAATTTGTGCCAATAAGCAATGTCACGACAAATTGTCATTTTGTCGGAATCTACCCCAGGCCCTATTCTGATCAAGTAACAAATGACAATTTTTTGTGACATTGTTCTAAAAATTCTGGTGCAATTTTGTGACAATATTTGTAAGCGCTCAATCGCGATTCGTATGGAGTGGCTTTTCTGAAATGTCACCAAAAAAAAATGAGCTGACAATTTTAATAATATTGTCATTAATTTTTATTATCGTGACTTATAAGTTTTCATACAAAATATGTGTACATATTTATAATTTTAATAACCTCATAATATATAACTTAAAAATGCAGCTGCTGTAAACTGCTGTAAATGTCTTATTATATCATTTTATCCGAATCATAAATTTTCAATGACTTCAATTTGTGCCATTAAGCAAATGTCACGACAAATTGTCATTTTATCAGAATCTACCCTCTGGTGTGAAACCAGCTTGTTCATATGCTGGTTGACTATTGGTGATATTCGCTCAAGAATGATCGTTGCTTATACTTTCATTATACTGTTGAGGAAGGAGATTCTTCGCCAGTTCTTGCATTTTCTAAGGTAGTCCTAAAAATGGTTTTCGGTGGATACGACTTTGTGGTAAGTTAATAAGTTTTCCGGTCACACTTCTTACACATTGGTGTAACATATAGTGTGTGAATGTTTCTATTTGCTGCTGCTGGTCTGCAGTCTCGAGTATGTCTTCAGTATATTTTCTGTGATCATTGTTTGCCATTTTCTTTATTTGTTTAAAGTAGTTCTTTTGATTTCTCGTCTTATTTTTTGACAAAGTTGTGACTTTAGGACGGCGTTCCTCTTACAAATTTCACCTCTTATTCATGGTTTTCTATAATATGCTGTTGGTAGCCGAGCACGTTGGTAGCAGTCTTGACATAATGCACCTTTTATTGGTTCTCATTTCTGATCGATATTATTGCTGTCGTCGTTTATGGGTGATTGAGTTGGTGGTTTCATTGAAGGTGTTTCTTGTGTCAGTGGTTTCAATCTCTCAATGTTGAATACCGACCAATTTTTGTACGTTTCTCTGTTGCTTATTTAATGCTTGAATGTTGCTAAATAACACAAATGTTTAAATATTTTTGTTTACTTCGTTTTTTAAATGTCTGTTTTCAAAAACTGAGGGGGTGTGATAGGTCTACTAATACGAGTATAATATGATATCCATTAACGGTTAATTATTTATAAACTAAAACTAGTTTTATTTTATGTACTTTTAACAATATTTATTAATTCTTCCTTATAAGGAAGAATTACTAAATATTGCTAAAAGTACATAAAATAAAACTTTTTATTTATAATTAATTAAAGTGAGTACACAAAAGTGAAAAACATGATTAATCTGTAGTTAAAAAGAATGTGCCTTTATTACTTAGAAGAGAAGCCCAATTTAAAGAATCTTTAATATATCCAGGAGAAAATTTTGATACTAAATATTATTTAACATGTAGCCGAAACCTTTAGATTTCGAATTTATTTATTTCTTTTATGTTTTATTCTATGCAATCCGTTCTGGGGCCGAAGCACTCCCAACTCTTTCGCGGTTCGCTTTTCACGTCCTACCTTACGCATTTCTTTAATGTAATATAAGCTTCATAGATGACTATAATTCGACTGGATATTATGTAAAACGATCAATTGGTTGACAATTAATGTAACAAATCATGAAATAATAATAAAATGGAATGAGGCCTTTTTTCTCATATAGACAAATATCACCTTTCGCTCGCATATGAAGTGGCGCTAATTAGAAGGTGATTAAAAGGCCAATATGTTCGATTTACGTAGAACCATCTACATATCTGCACATTGCATAGCTCCATGCCAGCCTATAGTACTGGCATGGAAGATGGGTTGGCCCATGAGTTGTATACTCCGACAGGGGGTCATAGTTGTGTTCATTTTCATGGCCATGAAAAATTTTGCATCCTGCCCCTATCGGGATTCGAACCCGGCATCTCCCGATCCAAACGCCAAAGCCTTAACCACTCTGCCTTTTGGTCGGTGAATTAACGGCATCAAATGTTTTTTGAGGGAATAGTGCAAACCCTTAGCGAGTTCATACTCTCAAAAAAATAATCAATACATACTCTGAAAATCTCGGATTTTTCTATCTCATCATTTTAACCAATTACATCACGTAAATTATACAACAAACACGCCTCTTTTCATACAAAAATGTTGAAAATAATTGAAAAGAAATCTGGGATAGAAAAATCCGAGATTTTTATCCGTCATATGAACTCGATGTTAGGTTTGAAAAAATTTGTCATAGTTACATTTTGTCATACCGGACAAGTGGTGCAGTGGTTAAAGCTTCGGCACTTGGACCGGGAGGTACTGGGTTCGAATCCCATCAGAGGCTAGATGCAAATTGAATTTCATCATCGATTACAATCGGTGATGTTAAACACAACTAAGACCCTCTGATGGAGTGCAGTATTCAGCGCCGACCCACCTTCCATGTCAATGTACAGGTTGACATGGAGCTTGCAATGTGCAGGTGGTTATACTGTAGTTGTGTGAGTGGGTGAATAGGTGAATGGGTTAATGATGTGGCGTGAATGTGTGGTATCACAATGGGCCAAAAATGGCCTAAGTGTCAACCACTGAAACCTAACCTAACCTAATTTGTCATAGGTTTCTGCGTTATCTAGAAACGTAAAATAAATAATATTAATAAATAATATTTAACTTAAAAATTGATACAAACTTATAAAATACGAATTTTTTGGTGTATCGTGTATAGCCAGGAGAAATTTTATTGACGTTATGCCACAGAATATATAACAGAAGCGACATAACTCCATTTTTATATGAATTTCTTTCGTCTCAAATATTTAAATTTTTTACATCAAAATAGGAGTGGTAAAATTGTTTAAATGGTAGATAATAGATAGCGCTAGCAGTTTTGAAAAAAATTAAAATATATTCGCAGTGTACAACTACAATTTCCTCTCAATTGGCTCTCTATAAGAAATGTCACTTTTGGCTACATCAATAGCAACGAGGTATTTGTCACAACATACAAAATTATATGCATATTAAAAATTCAATAAATTTTTAGAATTAACCGAATCATTTTCATTAATAATAATGCTCATTGTTTGATAAATGATCACAAACAATTTGACAGAAATCGAAGAGAGAGAATTTATTTTTACACTCTAAAACTTTAATGTTTACAAAATATTTTTTTTTTCTAATTTAGAGCCATCTATTGGTGAACGTGGGAACTATTTTAGGAGTATTGTCAAAAAAAAATTGGTTTCTTACTGTCGTTTCTGATATATTCTGTGGTTATGCAGTGATCACCATATCCAGATTAAAATTCTCTCAATTGTTTTGTTTAAGCAGTACTCTGTCTGGGATGAAATGCCTGTAGAAATTGTTCGCACTGCTGCTGATACTTTTAGTAAGCGTTTGTTAACGTAGTTGATGCCCATGGAGATTATTTTGAATTTTTCTAATATTAAGTTCTTTCCAAACTAAATTTTGATCTTTGATCAAAAAAATGATGGCAATGCAATAAATTTGCACGAAATGTATTGCATTTGCCGTCATATTTTTGATCTTGTAAATAAACGTGTCATATATTTAAAAGTGCGTGACATTTCTGCATCGAACGCTCGACGATCAAGAAACCACGACTACGAGACAGCATGGATTTTAGAACCCGTAATTACTATGGCTAGAAGATACTGAAAAGTAAGAAAGGAACGAACACATGACACGTTTAAAACACCCCGTCGCAACTTGTTTACTGCTCCCAACCCACCGGAACTCCCCAATAACATAGCAAGAATCTACGTACCATACTAACGACGGCGACATGAAAAACGCGACTACAAACCATTGAAGTCGGAGTATTGGCGCAGTAAAAACCAGTAATTGGTTCCTCAGCAAAAACATTAAACAATACCATATCAATTTACATATTTAATCTTTGGTGGATTTTATTTAAATATTTAATGTACTCGTGATTTGATTGAAGTTTGTATATTTTATGTACATACTCAAAATTTATTTATGCTTAGTGTAATTGTTATACGTTATTTATAATAATTTTTCATCAAAAACTGTTACATTTATTTATTAATTTAAATATTAAAACAAAAAGTTAATTTGCATATGCATTTATATTTTACATAATTATAATTATATTCCGTTTATAACATAATATCACTTTTATTTGTTTATTTTTTTGTAGGTTTTGTGTAATTATTTTCAATAATTTATTTACAAAAAACAATATGTTATAGGTTAAGACATATTATGACAAATATAATTATAAATTTTAATTTTAAACCAGCGGCCAATTCCGACAAATTTAGTAAAAAGTTATTTTTGGGCCAAAATTTATATTGGCCCAAAAAGGTTCAAATTGTGTTGTGTACTCAGAAGTCATTTTTTTACAAAATTATCCAAGTTTCATTTCATTTTTTTTTCTACTAGTCACAAAAAGGAGCGTATGGCATGCAAAACGAAACTAATTCTGGCGCGGTATGTTGTACCATCACTTCGAATCGAAATTCGAAAAAAGTCGAATGGCAGTATGTTGTATCATTTTCGAAAAGCAAAAATGATACAACTTTCACTTTTTCGATTCGAAGTGATGGTACAACATACCGCCCCTGGTTGTTATCAAATGGAGGGGTGGTAACACCGACGAGAAAGGATAAAATGACATTTGAACTTACGATTTGTGTGGTGAAACGCTTAAGATGATATGTTTTTATTATTTAAAATTATATTTATGGATCACATCAACGTGACAGCAATGTGAAGGAACATTTAAAGCATATGATGAGTTTGCATATATGCAAAGATGCCAATAAAATTCGTCACATTTTATTTGGACTGTTGAAAGCTTTGTTTTCTTAGTGTCTTAGTATGTTGTGTGTGCTCAACGATAACAATAGTATTTTAACAGATTGGAAGCACAAATTAAATTGTTTACAACAGATTTTTTAAAGTATAAAAAACTTTCGTATTATTAAAATTTCCAAGTACATACAATTTTAATTCATAATCGAAATTCAACCTTCTGGCGCTACTGTTAAAATTACCGTAAATATTTTAAATATAAGTATTCCCATCGACAGTTATAATACAGAATAACTACAGAAACGACATACCGCTATTTCTTTATACAAAAATATCAACCTCACTTAAGGTAGGAAAAAATAAGTTATTTTTGAATATATGTATTCTTTATGGGCTGACTCATAACGAAGACACAATGACATCAAACCATCACTGTAATTATAAATATTCATATTTAAAAGTTATGTCACAAAATAATTCATATATGTACCATAAATTTTTCATAGAACACTTAACTTTTAAATATGAGTGTTTATTATTTATCTTAATAAAATTTTTCTGACAAAATAGCCTGTCAAAATGTCATTATGGGCCCCCTAATTGTTTATTTGAAATAAACTAAAATAACGAAGTTTTTCCTACCTTCTGTCAGTCAAGGTTCAAAAAATGAGTCGATATTTTTCCTTAATTAAAAACCAACGTTATGACTGTTGCTATTCTGGTTATGTTTCCTATAAACAATTGAAGGTAGGAAAGAATGTCTTAGTCAACGCAATGTCTGTTCTGATTATACATATTGGTATTCTGTGGTTATACTGTTTATCTTAAGAGCTCAACTTAGGTTGAATCGACAATAACTTTTATTATAAACGGATTCGACTCAACTTGTAGTTAACGCGACCTGATCCCAAGTCTTAGCTCGAGTTAACTATGTTTTAAAATTTCTCTTATAAACGGGGGTTGAGTCGAAAAAAAGAAACCAATATAAAAGAAAACATAACGAAATTTTTAATTATAATTATTTTATACGAGTTTAGCTGCGTTTAAGTACGATAGCATATTTTTGGTGATTTTTTCAATTTTATTTTATTAAGTTTTCGTTTAAATTAATTTCATTCATCTAGACATTTTTAACCTCGTTTCGTCTGGATCAAAAGATAACTCTCCATTATAAAAGCCAAAAAAGATAACTTCAGGCAAATATACATACTTCAGGTTAACCTGAAGATAACTATAATTTGACTCGACTCGCATTGTAAACAGTGTTTAGGTCTAAATATATAAATGTATAGACATACGTTACTAACATCGTATTTACATGTAGAAAATTGTTTCGTCTGCAATATTTTGTAGGTAAATACACTATTTACATGCGACCAACATTTTTCTTCTGCAAAATTTTACAGGCAAATAACAAGCATCTGATATATAAAAATATTTAATGTTCGAGAAAGCAAAAACTATACCTATATACATATATAGTAATTTATTTTTAATTAATTTAAATGCGAAATTTACATTTTTATCTATTATTATTATAAATATAAAATATTTTTTTTTTGTTAATTTAAAAATTGTTGCAATAAAAATACTCGGATCGAATATATTTTATGGCAACAATTTTCATTTTAGTAGTGGTTTTGGCGCTGTAGTGGCTCAAAAAGTCTTCTGCAAAATTTTGTTGGGATATATTTCTTTTCTTGTCTCTCATGTTCAAAAAGTCAATGTTATATTATATCTCGTTCATTTTGCAGAAGAAAAATGTCGGTCGTATGTAAATGGGGTTAAGTGGACCAAAAAAAAAATTGATTCTACCCTTATTTTGATTGTAAAAAAGTTCAGTGCACAATTTTTCTCGTCACTGAATTCTATACTTCTCCATACAAACCAAGGATAAAAAAACGGTCGAAACATTTCCATACAAAAATCAAGTAATGTCCCTTCTGTTTGTATTCTATGGTAAGATAACAAAGCAAATTATTTTATCAGATATCACATTTCGTTGAATTTTGTACTTTAAATTTGGTAGTGAAAAATTTTTCAGGTTAAATACTGATTTGAATGGACGATTTTAATAGTACGATAAAAACTACTCTCGGAGGGAGTATAAATTGAGGTAGTTACCCAAAACAATTCGTAAAATTAAACTATTTTTACAATTTATAAAACTAATAAAACATTTTGTTTTAAGAAAATCGAATTTTGAGTTCGAAAAAATCTTAAACGATAGCATAAAATCGATTTAAAATTTCGATTTTGTATGTCTACCCAGATCATAAAATTTAAACTACATGGAGGAATCCGTGTTACTCGAAATTTGTATGATACTTATACACTTGTACAAAACAAATATAATTATCATTTTATTTGTCTTTACTTTTATAAAAAAATATCAGAAATTTTGAATCGGGCAAATATTAATGCTGATACTTGCATTTTACAACCAAACTAAATGTTAGGCTCAGATTTGTGAATACATATAAGTAACATCTAAGAATGATCGGTATGAACTATCTATCATACATCAATTTATTAGTTATTTAGTTTAGTTATTTTAATTATTATTATTTTAATTAGTGTAAGGAACACAGCTTATTGATATTTTTAGTTGAGAAGAAAATCTTCTTACTGAATTTGTCAGAATTTATCGACAGATCGAAATTTCAATTTCAAGTAAACTTTTTCTGTAAATGTTTAGTAATAATAAAAAACCAATTTCAAAACTATAAATTAGTTGTTTAAAGTCAGTTGACTAATTTTATTTGGACATTTAAATGTTTTAGTTGAATAATTTCATTGAAATAATAAGACAAGCGACACAAGTTTAGTTTATAGTAAATTTTTACTAAATTGCATGGATCAATTACTGGTTTATCTAAACCTAAACGGTAAAGGTTCAAACAGAATCCGTTCGTCACGTTTTTTTTTAAATTACAAAAACGTGCCGAAAAGAACCGGATACATTCTGGTTCCACACAAACATGGCCATATGACTATATACTATACATTTTATGATAAGCTGCTAAAAACTCGCACATTAATAATTTTAATTATAAAGGTATATTTAATTAATAATCTATAATTTATAATACATTTTACGCTCTATTAAAAGCGATTTTGTTTAATTACCTTAAGGATTCCTCGTTTAAAATTTAAGAATATAAATGTAACTAATAGTCTAAGATATATCGCATAAGATAAAAACGAACCCTATTTCAAAATTGTATTTCAATAAAATAAAAAAATGGCAATTTTCTATTACCTATGTAAATGGCTTGTAACTAGAGTAGTGCAAGGATTAAATATTAAGTGAAAGGAAATTAGTCTACTCTGCTTAGTGTATGCTGGGGCAGTATGTTGTACCATCACTTCGAATCGAAATCGAAAAAAGTCGAATCGAAAAAGTGAAAGTTGTATCATTTTTGCTTTTCGAAAATGATACAACATACCGCCATTCGACTTTTTTCGAATTTCGATTCGAAGTGATGGTACACAACATACCGCCCCTGCTGATCTTTCAATTTTAGAATTATTTAAATAATTTATCAAAAGATTTTATTTTAATAAAGATTCTTAGGTACCCACACGGACGAGAGAAAAATATTAAATAATAGGTAGGCTTATAAATTGGAAATCATTTGGACATCAACATTTTTTTACTGTATGGTTTTTAAAATTACGAAAAGTAAATAGTAAATGCAATTTAAACTTTAAATTTTTTTAAAATTAATTAATAAGTCCTCTGTCGTTTTTTGATATATTTTTTTGGTTACAATGGATGACCGATTTCATTCTAAAGTAAACGGGTGAATGGGAAAGCATTTTAAAATTTTCTTTCAAATTTATGTACAGAAAAAAAACGTTTAGTTTATTTTATTGTAATGAGCTAGAACCTCTTACTTTAATATTATATAATTAACTCACATAATTATGTGAGTTAATTATATAATAGTTATCTTTTAATTTAAGTTTAAAATTATTTATATGTTTCTCATATTATTTATAAAATCACTTAATAAGCGAAGCGAAATGGCACTTTCATTTCATTTCATCATATTTTTGAACTATCGCCAAAAGTATAGAATTGTAATTTTGTCATAATTATTAATAAACGAGGGATGCGTGGCAGAAAGAGATAATGCGACGACATCATAACCCCCCCCTTGGGTTAACCCAAGGAAGGGGGGGGTGCATAGATACAACATAAAAGAAATTGTAAAATGGAAGGAAATGAGACATCCTTATCAACCAATCATCCGAAAATAACGTGATAATGATAACCTCATTAAAGCGGGCAAATCATGATGTAGTGCCAAGGAAATAAATAAAATTTGTAAATGGCAAAAACTCTCTAACTCACTATCTAACTCTCTAACTCTCTATTAAAATTAAGTAGGCGTATTTTCAAAACGGTGAAATTACCAAATATTTGGAAGGCAGTTGCTTTTGAACTAAGGAGAATAGGAGAATTAGAATTTTTCAATGTAAAATTGGTATTCTCGTAAGATTGCAGTGACCAACTACAAAAAGAATGTAAAATACTTCGCTTTCAGATTTAATACTAAACCTTCTAAACTTTTGGTAATGTCACCTCCTCCTTCCTAATATGGAATAACCCTACATTTCATAATTTCAATTTAATTTATCTTCTTAAAAGAATATCTCATTCGTGTGAAATAAGGAATCATTACAATTACCAATTTAAAATTAATTTTATAAAAATAAATTCTTAATTTAAACAATATTTTGAATCTTATTGAACTTACAATAAATATAAAAAATGTTAAAAATCTTTCTAAATTTTTTATTCAACATTAAAAATCTTGTTTTGCAGATTGCATAAAGCAAACGAACACAATGTGTTCAAAGCCGTATACTCTAAAAATATACTTGTAATATCACAATAACAATCATTTCTAGCTCGTATAATATTTATTGTAAAATATTTGTTCAAGTTGAAGTGTTATAAATTTAATTGTGAATTGTGATCGTGACACAACCTAATCAAACGGAAACAAAAATGGAATTACACCAGGACTTGATGTTGGCAAATTATAATTCTTTAGCTGTTATCATACTAATAAATAAATTAATAATCTAAACCTATTGGAAATATCCCCTATTTGCATCGCTTTGAATTAAATTGAAATCGAACCAGTGCAAATCAGATAAGTAACTCGAGTGCTCTACAAAACACAAATTGTAATAATTCTGCTGTAACATTCACCCTCTCCTTATATGACATGTCCAAAATTTTTTTCATGATCAAGTTCATAACTGAAGCTCGATACGATTATAACTCTTTATAAGTTAAATTATGAAAGTTAAAATAAATTATATAGCAGTATTTGTGATGAAATTAAGACGCTAAAATTAAATTTAAATGAAGTTTTAAAATATGACCAAGGTGGATGAAGTTCAATGCGGAATCTTAACTGATTCTGATTTACAACGCATCCCCAATAGAATTTCTTATGACTTTTTCCTTACAGAAAAAGTCATGCTAAGTAGAATTCGATTATTCGATCACCGGACGAATGGTACAGTGGATAAAGCTGCGGCACTTGGACCGGGAGGTACTGCGTTCGAATCCCATCAGAGGCTAGATGCAAATCAAAATTTGTTAATAAACATAAAATATGTTAATAAACACCGTCGATGTGAATTCTGCCGCTGAATTCTGCACCCCATCACAGGTTGACCTGGATGAGTAGGTGGGTATACTGTGAGTGGTGTGTGTGTGAGTAGTGAGTAGGGTTGATGATGTGGCGTAAATGCGTGTTTATATCACAATGGGCCAAAAATAAAGTGTCAACCACTGAAACCTAAAGACGCAACCCAAGTTGAACTCGTTTGAACTAAAAGACATCGTGCAAATGTTGGTTAATTTAAAGAAACGGATTCAAGGAATTGAAGTGGATATGTGAAAAATTTCATTATTGACACAGATACCGATTATAGGCAATTGCAAATCGATTTATTCGCTTAAACGTCGATTTATGTTATCCGTTCCATTTAGTTTCTACACATACGGAACGGATAATATAAATACTCCTATAGAAAAATACATGTAACAATCTTTTTTTTGTCTGACACGTTATGTGCAGGAATAGAAAGGAACGGATAATATAAATCGGCCTTAAAGCGTTTGTATAAAGAGGGAAGACACAAATTTAAAAAATTGAAACACATATAAGTACCTAAACTTACACACTTACATTACATCATTATAAAGTCACAGGTTTTAGAGAAGTTAAAGTTGAAAAGTACTTAGCGATCACTCGCAACGCAAGTACAATTTGCGAATAATTAAACGATTAATACCAGCATACCAGCTCCCATATGTAAAAATCGCACCGTACCAATTATAATGATATATTGATATGATGATTTAATGATAAATGGACAAAACAAATCTAACATAACATATATACATGATGGAGACACAATAAAATGTTTATTTAAAATAATTTACTAATACATAAAGGTCAAAATTTACGTCCTTTACTTCGTTTTCATTTAATAACAAACCACATTCGTAAGTCGATAAACACTTAATGAAACATATAATCGTATGGGCATACATACACGTGACGTAATCGTAAGACAACATCATCATTCTATGATCATTTAATTGTATAAATATTATATCCTACATGCATTTAATCGTAAGTAATTTTACATCAATCGTACACCTAGAGCGATAAATCAAATGATAATTTAGCTAGATAACAAAGCAGAATGTTGATTACACTATGTATGAGGCATTTGCATATAACTTGAATTGTTTTTTCTTTTGGAATATAAATGCCATTGTGCTATCAAATGATTAACTGTTACGATGGTGTGATTGACTTTTAACTATTCACGATGAGATAGGATATAGATGGGTGCCCTGTAATATTACACTATACTTAATTCAAATGTTTTTGAACTAAATTTAATAAAGGAGAAAATCATTAAATGTTTACCAACTAAACGTACTTTGCAACGTAGATTGCTTAAAAATAACCACCGGACTTAAATCGATCTGCAAGCAGTTAATACTCTTTATAAAATTTGTTCTTTTCTTTAACATTATCAAAATTTTTTTATTGAAAAAGTAGAAAAATAGTCTTATGTTTCTAGGATGTAAACTATATTTTTAATTAATTCTCTAAAGTACGAGATGTAGTTAGTATCTTATGGAATGTTGCTAATATCAAAAGGATTTACAAGAGATGTCTGATACTGACATTAATTAAATATTCTTGTGGCAAGGAATTAATGCAATATTATTACCTAATCAAAGTTTCAAAAATATAGAAAATGTATATACTAAATGTATATAGGTAATATGATAAATACCGAAAACAATTAATTTAGTTTCTCTGTTTTTGGAATAAAATATAAATAAAAATTATAAATATAAATAATAAATTATAAAAATCTAAATAACAATTTTATATAAAAATACAACGAAAACCTAAATTGTATATATTTACAGTCCCAACCCATTTTTATACATCGTGACTCAACAGAGGGATATCGTATTTCTTATTTACAGCCGTACATGGTAACATCCATAGCACGGGATGTCCTCGGCCACATACATCAGACAACAGTGCTAATTTTGGACGATAAGAACGATAACTTCCCTTTTGTTGAACAGCTTCAACCGCTGTCTCGTCATATAAGATGGCATGCATTTGATCGACCATAATGGCGATCACAAATAGTCCGAATAGCGCTGATTCCAGTAACAAAAGTACACTATGAAGCCTGTAAGGAAAAAATAACGTTAGACTTAACAAAATTACATCTTAAACATTATAATATTATACATGCGAGCTTGTGTATCTGATACATCAGTCGAGCAGTGTTCACAAGGAGAGATCCATGATATTACAATAAGCACAATGGAATAGAGTGCCAAAATGCCTACATAGACAAGAAATTGTAAAAAATATTTTTGGTTGCGTTCCCCAACACAATTGTTAATCCATGGACAATGATGATCCATTCGTCGAATGCAACGTTTACAAATACGACAGTGATGAGCCCTGGGTGGCCGATAAGTTTCACATCGAGTACAAACTGTCCATTCCTCCTTTTCATGATCATGATTTTTCGTCATTGCGTGTAAATCAGAAAAATCAATACGACTCTGTGGCAGAGGGACTCGCCCTGGGTCAGACAAAACGGCTTTCATATGAGCCATACCTAATAAAAACACCACTGTATTGAAGATTATAACATGGATTGGGGCCCAAAAACTGCACACAATAAAAGAGAAATTCAGGGTTATTTTACAAAAAATCCTTTTGTCATGTGAAATTTAACAATTATTTTTACATATTACATACCTATTGGGCATCGTTTGCAATATAATCCATCGTGTAATAACATAATCCGCATAAAACACAGCAAAATATGTAACAATTACACAAACAATTCCACACGGATCTCGGATGAAAGTCATTTTTGATCTTTCTCCAGTATTCTCGCACCAAGAGGTAAAGACAAAACAACAAACTGTTTGCAAATTTTCCTTACCAAAGTACGTTATTTTAACCAGAAGTGTACACTTTGTTTAAATATAGAACATATTTATGTTATTATTTATAGTATTCCATTTACTTTTATTATTTAATTTATATTTAAAAATTTATCATAAATAATTATAAATAACAACAAATCGAAATGTCATATACATATGTTTGATTGGTTTGTACTGACATTAAATTTTTTGTCGATTTTTTGCGTTTGTTTGTGAAGTAAGCTTTAGTAAAGCAGTCACACACGCTTCAGTAATATGATCAATATTTTCTAGGGGTCGGTTCGAATCATAATATATAACCACTGCGTACATGGCCAAGCCGAAGGGAAACAAAACAAATACGGTTTAAATGTATGCAGGCCTAAAACGTAAACACGAAAAAAGGCGCTCATGCAAAGGCTAGTTAAATTCTTATATGTTAAGTTTTTCTCTTTGTATGTACATATTTATATATCCCTTTTTCAACCACAAAAAATAAAAAATTGCTTAATTAAAGTCCAAACCACACAATTGTGTGAGTAAAAAATCATAGTATGTAATGGCGTTTTTTATAAAAAATTTCGCTTGATTTGAAGTACAACCAACACAACTGTATGTATAGTTATAGTGGTTTTTTTCGGACGAAATAAGTTTGAAAGTAATGCGCAAATGTGTAAGTTCGCTCAAAACACATACAAAAATAAATTTTTGACATGGTACTTTTGCCGTAAAAATCTCGTAAATGTGGCAGGAAAATACATTTTCATTCACCTGCCTTTGTATTTTGTACGTTTTTTTATAATTCTCATGCGAAACGTCTTAGTAGTGGTGTACGTCCTAAGTCAAACCAGTGCACCTAGAATACTACAGGCCACACTGCTTTAAAAATTTTGCTATATGACGTCAATTTATGTTGTCAGAATTGCGTTCACGAGATTTAGATTGTTAACTATTATAACAACTGTCATTGTAGAAATGACGTAGTAGTTAACATTGAGATTGTCTCAAGTGTCAAAACAAATGAAAAAGTTGATCTCTTAATTTCTTCATAATATAAAGAGTAACATAATATTACGGAGCATCAAAATAATCACCGTATCCATAAAACACAAATTTTTTAAAATAAATATATTAAAAATTGAGTTTTGTTCTTTAAATTATTTTTCAAAACTACATAATATGTTATAATGGTTGTTGATAGTACGATCATGAAACATACACCATTAAAAATGACATTTGTAAAGGCATTCTCGAGTAGGGTTCAGAATGACATTTGTAACAATGTAGAGTTCGTGAACGAAAAACGCACGTGGTCATTGTTACAATGTAGTTTCATGAACGATTTTGAGCTGTCATTGTTAACAATATTGTTCCTCATGAACGTACTCCAGTTCTTTCTTTGGCTATTTCTTTTTGGCAGCACTAACATTAAAATGATTGTTTTGACTTTTTTTGTGTATTATTGTGTAAAATTTTGTTACGCAATGCCTTTTCTGGTTATGTATTCTGTGGTATTACCATATATTATAAAGTAGATATATGTATACGCTACGAAGTGGACCAAAACAAAATTTGACTCTACGCTTATTGAATGTAAAAAAGTTCAGTGCACAATTTATTTCACCACTATATTCTACCCTTTTCCATATAAATCAAGGATAAAAAACAGTTGAAATTTTTCCATAGATAAGAAGAGAAGAAAAGCGATAAAACCCAACAACAACTGAAATTTTTTACTTAGACTGCGGTCCAATTCGTGACTTATTTTGTGGAGACTGACAACGCATCCCCAATAGAATTTTTTATGGCTTTTACCTTACAGAAAAGTATTAAAAAAAAACTTGAGAAAAAAAATTTTTTGCTCAACTTTTTTTCTCATACTTTTCTGTAAGGAAAAAGTCATAAAGAACTCTATTGGGGATGCGTTGTGACTTGTTTGAAAGTCTACAAGCCTCCTGTAGAATAGACTTAAGGCGGTGATACATGTACAGGTATGCCTTTAAGGCATAAAAATTATGCGCGCTGATTGGTTAAAAGTCGGCCATCTTGAATCGCGTTAAAGGCAAAAATTTTAAATTGAACATTTCTTAATTTTGTATAAGACAATTTTTTTTGCCTTAAAGACAAAATCTGTACATGTATCACCGCCTTTATTGGCGGATTCCACACTTTGATTGATTCTTTCGTCGTGATTTTTTCCTTGTTTCCTTCCTCTTCACCAACAAATTAACAACAGCTTGTGGGTGAAGGGGAAGGAACAAGGAAAGAATCATGACGAAAGAATCAAAAGCTGCATTGCTTACGTAAATCCCGCTTAGCTAAACTTTTGAATCTGAAAGCAACTACTTTTGGCTTTACTTTTTTTAATATATTTTAATTTTTCATTTTATTAATAATTGTTTTTTTATTTTAGGAAATGGAATAAATTAAATTAACTATTTTGCGGTCAAATAACAAATGCCAAATATCTTTTTTCACAACAAGATAAGAACCCTTCGAGTAAAACAGAAAAAATAGCCGCCTTGCGGTAAACACCATAACCATAAAATGGTTTTATTTCCCCTAAACCTAAATTTTTTTTCTCTTACATGCCAATTCGGCTTTATAAAATGCAATTTTTATAGGAAACATAACTTTTAAATATGAATATTAATATTTACAGTAATGATTTTATGTTAACGAGATGTTTTTTGTTGAAATAACTAATTGTTTATTTGAAATAAACATATTCAAAAATTACAAATTAGGTAGGAACCTTATCGCGAACCAAGGTCAAAAAATGAGTACAAATTTTTCCATAATAAAATAGCGTTATCTCGATTTTGTCTATACATATATATATTCTGTGCCTAAAGGTGGAATGGCGGATTATTTTGATGAATTACCAGTTTGGGGGCAAGCCTCACATAAAAGTCATACAAGTTTACAATAAGTATAGCCGACAGGAGGCTTATTGTAGAATTTCAAATAGTCAGTCTCCACAAAATAGGCCACGAATTGGACCGCGGTCTTAGTTTTATCTGATTTCTAAATTAAAATAAGGATATTTTTACCACAAATCACTCTTTTTAACATAATTTACATTTTATTTTACATAAACACTTAGTAAACATTCCAGTTCCATTCTGTAATTTTTAAACGTGTTTTGGCAGCTTTTCACAAGACACTTCATCTTAATTTAAATTTTCCAATTTTTATTACCAAATGAAACACTACTACACGGATAGTGCCCACTATTTTCGATATTTATCGAACACTATCACGGTCTTACTTTGGTATCGGTTAAATCCATGCCAGCATGGATTATAATTATTAATAATTAAATAATTATTTAATAATTTAATACAATATTTATTCTATTCCAGAATAGAATAAATATTGTGCTCAAAGTAACAACCAATTGCGAACAATTACATATTGAAGTTAACAAAACGTGAAAACACAACTAAATATATTTAATTAAATAGTAATATGTTCGAATAATATTGAATATTATTACAAATCGTAACTAATTTACAACCGGTAGAATAGAATTATTCTATACCAGCAAAAAAGTTGGTTTAAAACAATTCCAATTTGGAGTTACATATATGGGATTGTTGTTGTAACTTTCTCAAATTAAGACCGCATATATCTCTTTTCCTAAAATAGAATTGCTTGTCGTTTCACCTTTCAATTTTGCTTTCTATTGCCGTCTTACTTTGAGAAATTTACAAAAACAATCCCATATATGTAATTCCAAATTGGAATTATTTTAGACAAACTTTTCTGCTGGTATAAAATTATTCTATTCTACCTGTAGTTTTAATGTTCACCACCAGGGCAATTGTATTGAATACTTTTATTTTTAAATGTTGGCAATAAAAATATAAAAGTGATTTTTGTTATTTTGACATCGCATTTTTTTTAAACAACACGAGAAATTAGTTACGATTTGTAATAATATTCAATAATGTTCTAGCACATTACTATTTAATTGAATGTATTTAGTTGCATTTTTACGTTGTTTTCAAATTCAAAATGTAATTGTTACCAACTAATAAAAATAAATTTAAAAATATCTTTGGTTGTTACTTTGGCCACAAATTAATTATATTCCAGAATGGATTTAACTTATGCCAGAGTAAGACGACTGAGCACAATATTTATTCTATTCCAGCATAGATTTAACCGGTACCAAAGTAAGACCGTATACATTGCGATCCCAATTGACTAGAATAAATTGTTTAATTATCTCTTTTTTGTTTGTCGATAAAGTATCACTCTTAAAATAAGTAGGTGATACAATAAGAGTAGAACCACATAAAGTTTTATTCGAATAGAGATCGCAATAGAAGCAACGTAATTGAAAAATGGAAAAACGATAAATTTAGTTTGTGATGAAAGAGATGTAAATTTCGATAGAACGAAAAGTGATGTTACAACATCCCACCCCAGGGGCGGTATGTTGTACCATCACTTCGAATCTAAATTCGAAAAAAATCGAATGGCGGTATGTTGTATCATTTTCGAAAAGCATAAATGATACAACTTTCACTTTTTCGGTTCGACTTTTTTCGAATTTCGATTTTTTTCAATCGAAGTCATGGTACAACATACCGCTCCTGGCTCTGACTTGTTACACATGAAATAGCAAATTTTATATTAGTAAAATCTTTACACACATATAGTGAACAGCACTGCTTCTATAGTATATAATTCAATGCTAAAATCTATTTTTTTACTTGGCTTCGACTTGGCCTTGTATATACGCAATGACTCCATAGAGAAGGTATAAAATCAAAACATTTCTCTCTCTCTCTCTGGCACTATATCCCATCAAGGGATTTGGCCGCTTCAAATGAAGTTTCATAATCATATTTTCATTTCGGATAATGAGTGATTAATTCATTGATCCTAAACCAACCGTGACATTTTTTCCTTGTCACCACCGGGAATCGACGCGGGACTTCCGGTCGCTGGAGCAGGCAAACTGACCACTTTGCGGCAATCAAAACATCCATTACCAAAATTGTGATATGAATCTTTTATTTTGAAATTTATGTGATTATTATTGTACAGAATGAAACACAAAAATAAATTTTTCTTAAAATTAATTGTAATTAAAATTATAACTATTTAATTATACTTTTCGGTGGTAAATCGCTAAGGTATATTGAATGCTTTTCGTACAAATCAACTATAGCTTGTTCCGGTTTATTACACTCCCAATCAAATTCGGGACCCACAGTCCAAAGTGATTCCAGATCATATATTTCTCTCTTTTCTGCCGAAAATATATGTAGAGCTATATTACCTAAGTCTAGAGCAACCCAATCATTATTTTCGCCTTCAATTCGTGGCAAGGAATCACTGGAATTCCGTTTTTGTTTATAAACTTTCCGAACAAATTCAGCTATAGCAGTGATATGACGACGACTTCGACCCGTCACTATACACATATAGTCAACATATTTTATTTGTTTAGGGACGGTACACACAAAAATATCTTCGGCATTCTCTTTCTGCAGCACATCTATTAAGTCAGAAATATCAAAGACCCCCGCTTTTCCTCCTAAAATAAAACAACATTCAAGAACAATCCTAGTCATAAATAACAAATCATAATTACTTTCCAAATTAATGTTTTGATATTCATCGTACATTTTATTATGGCCAATTTCCTCATAGAGTTTCTGACGTTCCTCGTCGATATCCAAAATGACTGGTGAGTCAGTTTCATGGAACACAGCATATTTTGAAGCAACATTACCAGGCGCTTTTATTTTCTGCCGTTTAGGTGGGTTTGTAGATGAAAAATCTTCATGAAAACACCGCAAGAACTTTGAATAGCACTTGTTTTGTCGTAAAATATCTTTTGAAATATTCAATAATTTGTTCATTTTAGTAGGTTATGTTTGTGAAAATATGACAGCGAATTAACAATGTTGATGGCATAGATGGCACTATTTTGATTTTGTTTTAAATTATTAATTTAAACTCAAATTACAATTTATTTTAAAATTACAATTAAACAATCTCGTCCTTTATTTAAAATTAACTATTAAAACTGTTGAGACTTGAAATTTGTGTGGATATATTAAAAAATACTTCTTTTTAATTTATTTTGTTTGGCTTGAGCGGTTCCACTCACATCACCAAAAAAATACATAAAAATGAATAAATGGATCGCGATACTCCATCAAGAGATGGCATCACCTAACATTTATCAGCCAGTGGTACCAACCTACAATATTTAAGTTGGTTAATTTTTTTAGTAGTAAAGTACGCGTATTCATTGTAAAAAAATAAAAAGACGGTGAAGTAAAAAGAATTTTGTTAAAATTGTAAAATTTTCTAATATGCGTGATTAATTTAAGAACATAAATATTTTATTATTTGTTTTTATACATATATTATAATTAAAGTTATAATTTGCATAATTTTAAATTCAACATTCATCATCAATTACAAAAGAAGAAAAGAAAAAATTGGATTCTTCATTTTTTCTAAAGAAAAGTTTTACAAAAAAAAAATGAATTCTAGTAGTATTGAAGCAGAATTTAATGAAATAGAAGGTCGAAATGGTTGGATGACAGTGTACAAGGTAAAATGAATATGGAAAAAAATCGCAATATATTTTACTATTTATTTACTTAAGTGTAGAAATTTTAAAAAATATCTTTGGTTTCTTAAAATTTTTTAAGATTCTTAAAAAACTACGTCACTTACCTACTTAAGAATTTTTTGGATTGTAATATTTGTGGTTAATTTACGTGTAGCGTACTTGAATTTAATTAGTATTTGTGACAGTGTAAGTAAAATGAACATTTCTGATTGTTTTAGAATTAGAAATGGAATGAAACTTGCATTTTAAAACTATTACCTAAATAGCTACTTAGCTAGTTTTCTTTAGAAATATTATTTATTATAAGAGTATGTGTCGTTTTGTTTTGTTGGAATAATAAGGGTGTAAAATACTAAGAAATGAGATGAGAAATACATATCCATCTCATTCGTTTCGTTCATTGTGTATTTTCCCGTTATTATAAACTTACATATACATACAAATTATACGCAAAAATTAATTAAATAATATGTACTTCATGTGTTCGTTTGGCTTTTCCGCACCTAACGCTAATTAGCAAGCCTTAAAACATTACCTTAATTTTTTTTATTGCAAAATTGTTGAAAAGGATTTTCCGGAGCTCCACAATAATTTGGGACAGTAAAAAATCGCACTTCATCCTCTAAACGAGAGCTCAAATTTTATTTTCGAGGAAAATCGTTATTATATTAAAAATGAAATTTGACTACATTTAAAATTGTCGTGCGTATTCATGACGTTCCCCAAAGGGTTAGTTCATTCCGAAACCCCCTACATAAACTTTTAAATATAAACTGAAAATACGTATACTTTTAAAGATAAATTGAAAATGCGTAAATTTTGGTACCTATTGGTCAAATTTAGAAATTACGTATATCAAAAATTTAAATATTTATTAAAAAATACGTACGGCTGGCATCCCTACGTGGTTTACAAACCCATCTGAAATCAATCCGCTTCCTCGACTCGGGTTTGGGTGATTTTTTAAATAAAACATTTAATTCGTACTCTTGTTTGATTCTTTTAGGCAATCGGAATTAAATTTTACCGTTCTAGAAGGAGTCTACCAAGGTATATACCCCGTATATATCATCCAGTTCAATCTGGATTGAAATTGCTGTAAAACTAAGTATCGGAAGATATTGATAGATTGGCAGGACAAATATTTTCAAGAAGTAATATTTTTTTTCTAGTTTTGATATAATTTTTATTAAATGTATTAATATGTATGTATGTACATAATATTACATACACCGCTGTGTACAATATAATAGGTAATTTTATGAAATGTTTAAATATGTAATACGGTTTTTTTTTACAAAATCATCAGTATCAAAAATTGAAACATGGGTTATTTAATTGCCAGTCTTCTAATAAATAGCACATTTATTACAATATCACTTCATTGTGATCACTGATCGTTTTACAATAGTTCAATTTTAATTCATTTACGCCATCTATGCACATAAATAGGGAAATTTAAACAAAAATAATTATTCATCGGAAATAATTGATTTTTCTATAAAGATTTAATATTTGGTGCTGTACCCGTTATTTTTAAGCACCATATTACATCGCCGCCCCTTAGGACCTACCAGTGATTGACATCTTTCAACTGGAATGGTCCACCAAGCGCTTGGAACGTTTTCCCAAAGCTCATTTTTATATTTTGGCCTCTGCAAATTATTTAAATCACGTTTTAACTCATCCCTCTATTGGGTTTAGAATCGTGAAATTCAGCTGACCATTCCATTTACATTAATTTTATTTTTAGCAAACCAGTCTTACCACCTTCGCCGTCTGCTTCGGACCATTGTTCTGCTGAAACAACCAGCGCAGGTTCATGTTTCCTTCGGTGCATTCTATCCCTTAAATATTCTCGAAAACGATTTAAGTGCACAAATGTGTATTTTGGCCCAAAATACATACATACAAAAACAAATTTTTGACATGATTCTCTTTCGTCACTCACACAATTGTGATGGCCGGCCGGAAAAGCAATATTCATTTTTTTTATAAAAGACTGGTTCAGACGTTCGTCCTTTGTCAATTTTTAAAAAAATTGACAAAAGACGAACTTCCGAAACCGATCTTTTATAAAAATAGTATACAGGAAACCCTCCAAGAACATGATTAATTCGTTCCGTGTTCTTTAAAACCGTGTTGTTTGAAACTACAAAAAAAAATAGAAAAAAAAACGTTACGTTCTATTTTTTATTTTCTGTTATGGTATACAAAAAACAAAATAAAAGAGAATAACGAAAATCGTGTTGTTTGAATCCGTGTAATTTGAGGAAATGGGTATCCGTATTATTCGAAGTTGTGTTCTTGAAGGGTTACCTGTATATACTTTAAAGGATATATCCTCTATCCGGTCGCAAGGTTATTATTTCCGATCAGAAATATGGTTACTAGAATTATTTTGCCATGCCAATTGACACATTTTTTTTAAATCTAAATTTATTTTGCGATTGTAAGTGCGTGTTTCAATTGGTTTAAATGCCGCATAAAAAGTTAAAAAAAATTCGTGGTAAATTTTTTTTAACTTTTTAATTTTTTATCTGTTTCAATTGGTTTAAATTTTGACATTAACATTGTTGCTTATTTTATGTGTTATTATGAACGTATATAGCAAATTTAAATATGAAAATATGTAAAATAAATACTATTTAAATGTATATTAGTTAATTATGGCCAGTTTACATCTAAATCATTACGATTTTTCTCAAAATTTGTACATGACAAATTTCTGTTTACAAACAAATATTTTTGTCAGCCAAATGTTTTCCACATAAAAATTTTATCAGCTCTTGAAGCAGATAAAAAGTTTGACATTTTTATTCATCACAATTTTTAACTTTTAAACTTTTTATACGGTATTTAAACCAATTGAAACACGCACTAAAATAGAAATCCACGAAAAGACTGCTGCGCATTTTCCGAGGTCGCAGTCTTTTAATGTATTTCTACAACAATCGCAAAACAAATTTAAATTAAAAAAAAATGTGTCAATTGGCATGGCAAAATAAATCTAGTAAAGATAGTTCTGATCGCAAGGAAATCATCAATGAACAATTTTTTTTTTTTATTTTTCAAAATATTTTTCATACTTTTCTGTAAAGTAAAATTCATACGTTTTCTATTTGGGATGCGCTGTTATTCTACACCTTTTTCAACCAAAAAAATGGCTTAATTTAAGTCCAAACCACACAAATGTGTGAGTAAGAAATCATAGTATGTAATGGCGTTTTTGCAACCAACACAATTGTGTGTATAGTTATTCGCGATTTCCAACAAAGTAGCTGGCATCTGGTGAACAAAATGTGAATCATAGTTTGCTATGAAGCAAG